>JACXIK010000005.1:2564420-2963297 GCA_014737385.1 Bombus superbus | reverse complement strand
TATATATATATATATATATATATATATATATATATATATATATATATATATATATATATATATATATATATATATATATATATATATATATATGTATATGTATATATATATATATATTTATTTATTCATTTATATAATTATATACGATAAACTTTCTTCTCTATATTGCTCCACTTGCATATTATCGAATCGCGTTCTTCGACTTGCATGACGTCTAACGAAGAACGTATGCTATTTTATCGACTGAGCTTCGCGGTCCGGACTCTACGATCAATAAATCGAACGCAACTTTTCAACCTTTTTCGGTTGTCTCAGTTTTCGATTCGCGTTTCGAGACACCTTTTTCTTCAGCAAAAAACAAGTACATCGCGGACGAGAAAAGCTTTTCTTTTAGTGAATCTCGGTTTTAGGTACGCGATAAACAATAAATAGAAGTACGTATAAGTATACGTAGTAAGTATATGGCTAACTTAATTCGTTGTGTAAAATGTATCTTTGGGTTTTAGTACGGCTCGCTCGATTAATAAAGAGAAAGTCACCGACTAAATATATGCTCCGTGACGTTCTCTTGTTCCATTCTTGACCAGGGGGCATAAATCTTTTGTTTTGACACGGCTTTGCATTGGCAAAGCTTAATCGTGCCTTTTGAGCGTACAACGCTAGCTCTTAGAGAAACGTGTAAGCTTATTAGAAACGTGTGATTCACACGTATTCGTTATAATATATACATAATAGAAAGAGATACGCGGAAATACGTTAGCCCGTGTTTCGTGTGGGCGCGAGAGATTAGGAAAAAGATAAAGAGAAAAGTAGGCACTTAATTGACGGAGAAAAAACATGCAGCGATTCTGCGATCGTTGGCATTGCTCGTAAAAGCGAAAGTGGCATTACGTTGTTGCAGTCAATTTAAACGTTTCTCTTGACTCGAACAAAGCGATAACAAAATGACAACTCGATGAAATTTTAATGAAGTTGGCTCTCAATTCGCTTATATTCCGTCTATAATATAATCGTAGATTTAATTTCATGCAACTTGAAACGTATATTTTTATCGACATCGCTGACGTTTGTTATAGTTTAAAAATATCATCAAACGATTCACGTTTCTTAAAGGAAGAAAATTAACAATGTCAAATTATAAAAATATGCGAAATTAAGATAAAACGTATTATATATTGTTAAATTTCTTTTTAGGAAACTAGATGATATTTTAAACAATTAGTCGGATGTTCAATAAAAATATTCAATAACGGAGAGTGCGTTTATTTGAAAGAAATGTTCAATTCACTCGAATTGTCTACAAATTTTGTGAAAAAGACAATGCATCGAGTGAATTGTAACATATAGACGAGAAATGACTATAATTCTTTCATAGTTACAGAAAAATGAGTTAATACAATAAACACTGATATATTGTTGTATTTCTTCATTTTTTCAACAAATTTTTGTTAATTAAATTAACTATCTAGTAAATAACAATAAAAAAGGGCTAAAAGAAACTCAAAACTCAATTTTTAACAATATTTATCAATTTATCATACTTCTTAACACGCATGCACACTTTTGTTTCTCAAATAAGTACCTACTTACACTATCTCTATTATACAAAGATTAACTTATCGATTGACTTTCGTACACGCAAAGGGAGGGGGGAGGGAGGAACCTAAGGCACGATCGTGAAACGTCCAAAAAAAAACAACAGGTGAATCTACTTCACTCATGGCTACGTTTTACTCCTAACAGCTTGGCGGCGTCATCAGCGGATGCTTGTAGTACTCTGTCGATAAAACTCTTGTCTCTTATTCCCAGCAGGTTCGAGATCAAATCATTATCCGCGCTCTCTGCATCTGGATTTGCGTTTGATGGAATACTGGCCAATTTTCCCGTGAGAGTGGTTAACTTCTCGTATGGATTGAATCTTATTAATCCACTCGGGGCTGCGTCACCGGTCGCGACTGGAGTAACAGTTGGTAAAGAGATTCTGTCTTGAATGCGGGAATTTCCGTTGCTGGCTGTCACCAGAATTTGTTGTTGCTGTTGACTTCGTGGCGTAATCGTAGGTGGCTGCGTAGGTGAGTTTTCTTCGTCTCCACTTGTACCGACATACATGGTAGAATCAATGGACTCGTGCTTCTTTCTGTGCCGCAGCATACTATGTTTCAAGGTGAATCTTCTGCAGCATATATCGCAGGAGAAAGGTCGTTCTCCGGTGTGTGTTCTCATATGACGCCGGAGATCCTCTGCAGACCAGAACCGCCTCATACAGAATGCACATACAACCTGGAAACGTTAACTGTTTTAGTTGCAGTTCGTATATAAAAGTTAATCAGTCGTCTGATACTACAAAGTAACGCCACTTGAAATAGACTTGGTGATACAGAGCGTAAATTAACCATAGACAGACTCGACCGTGGATGAAGTAGTTCTTCCATCTACTAAGGATATTCACTACTTATTTACGCTCTGTATAAGTTTTACTTAAAAAGGTAGACGCGTTCTTACCTTCCTGTTGCTATAGTCTGGAAAACGTCCCCGTTTTTCTTCTCCGTCGCTGGTATGATGTTGAGGCGGTGGTTGTTGCTGGTCTTCAACCGCGTCGATGTCCATGTCCAATGCCCCTTTCGCTACTAACATTTCGTAGGACTTTTTGTGGTTCATTTTGATGTGTTCGAGGCAGTCGTGTCGTTCTGCGAAACCACAGTCGCACAAGTGGCACTTAAAGGGCACATCGCTGGGCCCAGGCGAGGATCTCGGCGAAGGTCTCCTTGATCTAGCTGTTTCATTGGTCAATGGCGAAGCATTCGAATTCGATTTGGTGAGTCCTGGCATCGAAGAAGTTTCTATCCCTTCAGACACGCTCGAAGACTGACTATCATAGTCAGTTTGTTCGTTGTTCGGCTTTGGACACTCCTGTGGGCTGGTTTGAGGTTCACTGGATGGAGTATCCGACCTGGTCTTCATCTTCCGAGCGTGTTTAGTGGAACGATGTTTCTTTAGGTTACCCAACGTTGAAAACGTTGAGCTGGGACACTGATTGCACTTGTAGGGTCTTTCAGGAACGTTCCTCATGGAGAACGAGTTGCTGTTGTTGATCACCGCTTGGGAATCTGGAGAAGAAGAGTTTCTAACTCTGCGCATTTTGTTCGGATTTGCTTTGTGTTTCCTGAGCAAATGGCGGTCGCAGTTGGATTTAGTTGTGAATAGCAACGAACAGTGAACGCATTGATAAGGTTTCTGTCCAGTGTGTGTCAAAATATGTCGTCTAAGGGACGAGGTCCATGGAAATGGTCGTTCACAGTATGGACAGATTACTCTGTTCGGGGCCATTGAATATGCAGATTTCTTCTTTTTTTTCTTCTTTTTCTTTTTTTTCTTCGACGCATTCGTCGAATGCGATGAATTTACAGAGTCGGATTTCTCATCGCTGCCAGAATTGTTGCAATCACTGTTCGACGCTACTAGGCCCTCTTCGTCGCTCAGATACTGTGGTTGAAACTGCTGATACTGTTGGGAGGCATTGTCTAACAATTCCGACACGCTAGCGAGATCAGTTGTTCCATCCTCCATCTTGTCGCTCTTCGTATTAACTGGTTCAGTTTTGAGCACTCTGTCAGAATTCTTATCGACCGATTTTTCCGTTACAATAGCCTTCTCCGTGTCAGATTTTTTCGGTTGTTCGGCAACAGTTTCTTCGTTCTTCTCCGGCTCAACGTTTGTCTCGTTTGGGTCATCCTTCGAAGATTCCTTGGCTTCTTCTTTCACTACAGTTTCTTTCGTGGATTCCGTGCATTCTAATTGTCCTCTCAACAGACTTTTTTCCTTTTGATCCTGAGACTCTTGATTTTCTTTCTCCTGCGGTCCCTCGTCTATTACCAGTTCTTCTTCGGAATCATTGTCTTCCATTTTGTTTGCCTTTAATTGCTGTGCCAGGATAGCGTACTTCACTTGGTCGGAGATAGAATGCCTGGTAAATTCCGGATTCGTTGACTGTTCCACTTTTGGCAGGATATTGTTGTACGATTGGCTGCCTTGCGAAGTTGCCTGTCCAAGGTTTTGAAGCAGCGTAGGATGACTGGAAGGTGGTCTTCCCCTTGTCGAGTGACCTCCTCTGGGTCGCTGGCTCCAATGCTGAGGATGTTGTTGCTTGATGTGCCTCTCCATATTGCTTCTCAAGGTAAATCTCGCTGAGCAATGCTCACAGGTAAATGGCCTTTCGGTTCTGTATCTTCGTTGCTTTTGTTTAGGCATCAGGACTCCGTTTTTGATCACCATCTTCACAGAATTGGACGAGGGCAGATTGTCTGGTTTATCGCGGCTTGTCAGACTCTTGTTGGCCATCTTAGAAGATATTAATTTGGCATATTCACTTTGGTCGGTTGTTGGATGAGACTGGGAATTCATGTCTCTACTTTGAGAAAAGGTAGCAAATCCGGCGCTACCTATGGGTGGCTCCACCAAAGTACCCCCGCTTGTCAACTGCAGACCTCTGACCAATTCCTTCTGTAATCTTTCCTTCATAGAGAAATCCTGGCCAAAGACGTGAGGATTGAACATGTACGGTGGCAATATCCCAGCTCCTACGCCAGCAGGGAAGGTACTGAAGTTTCTGTAGATGGCGTTCGCGTACAGAGCTTCCAGAGAGGTAGGTTGTGAGCTACCCTGGCCAGCCTTCAACAAAGCCTCGGTCAACAATAACTGACTGGTAGCGCTGTACAAATCTTTTTGGTTTTTACCAAATTGTTCGTGAGACGCGGTAAAGTTGTTATCTTCCTTTTCCTTCGACTTCTTGCTGAGATCCAGTACGTCCATGGAAAGGTCCAAAGGACCGTCTTCGCCTGCGTTCTCGGGTACGTTGAGACCTTTCTTTAAATTCATAGGACTAGCTTGTATTCTTTGGTGCGAATCTGTTTTGGTTTCTGTGACTAGAGATACGCTACCCTCGGATGACCTCGACTCCAAATCGTCGTCCAACTTCGAATAATCCGATTTGGCATCTTGACCAGGTTTCGCATCCTCGGAGTTCCTTTGGGTAAGCTCCAAAGGCTGACCATGTCTCGAAAACGCGTCATTTTTGTCGAAGTGGCTCGTGCTGTACATCGACATCGAGGAATTTTGCAGCTTCGCCTCCTCTATTATTCTGATCTCGCCTCTACCCTCCATAGAAACCGGAGGATAATGCATTTGCACCTGGTGGTGAGGATCTTCGCGTTCCGCTGGATATACCAGGCTCTTCCTCACTTCGTCCTTCAAAACTCTGGGCGAGTTTCCACGTTCCACGTTCTCGTTGGTAGAATCTTCGTTCGGATGATAGATGAGAACGCTCTTGATGTCTTCTCTCGTCAATTTTCCATGTCGGTTTCGTACATGGCGCTCGCAATTTGCCTTAGTCGTGAAGGCGTAATTGCAGAGAGAACATTCGTAAGGTCTGTCGCCGTTGTGAGATCTCAGATGCCTCACCAGAGTCGCTTTGTCGGTGCTGGTGTAGGGGCACATATTACAAGGATATGGCATGCCAGGTCCCACGCCCATGTGCGCCCTGTTGTGACCTTTTAGGGCTCTTAGATTAGGAAATATCGAGGAACAGAGCCTGCAAGGAAACTCCCCCTTCAATTTCATTTTTCTGAACTCCGCGGAAAACGCGTCCTGAGCTTCCTCCTCGTGGTACTCGGCGCAGTACGTGCTCGAGCTACCGGAGGAGTTCACACTGGGATTAAATTTGACGTTGTTCTCGGGCGTGCTCGTGTCTGATCGAAAATTCTGTAAAATAGGTCCAGAGGTGACGGATATGATACTCTGGATATCGGCAAGATCTTTGCCTTCCTTTGCTTCCCTCAGAGCAGCCTTGTTCTGTAGATCCAAGCCAGCGAAGAAATCGTCTCTTCTCGACTGGTTGTCGTCGGTTGTTCTGATTTGCAAGTTCATCGTGCCGCAATCAGTTTCGTGGGCGTCCAACGCGGATCTACAAGGGAACGCTCGTAGACATTTGGAGCATTGGAATTTGGCTACCTCGCCGGAGGCTGGCCGGTGAAGCGATTGTTCGCAGACAGCCCTCGCTATCGCCGGAAACTTATCCGACGAGAAATCAACGAACGTTAAATCGTTGAAACCTACTATCGAGTTTCTCAGATTTCTCGCGGTGTTTCCCATCGAGTGGTCCGCGAAATGTATCATGAACCGATGCAGATTCAGCACTCTATGGTTTTTGAACGATAGGTTGCACGTGTCGCATTTTGCGGGGAATTCCGGATGACTTCGTTCCAGATGCGCTTCCAAGAGGGCGCTAGTGGCGAAGTCCTGGTGTCCGCATACTGGACAATTGTAAACGTTCTGGTTGTCGTCCGGTCTCGACTTCATCTCGCTTCTCGAGCTATTTAAAAGAATCTTGTGCCTCTTTTGCGTTTCGCTGTCGCTCGCATAGCTAGGGCACTTTCTCTTTCCAGTTAACGACGAGGTCTGTTCCTCGTCCCGCTTCTCCGCGATATTTGGCGAGTTTCTTTTCGTGATCTCGTTGTTGTTGTACTCCTCGAGATGTCGCTGCCTGGATGATTTGTCCGAGTCGCTGCTACCCTCGGAGTCGGTGCAGCTGTTAGGCGAGGCGCCTCTGTGCGCTGTCCTCAAATGCCTGTTCATGTTGCCGTTCGTGGTGAACGCCATTTCACAGTACTTGCATTTGAACGGCCGTTCCCCGGAGTGCACCAACACGTGTCTGTCAAGGGAACTTGCAGAGCTCAGCACCTTATTGCACACGCCGCAGCAATAGTCATCCTCGCCGCTACAGTCCGTGCTGCGAGGCGAATTATGGCCGCGTAGGTGGTTCGTCAACTCCCTGGAGGTGGGCAAAACGGTCGAACAAGCTGGACATGGGTGTGCGCTTTCTGGTAGTTCCACCTGCGGAAAGAAATACAGAGACTGTATTACTACACGGGTTTCATCCTCCAGTGGTAAATAAAATGGTAAAGATGATTAATAGCTGTGCGCGTTAGGTGACAAGCTACGATGATGCTAGATGCTGACAAGGGAGATTGTCGGATAGGCTCGATTTTCCGCTTTTTAATCGACCACTATAGCAAGATACATCAACGCGTAAGAGAATGTGGTAGAATAGTAAGAGGAATATCGTATAACGAGATGCAGACAGACACAGCCAAAGAGTGTCAGAAGAGTACGAGAGATCTTCGAAAGGATGTAAACGCTACTGTTGAGAGTTTTAGCAGAGAGCAGCAGATCGAACTGACTGGGTTACTTGTATGGAATTTGAACTTACGCTAGATGGTGAGGATGCAGCATCGGCTGGTGTTTCGTTCTCATTATCCTGGCTGGGTCCGTTCTTAACAGTAACTGAAACACGAAAAGAAATCATTGCAAGGCAATTGCAATCTACGTTAATATCTTGATACTCGATTCAAAGTCGAAGCAACGTTCTTTACGTTCTTCTATATCGTTGGAATTTCCTTTAGAATGTATATATCCTAATCCATTATCCTAGTATCCTAACTACGCGGTATCGATCCTTTGATATTTCGTATCGATCAATTTTTACATTTACGAAACGATAGTCTTTCCGCGTAAAAAAGCGAGATAAACGAAAGACGTTGGTTTTCAAGACGTCGACGATGTACTTGCCTTCGTCAATTTATCGTTATTTTCGTATCGTTCGTTCACACAACGATTTCGATATAGCTCTACGTTACGTACAACTATTTTCCAAAATAAATCCAACATTTGTTCGCTCCTAACTACCACGAAAGAGAAGTATCTTCTGTGAGAAAAAGATCATCGCCGTACTTGAAAGGACGTTAGAATTTTCAGCTACTCTATACGCGTAGCTAACCGATAGCGATTTCACCTGGGTCGATAATGGGTTATTGTTTGTAAATTTTTTAAATTGTAGCGAGCGAGCGATACGATCGCGTCGTAGAAATGGGCGCGAACCACGCGCGTCTTCCGGAAGCTGATAGAACGACCGCAAAGAACGCCTCGAGGCTGCTACGATGACACTTATCAGCCACTCGAACCGCAATCGTCCTTATTTACTAAGACTTTTCTATCCTGCAGAGGCTACTGCTGGAGCAAACTTCCGAGAACGATATCGTTGATCCGGTAATCGCGTCACGAAAATAATATCACAACACCGATGCAACGTTCATAAAAAATATTATTTCGTACTCGCTACGCGTCTCGTCGTTTCAAATTATTAGTTGTATCCTGTGTTAAAAATCGACGACAATTATGTTACTCGTTTGATCGCCTTTTAGCGACCTTTAAACGTAATTTTATCGCACGAAGCACTACGATATTTCTTATTAAGATTTGCGTTTACATATCGTTGGATTTCGCAGCGTTCGTTTATTCGATGAAATACAACGATACGATCGCTCGACGAAATACCTGAAAGCGACAACGTTCGGAAATTTTATCGTTAGACTTGTCTGAAAGCGTATCGCCAATTTTTCCGAACAGCCGAAAGTTTTTATTGTATCGATTAGCGCGCGACTAGAAATTTTATCGTACGTCGTCGAAACAATTTGTCAAATTTCTTTCTTTCTTCAAACTTCGAACGCATAATTTGCTGCTGGTTTGCGATACGGATCGTTCGCGCCATCGTCGGCTTCGGTCGGCGAAATCGACCGGTTCCAATTCGAATCGAGCAAATTCGGCCGAAGAAGGATCCGCAAGCACGAAAGTTCAGTGGGAAGCGCAAGCGAGACCGACGAAAACAGAACGGTTGGAAGAAACAAGCTAAGAGCAACTGTGCCCTGTAGTATCGCGCGACGATAATCTTATAAAGAACGAATACGAGTATGAAATCGAAGAACTACGCTGCGATTACGATATACGAATAAACAACGGTGAAATATGATGAAATAGCGCGTTCGAGAGCTTTTGAAAATAAAAATTCCAGTAGCGCAAACGAACGTGATCTTGTACGATCGGCTTTATCTCGCTCGAGCGTTCTCTCTTTGTCCGACAAGAAAGCAGATTAAGAGGCGGCAACGACAGCGTCGTGCGTCGTCGATTTCAGCCGTACCAGGAAACAGGCGAAACATCCTTGCTCCGTTATCGGCGATCCATCGTTAGATCGACTCTAGGATCACCGAGAAGACCAAACATTTCGTAAACGTTTTTTAGAATCACGTATTTCCTCCCATCTCGAAACATTTCCGTGCAGTTTGGTCGTTCGTCGTTGTGCAAGCGGATCGTCGATCGTAGGCGTATAAACGTTTTCGTTGGATGGAGAAGGAAGAATCGGAGAAAGAAGAAAGAGTACGAGGAAAGAGTTAAGACGAACAAACCTGTGATAAAAGCTTGGTAGAAATCCCGAACGATCTTCTATCGCCTCTTATCTATATATCTGAGTAATATTTAAGTGCAATATTATCGCTGCTTTGATCTATGAAATATTCAAACTCTCCATTATGTCGAATCTCGTTACAACGTAACACGCTTAAGAAGAAAAGAGTAAAGACGCAATCGATACGATCTTTCAACGCGTGTGCTTGATATACAGTTAATCTTTTCTTTCGATTCTACGAACGCGGAATAATTGTTCCGAGCTTCTTTAGGATTCGATCGTCTCGCAGAGACCTAACCGTAATTTTACCGCGATGATGTTGATACGTTTGCGAGCTATCGAAATACGCAAGAATATGTATGCACGCTGGACGCACGTGATATCGGAATGAAATGTAAACGTACGAATAGGATATAAAACATCCTAAATAAATTATATTTCCGACGATTCTCTGTTTCGTTCGTTCTAATTATATTCGTAATTACAAAACGAGTACGTAAACGTAATTACCGTAGATACGTATCTACATATAAACATTCCTAACTATTATGTACACATTCCACAAAAATACGCGCGTCGAGTAAACCTTCGCAGCGTAACACCTAACCTTTCAATGCACAAATTGTATCGTAATAGTACCTATGGACGTTCACAGATGCGTAAACCTACTAAAAAAGTACAACATTTGTACAGACATCCGCAACCTGTCGATGTATAGATTTAATTAAAACTAAAGGTAGATACAATTATATCTCTGAGCATAGCAAATTACTATCTCAATTTCAACCAATTCAAACTACGAAACTTTTCGTCGTCGTAAATCGTTTCGAGTCTCCGATTAATAAGATCGCGAGCCCGTAGAGAGACCTAGCGGACAAATTGCTGGCACAAGGACAGGCTTGGTCTTCGTCGATTTGATGGCAGGTCGAGAGGAACAGGTGCGATTAAAGCCGGTCTCACACGCTTGGCATTCCGCTGACAAACGCGTCGGCCAGGTGACTCGATTCATGCGCGTAAATCACGCGGGCCAAACGGGTTTTCGGCCAGTTTAACTCTACTCCGATTTAACTTGCGGTTTGCGTCCACGTTTAGCGGACAGGTTGGCGCTTAAGCGCGCGAATAAATTCGACGCGAATGATGTACGTGGACGACCGCGGCGACCTCTCCTCCACTCGTTTCTCGTCTCGTCGCGTTAAAGCTCGACCCACAATAGCGATCGCGGCGCCACCGACAAGTCGGGCACCGGCGAAAATCGCTCACGCGTGATCAAACGAGACGATTCGCGGTAGGCGGTTCGGTCGAGAGAAATGGACGATGCGATCGAAGATAGAAACAAAAAAGACATACAGGACGATTCTTTGATTAAGCGTTTGGTGCGAATACCTCGGTAATATTGTAGATTTCGATCGATCGCGATCTGACTGTACCTTTGACCGCGAGTGTGAATCGGGCTTAACCGAGGTGGAACAAGCCGAGGAAGAGCAATTTACGAAATAACGTGGAAACAACGCGGTGGCGAAGCGAGATATTATATATGTACATATATTAGATATATGTTTCGATATTGGATCTTCGGAATAATCGCGTTTGGAGTATTTTGCGCTCAAAAAGACAGTATCGAAATACGCGAGGAACATCGTGAAAGTGGTTATTTTAATTATTTGGTTCGTATCGTCGTGCTTTGTACAAATTTTCAGTTCGGATTTGTCTACGTAACTGCGTGAGAATCGTAATGTTACGATTTTGAACACGACTTCCACGTGAATTTCAGTGCGTGAATTCGAGCATTGAAATTTGAATATTCATTTTACGTAATAATATAATAGACATTAATATTATATTTTCCGATCTTTGAATTTGGATCTTTGAATTTGCACACAAATAGGTAAATCCGAATTGAAAGCTGTACCTGCAAATTACTTCAATCTCTCTATTTAAATGGGAAATTGGATTTAAATATTTCAGCACGAATTTAAATTTTCCGCGTCTGCGAACGCGTACGTATAACAGATCGTGGATAAACTTGTGATATAAATTTTGATTTCCATATAAAGTTGAACACGCAACGCGACTTCGAACAGCCGAAGACGAACGTCGATTTAAACTCAAGATATTTTTATTAAAGAAATTACATTTTACCGAACAAGTCGTAAATTTTCAGTGAAAATTCGCGATGGAAACTCCGCGAATAGAAACGATAGCTTTTCAGTTCTTAGGAGATGTTTATATTTATAAAAATCATTGAAGAGCATTTGAAAAGCAGGTGATCGATTCTCCAAGTTCAAGATTATCTATTTGATGGCGCCAGATACCTATGTAAGTACAGGAAATCTTTAAAGGGTAACAACGAGCTCGCAAAAGCCTGCCTGATATCTTCGCACTGCAAAGTAAATAAACATTTATCTAGCTGACAAATTAAAAAACCTACTTATCTTTCGCGTTACCTTCTTATCTGGATTTCGAGAAATTTCGTTTTTTAAGCATTATCTCGAATGATATGTTGCAGTCGACCGACACCTCGCATCCAGCCGATCGACGTTGAAAAATCAAGTCCACGCTGAGAGATTAACTTCGAATTGATCGATAACGGATTATACGTTCCATCGATAAGCTAATAAAAATTTCGCGACGGGTAAGTCCCGATCCTCGGAGAAGCGCAAAAATTGACGATTCGCCGTGTGAAAATTTCGAGTCTCCGAGTCGTTGCTCTCGGTTGAAATTACGCACGGTTACGTATATATCTCTCCGAGTTCAAATTACGAATTTCGAACTTCGTTAAGGAAGATTCGAAGGTGCTCGGAGAGATTCTTCGCTTGCACGATATCGATCTTAGAACAGGAAACGGATATCCAGCTACATATTCGATTTTCTTTGTCAAAGTTGCGATTTAGCTTCTATGTACGTGTACGTATATATTTTATTCGTTTTCTTTTTTTTTTTTTTTTTTGGCTGCACAGGCCAGAACAAGAACTCGATCCGGCCACGCGCATAAATATCCGATATCTATCGAATTTAACCGAATGATTCAGGCCAAATATTCGCAAACTGGCAAAGGACGATCGGAGACTGTAGGAAATGGTAAAAAGCGACAAAAGGGCGATCGCGCTAAACGAGAGAAGACGATCTGTTTCGGAATTCGAGCGAAAGGTTTCACGTGGTTGTAACTGTCCGATGTTCAAAATTGCAAGAGATTTGAAAATTATATAAATCGGCTATGAATATCGGTCGCGTATTAAATCGAGGATACACACGGAGCAGGCGAGTCTGGTGAAATTCGGAACAGATGCCTCCGTCTTGACAAATGGAAATCCAGCTGCTTTCCATTTCTAACGATCACCGATCGCGCCGGAGACCGACGGTTACGAGGTTCTGTCAACCACGAAAACCGATTTCTATTTTCTTCTCCGGCGACTTCCACCTGTCGATCGAAACTTACGACACTTTCGACCACGATCGATCGACCATCGATCGAACAACGATCTCTAACAATAAAAAAAAAAGAAAAAAAAAGAAAAAAGAATAGACAAAAAAAAGTTTCGTTTAATTCGTTTCACCGATTTTGGGAAGTTTCTTCCTACGAAGAAAGAATTTTCTTTTACAGACAGGAGGAAGAAGCAGAGAAGAGCCGTGAAACGTTTGTTCGAGTTGCAGCGTAGAAGATCGATAAGGTTTCTTCTTCTTTTAATAGTCGCGCTTCGATGAATGACAATATTTTTTCGATTACGTTCGCGTTGTTGATTCAGCAGAGTTCAGAGAAACGTACGCCATGGTTAGAAACGATGACAACGCTCCTACGTCGATTATGTCGAACAGGACTTCTGCAAAGTCTCTTCGACCAAAGATTCCACTATTCTCGACGATTCTCTGAAACGATCGTCCTCTTCGATGGGAATAAGTCGTTTCGTAGTGTTCATTTATTCGAATTCGATCAGCTTCTCGGATCATTCGGATCACGGTAATTTCAAGCCTCTGTAGACCGAGTTCGCGAGAGAAAAATCCACGTAAACCGAAACCAGCAAACGCGTTCCGGGTAAATATCGGCGATAAATTTACAATTTTCAAAGAAACGTTACGCTACGAAGAGAACAAAGTTAAACGCGAAATTAGACTAAATAAATGGAACGTAAGATTCAAAGTTACGCCTTGTTTGTAGAGAGACCAGGGCTAAGACACTTTTGACGAGATCGCGCGTGAGATTTTCTGCAATTTTCGATCGAGAATGATTTTTGATTATCGACGTTTGTTTCTCAAAGTTGTCAGAGATTTCAATCAGAAAATGATCAAAGAAAAATGCTGACGAGTAACGAAAACGGTGTTGCGAAATCGATTTATTAACGCTATCGGTTTAAACAAATATTTAAGAATATTGACCGCCGATCGGCCTTTGGTCACGAAAACTGATTTTTTGTCTTTCATATTCCTCGAACCGGAAGCATTCTTCGAATCGTATATTCGATCGAAGAATCAAATCGAATTGAAAACACTTTTGGTAATTGTTGGACAAATATAAATGACACGGGTTTCATTGATCATTTCAAATTTCGTGCCAAGTGAAAGAATTTCAATCTCGTTACGTTCGAATTTTGTCAATATTTTTCATACCAAAGAGCGTCCTTCGTTCCATTGAGAATTTTCATTCAAAATAAAAGGTTACTCGACGATCTAATGATCTGCTCCAACTTACCGACGTCAATCGAAATTGTTAACTACAATATGTCGCTCTATTTGTGCGATTTTGTCTGCCTTCGAGTTCTGATTTAGGTATTCGTACTTGAGACGCTCGGTTCCCAACGTACGATAACGTGAATCCATATTTTCGTCCTAACAATAAATTACTTTTCCAACGTTAGACATTACGATAAATTTTATCCGAACAAGGATGGTTATAAAAGCAGACGAAAAGAGATGCATCCTCGGTAACGTTCGCCATGTGAATTTCTAAAAAAAAGTTCACCTAACCTCAATTAGGTAAAGTAGCTAAATGACGCCCTCTACCATTATCGAACCAAACTTCATCCAATAAACTTTCATCGTCCGGTAAAATAAAGCAAGATTTCTAAAAAATGTTTACTAACCTCGCCTATAAATCGCTCTTATGGCTAACCAGCGCCAAAATGAAAATAGGCCAGAAGAAAGAAAATAAAACGTCCAGAAGATATGGCAAATAAACAAAAATTCGCTTGTGACGAATTGCTTTCGGCTATCAACCTCGGCTTGGAAATGTTTCTCGAATAATTTTTCGCGAATAAAGTACAAAAAGTTATAGCGTACGTATCGCCATCGAGCAGAAAGGGTCTTTCCAAGGGCCGTGCGCCACGCCCTGTATCCGCAATGCACCCCCTGCGAGAAAGAGTTCGTGTTGCAGGGAGTCGTGGAAAAGGGAGCAGTGTCAGTCCATCGAGGGCGTACATGCGCACTTCCGCCAACCGGCGCCTCCTACGAATCATAGTGATGCTGCGCTGAAACATTGGTGGGGGAGATGCCCGCCATTGGCCGCTTCTCATCTGTCCAGAGCTTTTATCTCGTTCCCCTCTCCTTCGCTCCACTAACTTCCCTCTCTCTGCTACGCGTCCCCTTTTCTCCTCGTTTCTCCATCTCACTCTCGTATTTCAGAACGTTCTCCCCCTCTCTTTCTCTCTCTTTCGTTATGTACATGTATATATGTACATATGTTTGTCGCGACATTTACTTCCTTTCCTGGGAGGCGAGTTTTTAAACGTTGGGATTTAAAAAGGTTTTTTTAACCGATAAGTTTTAAAAGGAAGTCGATGAACTCGGCGTTCTCGTAGCTTGTCACTGGCCTCTGCACGATCTTTCCTACGCGAAGTTTCTCGCTTCGAGATCGAATCGTTTCGAGGGATGCTGTGTGGAGATTTGGGAATTTTTTCACGTCGTGTCGATGGTTTACGCGTTTACGTGGCATCTACTTACGTTATTTTCTCGTTTCTTTTACGTTGGTTGATTTATTGTCCTTGCCTTTTGGATCGGTGTCGTGATTAAACCTAACCTTAAAACTTTTACCTCAATTTCATGCTGCGATACTGATCGTCGAAAAAATCGACGCCGGTATAGTAGCGTGATGATGAATCGGCGGTAGGAATTTTTATTTCCTTTCTATCAAGCTTCGTGAATCACGAAGCAAAGAGATTTACGACGACCAACGTAACCAAAGTTCCAGGTATTTCATCCAGGGAATGTTTTGCTTTCGTTAACTTGCTACTACTTTCAACGGAAACGGTATACGTATGTGCAAGAACACGCTAAAAAACAACGTACATATTACTTAGAACAGTCGCTGTCGAAACTAACCTCAAATCGTTTTTGAGGGTTTTTGTGCATCTATGGCAGATTGAAAAATGCAAAAGTATACGTAACACGCAACACGTCATACGAAAATCATATAAAACACCTAAAATACAACGCCTAAAATGTAACATGTCAAATATGAGATCCACGAAAAATCTAAAATTCATTGGAATATTCAACATGTCGGACAATTCTCTATCTAGGTTATATTTTCTCGGCCATCCTTCCGAAGATGCGAATCTGCGCATAGATATCCGCAGTCTGTTCATCGCTATACCTAGCATTACCGTAGCGCTAACATTAACGTTCCTCTATATAGAACATTCCCAGGATATTTTATATTTTTCCACACAAACAAACTTTTATACGGTGTAATTCCTACACGACATACATATAGATACCGTACGTATTTACGTATCTCCACCTTTCTTCGGTTCTCTAAGCTCTCATCTTCCTCCACCTCCCCACCCCTCATTTTCTTCACTCGTCTCGTCTCTTCGAGCGAGTAGCTCGTCGTCGTCGTTGTCGTCGTCGTCATCGTTGTCGTCCAGGCTCGCTCTTTCCCTATCTCTCCTCTCGCTCTCCTCTCTCTCTCTCTTTCTCTCGTTCCCCCCACCCACCCCCTACGTCCCCGCTCTCTTCACGCTCGGATACACCCACGCAGCACCACGCAAGAGAAGCAAAGATGGCGGTCGGTTAGTGTGTTTCGAGAGTCGTAGCCCTGACAACCTTGGACTTACCCAGCCGTAACACCCTGCCACCCTCTATGCGCTCCGGGTGACACATCGCTCTCCTTTTTCCCCATCTTTTTCCTTTCTATTACTCTTTCGTCCCTCTCTCTCTCTCTCTCTCTCTCTCTCTCTCTCTCTCTTCGGTATACGAACCCTCTCAGAAGTCATAGTCGATCAATTCCACTATTGGCTGAGTTTTGCAATTTCGTTAGGCAGGCGATTTTAATTTTAAATCGCGAATAAAATTTCATTTGAAATTGGAAAGTTGTTTGATTATCGAAACAGTTTTATCTCGTGTTTTGGTCGTTTCGGCGTTCGTGGGATACAATGTGTTTTTAAACGTATACGTCGTGGAAATTCGCTATCGGCTGACCATCGATAAAAATTTGCCACCTTGGATATTAAAAATGTTTTAACCATCTACATGTTTGGATTTTCAGAGTTCCCAGTTTGAAGAATTTTTGCATCAGTTCCAGGGAATATTCGTGGCGTGCACAGATACGCAATTAAGTCGGAAAATTCAACGATTGGTCCTCGCGTCGTTTTTCTTCGGTCGACGGTTCAAATTTGCAACATTAGGTTAAGAATTTTCTGTTATAGCTACGAGTTTCCTAAATTTCGATACCAAGTTCTGGAGGCCATATTCCGACGAGTCTGGTTATTCCAAGGTTTAACGTTCTTTCCGATTCTCGCGGTTCCTAATGTATATTTCTAATCTTCCAACTTTCCTTCCAACCTCTAGAGAAGGCAAAATTTAGGCCATTTATTCCGAACTGCAGGCAAGCACAATCGATTTTAAACTAAAAAAGAAAAAAAAAACTCTCGGCCAACTACTTTCATTAATCAACGAATAACAGATCGATGAACTTTTCTACTACGCACTCCCATTTGCGATCGCCATAATATTGATCGCGAGTACATCTCATCCGAACGCGTATACGAAATAACAATATCACTGGACTAAGAAGATGAACGTACTTGTACAAATACCTAAAATTACCAATATCATCGTAACATTTCTGTTTGTACATGGAACAACAATATTCTATCAGCCAGACTTTGTATAGTATGTAGCGAGATTAGATTCTAATTCTCTCGGGTCCAAAGTTTCCACGGAAGTATTAAGAGGGAACTTAAATAGAAGACTTAGGTTCGCGACGATGAAAGATCGATATCTAAATTGTATCACACAGCCTTATCACGAGGCACACTACATCCACCTTTCGCTTCTCTTAATTCTGCGATTAATCTAAGAAATTATTTGTAACCATACGTTGATCAGTTCGATCAAGGAGATTTAATCTCGTGACCTCGACGATGAACGCTCGGCCTGCACGATCAACATCTTCGCTATCAAACTAATATAAGCGAAATTTCATGCTGAATTTACACGTCCGTTTCCATTAACATTGTTCTGAATCGCTATAGGTAAGCGTGAGTATCGATGCATTCGTTCAGTTTCCATTTTATCACGTTCGATCGATACTGACATTGTCTTCTCGCGAGGAGCAAGTGGAATTATTTTACGCGCAGATATTAAAACAAACATTAAAAGTAAGACTCGTGTCTGTTGGAACGAATAGAGATCAACGATATTTAAAATATAGGAGTGGAAGATACGAAAAACATTTGTGTCCACCTAGACGAGGTCGCGATAGACGACTATTATCATTATTATCGTTATTACCGTTATTATTGTATTATCTTTTTACAAAGCAGAAAATCTCCTCGAGAAACTTGTTAGACGATTAAACGGTGAAATTAATCCTGATGAAAACGGCACTCGAAATATCGTACGTGAGAAGCTCTGTTGCTTGAAGAAGTAAAAAGTGGGAAAAGCGAAGAATTTCTTGGAAACAAAATCTGGCAATTATCAGTTCGTTCGTAACTCCCAGATAAATCGTCCTCTCGCGTACAGAAGACGAACAACACGGAAGGAATTTTAGATCGATGACTATGTACGATAATTACACGATTTCGTCGATCGGCTCCACGTCTACGATACTACGCGACGATTACGAAATATGTATATAGGTATACACGCGTTATTATCTCGTCGCAGCATGATCGACACGGTCTTTCTCCGAAAACGTAGATCTGTACGTGTGTAAACACGAGAGTTGACCTCTAGATCACGGGAGCAAACAACGTAGAAGCAGTCTCTGGATCGTAGCCGATTCTCCAAGACGACGAAAAAGTTTCGTGTATTATGGATTCTTTGTTCGCTTCGTCCGTATTGGTCGTTTCGTCTGTTGTTTTTTATTTGGAATTATTTTTAGAATCGAGAGAGTAGGCCACGAGAGAGCGCGGCGGATTTCCAGTTATCGGAGATAGGCCGAAGGAAAAACGACTTGCAGCGAAATTACGGTGAAAAGTTCATTCGTTGGCACATGTTGGCGGAAAAATTGTTTTTGCGAGAGATCGTGCGAAAATGTCGACTTGTGCGAATATCTACGATCGAACGAGACGTTATTTCTATCAAACATATCGGAGGAGAAGTTACTCGTAGAAGAAATCACGCAGAAATTCCATTTATCCGAATATCGATCGAATAACGTTGGACGAGACAATTAGTTTCGTGGCAACGACAAGCTATATTATATCCAGTAGAATTCCATTTTTTCGCAAGTATCTATCGAGCAAAAGATTATTTTGAAAAAAAAAAAAAAAAAAAAAAGAAAAGATCGTCATAGAAGATCGTCCTTTTATTAGTAAAAATATCGGAGATGCGAAAAACGAACGAGTAATTGTTATTATAACATAAATAGTTAAGCGAGTATGGTTATAAAGAGCGTCTTCCTGCTTGGATATTCAGTATTCCGCGTGTTGCGTTACGTGCGTAAAACGCGTGCACGTTTTATTACATTGTTTATCGTGTATTCAGAGTATGTAACGTTCGTATATCATCCTTATGCCAAAAAAATTAAAGTTATTATGTTAATCGCTATTTTTTTTTTATTCGTATAAACATAGCTCCATGAATGATTTATTAAACATCATGGTTCGTTAACATAAAACCAGTAGGAAACGAAATATCTCGATCATAGTTTTCGTAACGAACTGCAGCTCGGTGTAGATGATCTCTTACGTTCGACTAATTATTTGTTCGTTGTTTCGGTTATTAGGTAGAGAAAAGTCGTTGTAAGTCGTAGGTAAAATTGTTAAAAAGTACAAGAAACTGATCGTCGAGTAAGAACCGAAGTTTGTCCCGAGTAAATAAAATAATTCGCGAAACGATGGAACAACGTCTCGCCGAATCTGAATTACGAATCTCGAATTTGATTGATTTTCATCGACGCTATAATTTGAGCCTGGCGGATCGACAAATCGATCAACATCGATTTTCCTGCGATTGTCGATCGCGCAGGTACCAGATACGCGGCGAAGACATTCGACGGTGTAAAATTGCACAGAATACGCGTAACACGACAAAATATACGAAATGTTCAAAGTATACAACAACGTTCTGCACAACACACAGCTGTTACGTAAAACAATTTTCTATCGAGCTTCTTCGTTTCTAATTAGATCGCCAAATGTTTGCATAAAAATCCGCAGTCTAATAATTACAACACTCGTCAACGCCACGGAAATCCCATTTTCACAAACTGACCTACTCGCGACGATAATAACAGCATAACGAATTCGTTTGTCGGAAGGAGACAATCGCAAAATTCTCATCTCCGTTTCTCGATAAAGCTTCGCTTTGCATTTCGTTCTGCACCTTCGTTTATGTAGTTCACGGTTGCCGATAGGCTCGTTCATAGAAGCAAGATAAATACAAAGAGGATTAAAGCGCGATAGACGCGGCGAGAATGTTAAAACGGCGGAGGAAACGCGTTTCTCACGTTTTCAAGATTTTCTTGGGAACATCGGGAACGCGGCTTGGATCCATCCGTGCAACGAACGCATGAAAAATGAAAGGCAACGTTCGTCTGGCGGCCGGATCGAAGCGAGGAAAATTCTTTCTCAGGCCTCGCGGCGAAACCAGAACGAATCTTTAATCGTGATATTCTAATTTCTTCCGGCTCGACCATTTTCTCCGTTTCGAGACATCGTTTTGCTTTCGGCCAGTCGAAACGCCTCGCGATCTTAACGAGCTATTTCTCTCCCTCTCTCTCTCTCTCTCTCTCTGTTTCTTGCACGCCGATCCACGCCTCCGAGCTCCGTTAATCGATGTCAGCGAAACGTTTCCTTTTATCTTTCGGCGAATGTTTGACAAAGATGTTTGTTGGAATTGTTTCGTCCGAAAGATATCGTACGTAGTCGGAGAATGTGATTCGAGTTGGAGATTCGATACGGATCGGAATTGAACGCTGCGAGATAGCAATTAAATCGCGTAACGAACATTTCTTTGAACCGGATTATCGACAGAGCGAGATTCGTCGGAAACTTGACGAAGGATCGATCGAATCGTCCGGTGGAAAAAACGCGGTTGAAACACGTTTAACGCGGTTTCGATGGAAGGAACATTGGAATTAATTCTTTTTCTTTTTTTTTTTGAAGAAAAAGAAAAAAGAGAAAGAATATATCAGTGCGTGGTATGATGGTAATTTATCAATAATTGGAACTTTATTAAGCCCGTTACGTAGGTAGGTAGGTGGGATTTAATCTGCGCTACGAATCTTATTTCTCGAAGCGATCTTTGTTTGTTTTAGACCTAGTATAACGAAACGTTGAAATAATCGACGGACAAGATGAAGGAGATTAGATCTGCTATTAAAACTTTTCCAAGCAACGACAGAATTAAATTTCCTCGAGCGAGGCAAACAACGTTTGGTAATTTTCAATTATTAACTCGTAAACGCGACTAAAGATAAAAGGTTCCCGGCTTATTCATCGTGTTGATGTTTCTATCTCTTTGTTCTTACTTTGTCATATTCGTCAACAATTGCAACTACGTTACCGGCTTACTAGACGTCCAACGAAAGTAAAAAACAAATCTCTAAACGCTGATAATATTTAACAATTTCTCTCGTCTGATTGGATGCTTAGCCGAGAAACAAACATGAGAACTTCCTGATATTGTAAAATTATCGAATGTAATCAACGAGTAACACAGCCATAATTACGACGGCGAACGCGGAGCCGTGCTTGAATCGGCCATTTCTTTCCCACCGACCTCGTTGCTCGAAGCTTTCGTAAAGCGGAACGACGATCGAGAAGCTTTGCTTCTTCAAGACCGCATAATCACACGGCGAAGTAACGAAACGGTAAGGCAACAAATTGAACAATTTTCTCGGGCAATACGTACTTGGTCGTAACGTAAGTCGTTTTCGTACGCATTCGTATTCGCTACGACATACGCAATTTATGTCGCAATCCCAGAACGTTCGATGCTGTCGGATAGGAAGAAACTTTTCGGCTGCTTTTCGTCTAGCGAAACAAGCGGATATTCTTCAAGAATGTCCATCTCCTTATACGTTTATATACTACATTTATATATATATAGATATATAATGAAATATTTATCCGAAACCTTTGTTCGACTAAGAACGCTCGATTTTGTCGACGATATGAAATGTTCGAAAATATGGAAGAACGCAATGTCCGAATATAAATGTTATTAATTAAACGTACGTGTACGAGCTTCGCCATCTAATACCATATTCGATTAATATCGTATACCTGTATATAAACCTTGTAGAGAGCTTCGAGTAAGAAAGAATTAATAAGAAAAGGAAAAAACAGATGGATATAGAAGAACGGAACGCCTACAGTGTGCCGGCCAAGTATCGACCAGCTTACCGACTTCGATCGAACCGACTCGGCCGACGAAAGAAGCGAAAACTCGTTCCAAAAATGGTCTGTACGAGTCAACAGTGCACCGTGTATCTCGTTGAGTATGGTTTCGAGACAAACGAAAAAAGAGGCACCGAGCCGTGCTCGAACTAGATACCTGTTTGCAATGGCAATGAAACGACGAAGCGGCGAATCAAACGAACGTTTTCTCGAGCAATTTCTATTGACCAACGTGTGCGACCCAGCGCAAAGGATGTCACGTAAAGAATCTTCGTATACGTGGCCCAACCGAGTGTTTCCGCATATACCTAGAGACGCGGTCGTCGTATCTACAACCCGCTGCGTATGGATCGTTACCGGAGAGAGCTTACGTATTATGCAAGAGGGAAGAGAGGAAAGAGGGCGGTTGCGATAGCCGGTAGATTGGCAAAGTGACCCACGGACAGTCGAATTATCGCGGACGGGCGATTTTCTTCCGCGAAAGCCGCTATTTTCTTCCACGAGAGGCGCTATTTTACGATCGTCCAATTTTTAGACGCGCGCGTTTCGATCTTGCGCGGACTCTCGACTCGGCGGATCGAACGATTCGCCGTATTCGAAGAGAATGCTGTAAACGAAATTGCAAATTGTAATATAGGGGAAAGTTCGATACGAAATAATCTAAAGACGAGGATTTTCCTCGTGCTTCGCTCCACAACTTGAGATTATTTCTCCACGTTAGAGACACGTAATCGCATAAACAGCGGAGTAGGGAGAAAATATGCGACGCTTCGCTATTTTGTCCAAGGCACGGACAAACAGCCTCTTTCTAAGAAGAAAAGTCAAATCGAAAGAAAGATGAGCAACACAGCGTAAATAATTTAATTTTTGGCTAGTCGATTGTCATTTTGTTTCGCGTTTACCGCGGTCTTAATCGACTCGACGAATTTCTTTCGCGCAGAGAGACGTTCTAAACTAAAACGTTCGCGTTTTAGTTTAGAATCGTCGACGTATCAACGCCGGATATGCGCAATTCGAACGAATTTCCATTCGACTTTTTCCTCTAAGAACATCCTAATTCCTGGAATCCTTTATAGATGAATACGGCGCCTATTTAGAACATGAATTATTTATATTCGCCGATGAATCTGCATTTTAAAATTCCTACCACTAAATCAGCAGCGAGATGCAGGTTATTGATTCGCCTCGTTCTCGCGATTCTTCTTGAAAAATCGGGTCGGTGATGTAGCCGTTGATGAAGTAACGATCATTATACAACGCGAAATAAGATCCACGCCGAAAGGAATCGTTAAAGTTAAACAATTATTAGCCGCGTACGAGAACGTCTATTAGACTGCGGACTTTTTATCCGTTTATAAGAAATTCGAAGATGTAAAAACGTGCACAATGCACGCAATGTGCAAATATATGCAAAATATCCAAAGTATAATAACGCTTTTTAGAGTATTTGATAGAAAAAAGAAAATTTTTTTCTTTCTGTCGCTACTTGCATTTTTTCACGTCATCGTTTGGTAATTATAATCCAAAATTACGATATAAAGCGCGATGACATGAAATTGCATAAACATTCGCGGTCTAGTCGTCGCGAATATTCCTTCTCATCTAGAAAATTAAATTCGTACGTATTCTTCTTTTCGAAGACGACTGTTGTCTTTTCTTCTTTTCCTTTTCTCCTTTTCTTTTTTCTTTTCGTCTTTGCAGAAGATACAAAGTTTCGTAGAACAATTCGTTTCCAATCTCCGAAAGCGAATTTTGGAGACTTCAACGCGAGGAAAGTGGTGAAAACGTCACTCTCCAACGATCACCAACGGGATGAACGATAATTGGAACGTTCGGTCGGAGGGCAAGAACCCCGAGGGTGAGAAAAGGGAGCGGTTGATTTTTCGTGCCACGCCCTAATTCACCAGCCCTTCCCTACGAAAACCTGCTCTTCTCGCCTGTTACCCTCGACAGACTCTTTTCCAGTTAGTATCTTTATATCTTCCTGTCTTCTCTCGATGAATTTTCTTTCGGTCTGTTCTTTAAAAGCCTTCTCAGAAGTTTTTTTTTTTGAAGTTTCTCTCGAAAGATTTTGCTACGATGGATGTTGCTACGAGAGAAAGAGGCACGTTCGTTTTATCTTGTTACTTCCAACGTTTCTTCCGCTTCCACCGAGCGATACGTTTTGGAACGAATTTTCGGCAGCCAGCCGATAAATTAAAGGAAAAAACAGAGGATCGTTACCGATGCCATTAACGTTTTAAATCGTGAAAGAACATGTTGGAATCTTCCATCCGGACGAAGAATATTTCATAAAATTACTTGTAATTTTGTGCAATCGTCGGGTGTTTTCGATTCTACAAAGCTTTCATCGGTGGGAAATTCCAAGACGCGCCGTTAATTCTTTCTCCGTTCTCTTATCCCGTAGCAGGCAATACAACGACCCTTGTTTCGACAAAGTTACGCGATTCGTCCCTTTGTCGATTATTCTTTTCCTATAGCACGATCAACTATTTTGAAGACTACTGCCTTAAACAAAACTTGCAAAACGATGCTAAACGAGAGGCGAACGCGATTCTTCGCAAGACGCGCCAACGAATTTCCACGTTTCTAAATTCTCCACGAATTCTTTCTAAACCTGCTCGACCCGACGATTAATCAACGTTTCTATTTTCTATTATTTGATTTTTCTACTATTTCGATCCTTGCCAGAAGCGAAATTCGCCGCTTTCCAAACTGCCGGTTAAAACACGAAACTGCCCTAAGCGAGTCTAAAACAAATTTCTGACTAAAGGAGCGCCTCTGCTACCGCAATTCCAAGTTCCTCGTCGTCTCCTTGTATCTTCTCGTCTTAGAATTTTCAAGCTTTCTCTGCTACTTGAGAAAGCAACCCACCCGTTTCGAACTTTGGTCGTTCGAACTTTGCAAAGCGAGTCGGTTACTTTTAAGCGAAGACGAAATTCGCGGGAAAAGAAGGAGAACGCTGAAACAAGAAGCGTTCGAACGTTGTTGGAAGAACGCGACCGACCGAGATACCGCAGTTTCTTCATCCTCGAAGATCGTCAGTCCTTTTACGGGAGCGGTTCGACAAATAATTTCCGAGATAAGAGGAAGTTGAGGTCCTTATCTACGTGGACTTGGACAGGCATGTCGCCTGTTCCCTCTGCCTCTTTCTCTCTTCTTGCTTCTCGCTTACCTCGTCGATACTCGTCGATAGATTAGAATTCAGACACGTCAGTGTCGTCGTCGTCGTTGTCGTCGTCGTCGCGAGATCGCTCCGCGCCTTTTCTCCTCTTCCCACGACCGCCTCAACCGCGTGCGTATCGAACGACGCCGAAAAAAATCGATACGAGGTTTCCTGGAAACTGAGTGGCCGGCTGGCCGGTTCTGGTGGGATACCAGAGCTGCGATTGCGTCAGCGGCGATCCCCGTAATCTCGTTATCTCGTAAGCTTCTCGTTCCACGGACGCGAATTTTTCCCCTTCGCTGTCGCGGCAACATGACTAGGTACTATCGCGTTCGCGTTTCAAGAGGCATCGCTCACCGATGGAAACGCGAAAAGCTGGAATCATCGTCGTGGAACCGAGTCGTCCAAGTCGTCCAACCGAATTTAAATCTGCATTTTCACGCGCACAGTCGAAGACAAGGGAAGCCGAGATGGAAACTCGTTCTATTAGTCGGTAGACCGCGGCTGTTTGCGTGTTTCCGTGTTGGAGAAATCGAAGAGCGCGAAAGTGTAGGCGGAAAGAGCGACGAGTAATGGAAAATATATATATATATATATGAAGAAAAATATGTAAAAGCGGAAAATCGTCGTGGGAGTATTGTAATTGGACGGCGAATCTTTGCACGATACGTTTCTGTGCGCGTAGGCAAAGAAATAGAGCCGATAGAGTAGACTGCGGATGTTTATGTCGCTATGGGAACTTGGAGGGTGTGAAAGTTTGCAGAATGAGAAGAATAATGCAAAAAATATGTAACAATGGAAAATCACGATGGAAGTTTTCCTATTAGAACCTTCGTATTTTACATTTTTATGCGCACAGGCAAAGAAACAGAGCCGAGATAGTAATAGTAATTTGTTTTAGTTGCTAGTAGACCGCGAACGTTGATATATTTATGGGAAATTGGAGGGTGTGAAAGCGTACAGAAGGTGAAAAATAACGCATTGACTGGTATGTTTATGCGTTTATGAGAAACGCAAGGGTGTAAGAGTGCACAGTATATGGAACTTTACAGAGTGGGAAAAGTATATGCAAAGATCGAGACGTCCTTCTTTTCGTAACTTTCCAGACCGGTTTTCTATAAGACTTTTTTCGGATAACTTTGTTTGAAAATAGGAATTTTTCTTAGAGAAGAGACGACGACTCGATTTCAATTTATAAGACATCGATTTTTAAGAAATTGCGCTTCCTCTGGATAACTTTCCTTTCAAGTATAAGTATTCGGAGCAACGATCGGTCGTTCGACGATTTTTTAAATAAATTCGACGATTTCGTTGGAAACTAGGGACGTTCGTTCGAGAGAAATCAATTTAATCCAGGATTACGTAAAATTAGAATCGTGATACTTTCAACGCATCTCTCTCTCTCACACAAATTTCGTAAAAAAAGTAATAATTTCGAGCCTGTTTAATCAAATCAATTCTTTCTTTAATCAAAAGTAGGAAACTTTTGGTGGATGAACGTTAATCTTGATCGAAGATCACGCAACATCGAGATCGTGATATTTTACATGCGCTCCTTTCCACAAATTTTTTACAAAATATTATACGGACGTGCAACGACCATTTCGATCAACGTGGTCTAACCGTGTTTGAAAAATAGAAATTGCATTTAAAGAGTTCACGACTTCGATCGGACATTACCCAAGTCGGCGATTATGTTCGTTTTTTTAACTCTCAACAAACGTTACATTGTTCTTGCTGTTCGTGTTCGATCTTTCGGTAATTTTTCGATCGAGTCAGCTTGTTGTTGATCTTTCGAATAGAAATTTTCGCCGAGGTAGAGTTGTCTCTAATTCGCAATTACGTAATACCGGCGGTATAACGTTTCTAGCGGCATTTAACCAAATTTCGAAAAAATCTGTCAATCCTTCGATCACCAATAGGTCGGACGATTCGAAACTTTGGTGGGGATGCGATCTTCGATTGCAGAACGATGAAACTCTCTCGTCTAATCGTGTTTCATCGTCCTTGCTAAATTTTTTCCCGTCAGATACAAATCTAAGGACGAAAGAATCTAATTTCTGATAAAACTGTATCGCCTGATCTAATTCGAAAACAGAAAGAAAATCTCTGTCGTTAATTCTGTTTATGAAAAATCAACCAAGCAGTCTGAACTAGTTCTCGTTTTATATTATAGATTTGATCGAAAAAAAGACCATTCGAATTTCCAATGAAAAACGTCCAAAAAGAAAGACGAAATTTCCGTTCTACGGAAATTTCGTCTAAAACAATAACAAAATTTCTCGACGCCTACTTATCCGATCGATTCTCCAACGTCTAATTTCCGTCTCGTTTTATTCCGCAAATGTTCATCTTCCCTTACTTTATAAACTCTCGATTATCTAATTTCTGTTTGCCCAAGATTCCATCCGAGAAACACCTTTGGGAACGCGATCGAAAGAAAAGTCACGGTTACATGGAGAAGCAGAAGGTAATTGTCATCCTGCTTTCGATATGCCAGAAATCCTACTCGCGCCTAATCGGCTCGGGAGGAAACCACGAAACGCACGGGTCTATCGTTTATCAAGCATTTTCACCGAGCGAACGAAACGGAGTCTCGCGTAACATTGACACGCGAATTTCAATGGAGAACGTGCGCCGCGTTCTTGAAACGAAAATCCCATTACACGCTGACTTAATGGAGACACCGATAGGCATCGATATTTTGTGTGTTAATCGAGATACAAAGCGAAAGCAGAGACAAAAGGAAAAAGAGGAAGAGAGACACGAGTCGCGAAACACAACGGTCACGAACGATAATATCTCTCTCTCCTTCTTCTTCTTCTTCTTCTTCTTCTTCTTCTTCTTTGTTGTAGCACTCGACTTGCTCATTAGCCATCGAATTTCGGTCGTTTCCTCGCATCCTGTTGCCTTTCAGCCCAAATATTCCCAGGCCACCGATAAACCGGCCTTAACATCGCGTTAGGTCGATTCGAAAAACAATGGACGCCTCGTTAAAATAGCGAAAGGTGGAAAAAAAAAGATCCAACGAAATCTGTCGAAGTATAATAAAAGAGTTCTACTTGTTTATCGCTTCTTCTTTCTTTCTCTTCTTCTTTTTTTCTTTTTTTTTGTACATTTCGTATATATATACGTATATATTCGATCGGTCTCCTTGAAAACACTCGAAGAACACCGAACGAAAATAAAGCGTTTCCGGGATGGACGACTTTTGATCTCGGGTGTTCGGAGAGGTGGCATTCAAGTCTCCGCACGATGGAATTAAAATGGCCGTGTTAATGGAACATAATGATGTGGTTAATTCGAATGATTGTACACAGCGATAGGAAGATGGCGTCTGAACGATTTGAGGGATTTGATTATTTTTCAGTTGGCGTTTTTTTTTTTTTTTTTTTTAACGAATCGATCTTCGTCGTCGATGCAACGATTTATTTACAAGTCTCTGCGTGACGGAATTTTCAAAAGTGGCGAAAGTTTTTCGAAGGCTGGAAATTTCGAAGATGCGGGAAATTCTCGGATCTTGGCAATTCTTGATCTTTGCAGCTCTCGAGGCTCGAAACTCGTTTTTCTTGCGTAACAACGTTTACCGCGCCGAATCTTCAAAATTCGATATCGAGCAAGGTAATGTCGTCGACGTATTTGTTATTATTTTATCGTTCGATCCTTGGAGGACTAACGTTATAGATCGTCATTAGTCTGTCCTACCTACTTCAAACGTCCTATCTATCATTTCGAATCTGAGGAGAACCGCCCATGTTTTATCGTTTTTATCTGTCACCTTTGTTTTGCTCCGTACAATGTGAAATTTTCAAGCGTCATTTTCTGACGGCGTAAACATACAACTCTGAAAGATAGCGAGTGGAAGATGGAGCCTCGGGGTATCTTGGAAAGAATTGGAACGCGTTAGATGGGATATTTCGACTAACTGCGACGAAAAGTTTAAATATTCCTCTCGTTCTCTCAACCTTGCTTACTCCTCGGTTACTGCAAATTGATCGGCCGCAGCATCCCGTCTACTTGTTTATTTCCAAAGAAACGAAATATATACCGCCACAACGAGGTATTGAGGCGGAGAAATTTTCAGGGGATGGACTCGATCGATTTCTTGTCAGCGTCTCGGCTAACGTTTGATGTTCGAAGATACCGAGGACATTCGAGTTTCCATGTACGACACGCGGATTAAACGGCGACAAAATTAATTATAGATTCTACACGACCAACAACGGCACGTTTACGATCAAATTACATAACGTTATTCGTCCGGTCTCAAAACGAATCTCCGACTCTTAATCGATCTTTCTGTACGCGATAGATACGCAACGAGAAAAATGAAGAAGAAAGATAAAGAAAAATAAGAACCGTGTTTGAGACGACGATGGATCTTGATCGATCTTTTATTAACAAACTGTTTCCCATTTACGTCTGTATATTATCTCGAACCAGAGGAATCCTACCTACGATCACCATTAACCAGCAAGACAGCGGAACATACCGAAAACGAGAGGCGCAAGAAATCGATCGACGCGAGGAGAGAAAATCCCTTATCTGCCTCTCTCTGTAGAGAGAGAGAGAGAGAGAGAGAGAGAGAGGGAGAGAGGGAGAGAGAGAGGGGTGGGAGAGGGGTAGGGAGAAAGAGGTAGAGAGAGAAAGAGAGAGAGAGAGAGAAAGAGAGAGAGAGGCGTATCTCATCCAGTCACCTGACCACGAAACAGGAAGAAGAGCAGACGTACCTTTCGTCGAGTAATCCATTCTTCCGTCAGTTTAGCGCCGTGATCGAATTATAAAATTCCAAGGTCAGCGATTCAGGCACTTAAGATCCAAATAAATGCATGTACGTTGCACTTAACACGAGATTTCCTCACAGGGACCACATCAAAAATGAAATCTCGTTATATCACTGTTTCGTCTGCGACACGATGCGACGACAACTCGGTTTTAATATTCCAGATCGTATGGATATTATATCGAACGATACACAGAATATTATATCAAATATTATATCGAATATAATATTAACGAATATAACTAACGAATACGACTAACGAGTATAACTACCGAATATTATTAACGTACATCACTATGGAACGTTACCAACGAAGTAATATAACGCATATAAAAAAAGAAGAAACGAAAAATAATTTACACGCGCACAAACGATCGTCTACGTATCGTACTATAGTACGATAATAAAAAATCTTCACAGCTTCTGTGTATCTCGATAATTACGTTCCGCGAAACACAAGTCCGTTTCACGAAACGCAAGTTCGTCCATTCGGCACAACAATCACCGAATCACTATGTCTTCTGGCTGGCTCTTTAATTTGCTTCGATACCACTCTCTTCGAATGTCACATCCACGCGCTACGGAGGTCTGCGGTCGAATAAGGTACTCCCGGCTCGGGTCTGGATACTTATCGTCTGTCACGGACACACAGATATAATCCGAGAGAGATAGACCGATTCTGACGGAGCGTGGTCATATAGACTGAGCCGACGTGACGGTGTGCGAAATATATATATATATATGTATATATATATATGTGTGTGTGTGTGTGTGTGTATATGCAGAGAAACACCAAGTCCGCACGAGAGAACGGGTCGTAACAGACCGACTCACCGCGGAGAAATGACACGACGTGCTTCTGACAATTCCTCTTAGTCTGCGCACGAGAGCCTCATCATCCCTTCTACCTGTCCCCCCACCCCCTACCTGCCCCGTATTCGGCTCCGTTCGACCGCCCGACCCCCACCCCGTCCACTCGCAATCCCCCCCACCACTCGCATGCCACCCTTCTTGCTCTCACTTGTTCCCCCGTCTTCCGTGCGCCACGCTTCTCTCCCCCTATTCTCTGCCTTACGCCCTTCCACCAACGCTTCTCTTGGTCCCCAGTGCGCTAACAACGCTGAACATCACTGTTCTAACGTTTCTTCTCTTTTCTCCACTCTATATTTTACCCGCTTTCCCTTTATTTTGGTAGCAGAAAATAACGTCGGTCCAGGATTTATTAGAACCTACGACGCGATACGCGTTCTTCCGTACGTTGAACGGTACAAGATGCATCCAAGTTCACGCGTTTCAGGGCAGCGTACGTTGTATCTACTTGTTTCCGTTTCTGTAGTAAGCGCATCCTTCCTTTCCATCGGGCGATATTTACGATCGTACGTCCATCTATCTCGATTCTATCTTCGAATCTAATCAATTTCAGCTACGTTGTACGAACGACACACGGTATCTACGCGTCTTTGTTTACTTTTCACGCGCGTCTTTTCCTGAATCCTACAAGCGGCCCTAACTTCGTCCTATGCGTCATCCTTCGCTATGAAATGACTTACAGTATCTATGCATCGTCGCTCGTTCGTCCTACGTGTCTCTCTTTCTCTCTACGTAAAAGTACCACAATCCTATCTCTATTTTTCGTACTAGCGCTCCTACGTCTATCGTTCTCTAGCAAACGGCACAGAGCATTACCCGTCCTCGTTAATCTTTCGCGTTTCTCCTGACTCTTGCGGTCATCCCCACTCCCGAAGCCTCTCCCGCCCGGTCACGTCGCTTCCCAAGTCCTTACGTGTTTTCCACGGGAGAAGCGTGTACCCTCTCGGGCTGTATCTCTTTCTCTTGCCTCTCTTTCTACCCCTACCCGAGCAGAGGGCAGTCGGAGCATCCTTATCGCGCCCCAGGTGCTTCCTTCTCTCGCCTCGTGATCGTTTTCTCGGCTCCTGTCTGCTGTCCCTCCTCTCCCACGCGTCTCACCGCCCATCCCTACCACTCCGACCTTTCTCTTTCTCTCCGCGCTTTATCTTATCCCCGCCACCGGCGGTCCGTACCTATGCCAACGCCGCTATATCGTCGAGTACAGTGCGCGCACATACGTCGCTCGCCCGTAAATGTGTGTGCGTGTCGCCGGATGGGAGAGCGAACGCGCGCAGCCACCCACGCAAGAGGGACGACGAGCTTCTCCGGACCATACGATATGTGAGCGCAGGCGAAGCGAGTCTTCCCTCTTTCCAGCCCCGGCAAACGGTGCATCGTTTCCGCGCGCTGCAACGGCAATTACGTAAAGGGGTGACGCGTTCCGACTTATCCTCTTAACACGGCGCGTCTTTACTTTTTCTCTAACACGGGCCATGTTTATGTAATTTTTCGTCCTCGCGAATCTACGTGATTTAGCTGAAAGCGATCCAAGAACAGAGTGGACATACAATAATGCCCTTTTCAGGAATACGTTACGCGCGTTAGATGGAACATTTCGTTTCGTTGTGCTTCATTGGCACCCCGAATGACGACGCTCGGTCGTCGAAATTACGATTGGTAAAATTTTAAGCGACGATGATAAAAGTGGTGTACGGGATATTTGGTGCAAGTATAGATACGCGTTGCAGGGTAGACGGGTAAACGCGCATAATGGTAATTAATCATAGTATACGGTCATAGTATTCAGGGACCATTTCTAGATGACTATTCGTATCGCATACTCTTTACCAAATATAAGTTTGCGGTATTTATTTTCCGCTTCCTATGTACCTACGCGCAGAGTGTTTCTAAAAATTGGTAGCAAAATTTAGGAACGCGTAGAACTCGTCGAAACACGCGAAATGGTTTTAATAAACGTGGGTTCGAAAGCTACTGGTTTCGACGTTATGACAAGTTTAATGCGTACATGTACGCATAGCGTATGGTAAATCAGTTGCTTCGTTCGTTCGATCGATACGACGAATCGAAAACTGCTGCTGCTAGATGATGCCGGGGATTTTTCAACGCGTGCGTGCAGCTATGAGGAGACGCGTAGAAGCGTGTATCGTAATAAACGATGGACATATGGAACGTACGTTGAGAAACCTAACTTCGAAACTACGTTGATTTCACACCTAGGTTTATTAAGACGTTTTTGCTTGCTTTTGCGAGTTTCGCGACAACTTTTATAGACACGCTGCACATTTTCAGATTGGATTCAAATTTTACCGATATAATCGTTGCTAATGAAATTTCGAAACGTTTTATATAACACGCACAATATACGCGCGTAAAGATTTTCTCCGATAAGTGTAGAAATACTTTTGCGAGCCGCTGTATCACGGAATAGGTAGATGACTGATACCAATACGATAACAAAATTCTTAGTACGAAAATGACTAAAATTCGTGCTGACGAGTTAAGTGAAAAAGGAGTCGTCGCTGCCAGATAGCAGAAAATTTCTTAATTTGTACGTACATTAAGTAAAAAGGTCCTTATATATATATTTCGAATTACTTCGACTTTTAATCGATATTAATTTGAAGTATAAGGATAGACGTAGGTACGGCTGACAGAGTTTAGATTAAACTACGATTATAGTTCCGATTTATTTTGTACGTGTAACTGAAAGTCACCGCACAGCCGAAAAGGCAGACGGAAATGAAGAACTGCAAAACAGAAGGAATGAAAAATCTGCGTTGAAACCGAAGATACAAACAGTTTATATTCCGAACGTATGTAAAATCGATATCTGCTTGTCGAATGGCAATAATAATTTTTCTCGAAACCATCATTCGAGCGGATACGCCAATCCGCTGCAATATATCACGCTATGCGTAGATTAGCGCGCGCTATGGTGTATCGATAATAAACTGTCTTTCATCCTGCCTGCTATTTTTACTTTCCTACCCATAAAATATCCCGTTATTATTTACTTTCGAGACAGTATCCTGTAAATATTCCAAAACGTTCAAATTATACATAATATGTAAAAAAACACGGATGCGGATAACCCGTTATTTTATAATGTCCAACGAGGACGAGATTACTATCCCGAATATCAACAGTGCAGTTTCTTGAATTGAATCGAACGGTGTAATTTATTGAAACGCAGAAACAAGCGGTCAAACGTTATTATCCGAGAATTACCCCGGCCGATTTTCGCGAAAAAAAGCGATAGCAGCCTTTTAGGATCCCAAAGAGGAAGATTTTCCTAATGAAAATGGCTACGAAGCCCCGTGTATCATAATTATTCTGATGAAACAAGTACACGAGCGCGAAGAACGGTTCCGATCCCTCGTATCTTCTTGCGATAAACGTTCTTCGATCTGCTTAAGAATGTATTTTATGTATCTACGGTGAAGCGATATCGCTGCTGCTTGCAAGGTTTTTCCAGCAAACTGCGTATGCTTTTGTTTGGTTTCGCGCGAGTCTTCAAATTTGAGCTTTAGGACAACGCGGGGGAAGTAATCAGAGGAATTGCATATTTTGGAATTTCTAATGACGGAAATCCTATCTTTTGGGTTAAATTTCGCTACGCTGATAAAATTCTCTTGGCGAAACATTTGACAAGTTACTGCCTTAAAGATCGAAATGCTGTAAACAGGTTTAAGGGTTGAATACGTTTGATTTAGAATATGAAAAAAGAAATGATAAAGGTAGGTAGGTTGATCGTTCGGGGAACAATAATTTGTAATTTATTTATTAACTTGATTTGATAAGTAGGTAGATACACCGAATTTGTTATTATTTAAGAGTGCTTGAAATCGATTAAGATATTTTACAAAATTAGAAAAAGGAATAGAACTGAACGACAGGTATTCGATATTTTAATATTTCGAATCTTCGGTCATGCATCGCGATGTATTCCAATAATTACGTATTACAGCTGCTGGAGAGGCGAATAATAGTAATTACGTAAGAAGAATATCGATCTTTAAATTTTGGTATTGTATCGATGTAAATTAATAACTTAGAATCGCGCTTGCACGGTGTGGATCCTTGTGAATGATCTGGCTTTGCAATTTGATGATCAGCCTACCTAATTAATGCCGCCACTTTTATTATCCTTCTTCGTTATTACCAGCAGAGTAATAAACCCTTTAGTAATTAAGGAATATAAAACTCGTACGGAAAAGTAGGTTGAAATGGACACTTTGCGTGCTGTGAAAATAGTTGATATAATAGTTAATTATGTATCACAGTAGCATAAACGTGTCATTCGTGATAACGTAAAAAAGTATGAAAAAGAACGAGAAATTTTATACATTTTCTTCTAAAGATCAAGATCAAATAAAGTCTAATTAACATCCACTGATTATGGAAGAACATGTTTTTTTCCTTTAATTAAAATAGTCTCCCTTTAGGATAACTAACTATATAGTGAGAATAGTGGAAAAGGTGAAAGAACAAGGAAAGAAATTACAAAACTAGCAAGGTCCGTTACATCTATCTATATCTTTCTTAGAATAAAGCGTAGAATAAAGCAAGATTAAAGAATAAAGCTTCGCAATCCCTTCTGAAACGCTTGAAATAAACGTCTTATACCTGGGGTAGCAAAAAGTATACAACCTCTGAGAAGTTGGTTGTTGGTCAAGCAGCGGTATTTTTGGGCCCAATAAAGTAATGCAGGACAACAGTTGATTATGCGTATTATTATTCTCGAGATATTAGAGTCATTCTGAAGAAAGGACTAAAGCCAACCCTATAACGTTCCGAGCAATATATTACCCAGGCTGTCCCGCATGGTAATATCGAATACCTGAGACGCGTAGTACGGTTTCGTCGAGATCGACCGCGATGTCCATATGGTCCATCGTGAGCCTCGATGCGGGACAAGGGGCTGCAAAGGGAAGCAACCCTTGTCGCTGTTACTAATCTCGCGTCCTGGACCTGTCGGAAGTCAACTCAGATGGTCAAAAAAATCAAAATCACAGTTGACTTTTAACCGTTTCCGCTTCTACCTGCCATTCAGAGGATTCACTCGCGTCACCGAATCTAAAACGGGCATTGTCCCCTTTTTGCTTGACCGACAGCAAAAGAATCCGACGTATCTCGAGCGTCACTTGCAATCGACGAAGAATCCTTCTCGGTGTAAAATTGCTTGGAATCTTTGATCGAGATGGGTAGAGAAGATGCGGTGACGAAATGGACGACGAGAGAAAGTCCAGTTGAGATTCGTAGCACTTATTTTCCGACTGATGGAAAATGGAATATTAGAGACACGAATATGTAGATATCTGTAGAATACAGATATATTATTTATAAAATGTACAAGTAACTGATAGATTATAGGAAATCTATAATACGGAAAACACAGTTGCAAATGAATACATAGGAAGAGGGATACGCACGGTTGCAAGAGGAAAGGGTCGATGAGTAATCGACGAACAAATGCGAGTTTCAAAGGACAGGAGGACAATTTATTTCGTAATTTATTAACGACCAGGGGGACCCAAGAACCACAGAAACGTTTCTTGACATTGTAGTTCGAAATCTATTCATCCGATCAGACCACTCTCAAATACGACGAATTACAAGTATTCTAGAACGCACTGAGAAATCAATATCTACTCATCTGACCAGGCTCTCCCTAAATACGATAAATGTCGCTTCACACATCTTTCTGTTCAATGTCAATGACGAGTCGCTTTATCGTTTGCGATATTTAAGCTTCGACGCTCCGAAGCCCTCTTTCTCGTAATTTCTTCGCTTTTATCGACAGTTAATATCATTAATATTATTATAATATTATTAACGTGTCCACGTCACGTTTGCAAAGGCAAGTTTCCGAACGAAATAATATCGTTGCAATCCCTGACGTACGCCTCTATGCAGATCAATCTCTTATCGTACCCACTATGGGTCTGGAGATTCCGGATACAAAGATCGCGCTGAATGCTATCGTAAGCGAGACACGTTTTATCTTTCACGGATTAGCCGAATATATCGTCACGGTATACCTTACGTGATTTTACATAGTTGAGTCGATCGTTGACACGACGACACGAATCTCGCGGCACAATGTATTCGCCAGTAAACCTCAAGATTTCCCGATGATCCTGGTATTCCAAGATTTATTCCAACGGAGAACTTTGAACGAAAGCAATCTGAACCGCGATATTAATGGAAATATGGGACAATAATCGTTTGCACGGTTTCGAACAGCTGTTGTTTGAAACGTTGGAAAAGTCCACTCTTGCGAGACAACGATCATAAATTTATTGAGATATTCGACGGAATTCATCTTCCGAATGTTTCAACCGTCGAGAAATTTCTTGGGCGTTTCATTTCTATCGTTAAGCGAAGGTTTTGAAATGATTTTCTTTCTAGAGAACGGAACGAAGGTTTCTCGATGGATAAATCGGAGGATGGACCAACGGAGGAAAAATTTTCCACTAATTCTTATACCTACTTTCTAATAACACTCGATGAGTGTATTGTTAAATACCAACTTTTGGAAGTCGGAATTTTTTAATAGTCGACGATTAAGATGTTGGAAGATTTCTAAAATGTGAAATATTAGTATATCGATATACCTGTTATTTAGGTTACAGCGTGATAAGTACCTGCCTTTCAAGTATCACAATTATAAAAATTAAAAGCCGACAGAGGCATCGACTTGTGGAAAAGACACGCTTGTGCTATATTTTATCAAACTTTTCGATTAATAAGTTTAATGAAAATCAACATTGTCCAACAAATAATGGTTAATATTACACGACTAGTACGTAATAATATCGCCGTATTACGTAATAATTAACATCGTTGATTAACTTACTCGATGGAATACATTTATTTAAACATTTCTCTATCGAATAACGATTCGAACGAAATTCCAATAAATATTACGAAGAAGAAATTATGCGTTTCCACGGGAAAATGGGAGGAAAGAAACAAAGCGGTAATAAAACGACCGAGGCAATAAAAGAAATTAACAGAAAAGCTTCTGGTAAATAAGCCGGATGTCGAAATAAATCAACGAAGAATATCTTTAATCCGCAACCGTATTGTTTCTATGTCATAAACGAAGGTAAGGTATACGACCAGATAGGATGATCGGTGTTCAATGTATCGTATTTTCCATTTGGTTAACGATGTTTTGCACGTGTAGCCAACGTTTCGTTCTTCGAATCATTTGGACGACGCGCCACGTGCTACCGTTTGGACGCCTCTTTGTTTCTGATTTTATGCTTTTCTTTATATCTGCCGAGACTATCCTTTCTCTTTTTTATTGGGTAGAATATTACGATCAATTCGCACAACGAATTTTTAGCATTTATGACGCGTTATCGTGGCATAATACGTAACCTTACGATAAGGCTTTCGCTATTCTCCGGTGGTCTGCTCCTTCTTTAACTGTTGGTATTTTTACGTTGGTATTATAATGTTGCTACGTACGGTTTCATCGATTACGTACCAAGAAGCGTCACCGACAAGCCTTGGCGTTTCCTGCCAAGACTCGACTGTAATTCTTTCTCGTATCCCATCGACTTTAGTTTCGTACGATTACGTTTGAAATTATACAAATTATGCAATAACCCTTATCGGTTCATAATTTGTCGTCGGTAACGGCAAACGGCGATTAACTCTAATCGATCAGCGATCGAGGAGTCGATGATATAACAAGATACTGTAATTGTTTCGAAACGAATAAAATTTCTTAGATATTTCAATTGCAGCGGTTTCAAACGCGTTGTAAGGAAGATAGTCAAAGGTACAACGTTACATGTGTTGTTAAATTCTACCGTATATCTCTAGACAGTTGCAAAGGTATTATCTCGTATGATGCTAACGATCCTTTCCATTCTTTCCTTAAGTTGGCAGTAGATTTCTTGAAATTAGGATGCTGGAGCGGCCGTAGATACACAATGTAGCGCCATTATAAACAATTCATTCTCTTTCGCGTATTAGCCGAGTATCCGTGGGTCATATTTAGTACGTATAATTGTGGATGTTGGGGAAATTTTCAAGATTAGTTGGCGGAAGAATTTGTTGCTTGTCGTTTAAGGTTCGCCATCAGGTATAAGATTACGGTTAATGGTTTAGACGCGAGCATCCCAGATAAGGGATTACCTCATCTTCAAAATCGTTAGGCTATCAAGATCAGGCTCTTGAAAAGATATTTGTATAATGACTCTTTCCGTTGTTTGGCTGCAGATTTCTATGAATCATCGGCGAAACTGTTTTCAAAAAGCTGCGTAAGAGGCGACGAAGCTCCAGCGGCTGACGATCGGCTACCACGTATAAGACGAGGTAGAATTTTTCGTCGATTTTCCAGTTTCCTCAGCCGTGATCTGTCGAAGGAAGGGTACGTGCATGTGTATTTATCTTGCATTCGCGATGTTATACGACGAAAAAAACAACGAACGATATTCAGAGGAATTTTCCACCATTTCCAGCTTCGCCTGTACCTCCTAGCCCAACGAACCACTGCAAAATTTATCTTCGAAGATATCTCGTGATTTCTGCAACGAACGAGATACGAAACGTCTGCGAGAAAGTTGATATTCGACGCAATTTTCCCCGATTTTCAGTTCTCACCGAATATACGTAGCACGTACAACGAATCAAATACTCGTTCCCAAATTTCCTCGGACACTCGCGCCAAAGACAATTCGTAATTTCTACAACGAACGAGATACGAAACGTTCGCAAGAAAATTCGTATTCAGCGCAACTTCCCGCGATCTACGGCTCCGCCTATACGTCGTAGAGCAGCGAACCAACCAGTTGCTGAGAAAATCAGTTACTGCAAAATTGATCTTGAAATATATTTGATAATCGCTGCAACGGACGAGATACGAAACGCCCGTGACGGAATTGATATCGAAGCGATTCCACAATTTCCAGCTAGATCGTGGATGTCGTGGCCAGGATCGGAGGAGAGGCGACGCGGAGAGGAAAGTCGGCATCGACCACGGTTTCCGGGACGGAAACCTGTCAACGCGACCGCGTCTCTCGTGGCAACGGACGACAACGTTCGTTCCCTCCGTACGCTTCGCTTCTGATAAGGTGTTCCCACAGGAAAACGGCTTGGAAACGTCGCTAGCGCAATTGGTGACACGGTGATGCTGCAACGCGTCAATAAGTTTTCTCGTTTCGGCTGAGAAAGCCCGTAGCTGCGCTGATAAAAACCGACGACCGAGGCGATTAGATCGTTCTTGTTTGCTTCTCCTCGCCCATGTTTGAACGGTGATGTCACCGTTGGTCCATCCGGTTCGGGATTAGGTCAAAGTCTCTGGTTGACTGATAAAAATCGAACTGTTCATCCGGAACGAAATTGTATCGATGAAAAAGAACAGCCTCGTTTCATCTTCGTTTCGTTCGTTTTCGTTTCTTCGTCCTTTCGCTTTCTTCGCTTTACGACGACGATCTTTTCTCTGTTCGTTCGATCGGTACAGGTCGCAGGCTGTGCAGCATCGATGCCCCGTTGTTGGATGTTTCCATCGGATGACTCGTAATTTGGTGCTACGGTTTACGTACGATGTTTAAATTTCGCTCAAATCCGAGCAATGACTCGCAGGTATTTCGCAACGACTAGGTATTTTTCGAGTACGATGTTGAAACAGGGATTAAGACGTAAATAGTAATGCAGTTAAAAGCGAAGCGAAGGAAACTGACGTTGCATCGATGAGAACAGACAGCTTCGACTCTATTTTCTATTTTCATTTCATTTTATTTTATTTTATTTTATTTTACTTTACTTTATTTTATTTTATTTTATTTTATTCTATTTTATTTTATTTTATTTTATTTTATTTTATTTTATTTTATTTTATTTTATTTTATTTTATTTTATTTTATTTTATTTTAGGATCTTGGATCGTTCGAGGGTACCGTGCTGAAGATTGGCGATATCGTTGGAAGACTGTAATTTGGAATTACCGTTCGTTTCGAATGACGTTTTAAGGTAAAGATATTGGAAAGTTTGCTTGCAAGCTTCGCGACAAAGAATCTCTTTCTGTCAGCAGTCGCCTCGGACGATCCGTTGAAAACGAACGAATTACGCTTTCTGGATTTGATATTAAAAAGACGCGAACTCGATAGCGCGTTAATACCTTTTCCTATAAATTTGAAGCTTATCGAGCAAGATTAATAAAGATATTAATCGACGTTCGAGCACGAGGTCGACTCCAACTTCAACGCGTTTCCAACGCGCGATTTTCCATCAGAAAGCCATCTCCTCCCGTTCCACTCGATGCTCGATGTTTCGCGAGCAAATAAAACGACGATTATAAATTTAACAGGGACGAGGAGAAGCGCTCTCGTATCGAACCACAGCATCGTTACTAAGAAATCTTGAAATTTCGATGGATATTTGCGATTGGCCGATTGGTCGCTCGCGAACCTACGAACGTCGACCACGAAAAACAAAGTTGCCACGCGTTCGCCGCTTAGATATCAATTCGATGAGTAAGCGTTTTATCGTTCGTCAAGGAGCGCGAGTACAGAATCTTTTCGAGGTCTTGAACGAAAGCTGACGTTTTCTTCGTATCTGGCGGCCAGATAATGCCTCCTCTATCTCGAAACCGACGCGTATCGATGGCACAGTCGTATAACGTTGCTATCTGATTCGCGGAATCAGATTATAATCGTCCGTGTTGCCGGTACATCGCGCGATACCATCGGCGAGAAGCATTTCCTTTTCTCTCTTCCGAAGAAAAAAGAATCGAGTTCGATCGTTTCTTATTTACAAGTAGAGTGTATCGGAGCGCGTTTTGACGAGAGTTTGCGCGAGCGAAACTTTGTTGAAGCGCGCAATTAGAATCAGTACGCTCAAGAATTTAGCCGTAATTCGTTGGTGCCTGTTTCACCGCGCGAACGTTTGCAAATCGCAAGCGACGGAAGATACGAAGAAACGTTGCAGGGATTAAAAGCTATACGAAGTCTGTAAATCCGTGCGAAAAATTCTTTGAGAAAATCAGCAGCTCTCTACGTGCTAATTACCCGTAAAGAGATGATCTTTTCCGCGATTTTTTCGCGCGGGTTTATAGAATTCAAGACACGGCGTAATTTTCATTTCAATCGCTTCTTCGTATCTTTTGTCGTTTACGATTAACAAGTACTTGGATGGAAGGATCGGCTCGGATAGATGGGCCGATATCTTATTCAGAGTAAGACACGGCTACGAACAGATTACGGTTCGACTCTTGGTCGGTTTTCCACGAATATTCGTACAAGATTTCATCGGATCCCGCGTGTATCTGTCTCCGGGATTCCCTGGTTGGGTCGAGCGTTTGAGAGGATCGGCAAACACAGCGGCGCGTCTCGCCCTCGTATTTGTGACGTAAAATATCGACGCAAAGACGCGAAATTTCTTTATTTCGAATTTTTCGCGGAAAGTCGCGTTAGTGAAATTTTGCTGACTAAGATGAAACCAAGCACGATATCGCTGTACGAGAATCGTCCAGAAAGTAATATAGACTTGATAGAAAGCAATAAATTCAGTTGTACAAGCCATATAAAGCGATAGAATTATGGTATAAGATAAAACACTAAAGCAACGACGAAATTTCCCTATTTCAAATCGTTCACCGATAAACGTTTCGCTAACAATTTCATCGTTACCGAGATTTTCTTGATTAAACTGAGACGAAACGCGATACTACTACGAGAGCGACGCAGAAAATAATACGCGTTCAAGCATGGAAGCCACGCAGAAATAATTATAGGACAGAATTATAGAAACGATAGAAAGTCGTCTATAGCTTCCTTCGCGCGTTCACGTCGATCGTGCTAAATTCTCGGCTTAAATAATCCATATTAAATAACGTCGTCGTTTCGTACGCTTCGAACGCCGACGCGAATTGAAAACGCAATGCTACAGACGTTCTTCCGAAAATAACCAATCCACCATCGAATTACAACTTGGTCTACGAAGCGATGGACGATGAAGGTTCGAGTGGCTCGTCTCTCGTTAAAGAGAGACGCATCGGACGAGCCAGATCGTCGTGTTTCTGCAAAATTTCAAGAGTTTTTAGGCGAATGACGTTTCGTTGGAAGCGATGATTTGAAACGCTACTTGCGTCAACCGGAATATTATATCGGTTATGAAGTGGATGTGACGTATAGGAATAAAGAGAGCTTGGTAAAGTTCTTGTATTATAATCGTGTAATAATATTCCTATTATTTTTATTTCAAAGCCTCTTTGTACTGGCCGTTCCTTCGAGACGGTCCTCGTATACTGGCGATCGGTCAATTTTTCTAGACTTTCTCTTGCGCGATATTTCGTACTCGATGCTACGTGTACGCGTATCTGCTTCGATACACGTATGTACCGCTCGCAAATACGAGAGCGCTGAACAATCGCTACTCTTTCCCGCGTAGAAACGATATTTCGCTGTCTGCAAGATGCCCGTAGCACGTTCGTGCAAACAGATCTCGACAAATCAACACGGAAGAGGACAAAGTTCTCGTTCCTCGCCAGACAGAAATGAGAAATGAAACGAGAAACGAGAAACGAGAAACGAGAAACGAGAAATGAGAAATGAGAAATGAGAGGTGAGAAATGAGAAACGAGAAACGAGTCACGCTCCAGGTATACGAGTGTCGAGACTTGTTTATACGATTCTGGTCCATATTACATATTCTTACAAGTAAGTACGTCTAGGAAAATCTACTCGTATAATTTGAAATTACGGACGACCTAACCATAGAAATGGCAGCGGTGTAATTTGAGACGTATAATAAAAACCTTCGACCATAGTAAAGGCAGATTACGGCTACACAGTTTGTTCCGCGTTTAAATAAAAAGCTTAAACGCAACAGGGTTTGTCCCGGACGAAAAAAAGGCCAGAGGGATTCTTTGCTCTTGGCCGAATATCAAGTAATAAACGAGTCAGTATAATAAACGTATTTTCGTTTTTGAATTATGCTATTACGTTTTATTTCCTATCGACGGGTTTTTCTTACAAAAGTAGATGGACCTATCGAAAGTACAAGCTCCCCTATATTACATCGCTCCTCTTAAACGAAAAACGCTGCTCTTTCGTTACTCTTTATTTTCGAAATATGAAATTTCTTCGTCGATTTTTCTTTCTCTTTTTCCCTGGTCAACGAGAGAGTCGGTACTAAATAACACGAAACGTAGGTATTCCTCAACCTAATTGCTATATCGATGGCCCGCGTGTCCATTTTCGTCGGTAATTTCGAGAACAACCAGTTTCAAACATTTCACGGTATCCTGCGATTAAATAAATACCCTTTATCTTCTAATTACCCAGCATTTATCGATACTATGGTAATATGGATCGCAAACCGTGCACCGATCCTTTTCAGAAATGTAGAATGACACGAAGGTGGTTCACGGTTCGTGAAACTGATTATAACGAACGAAAATGTTGTCTCTGACGAATTTACGAAGCAGATATAAATATAAGGGACGGAGAAACGATCGACGACTACTTGCCGCGTATGAAAATACGACTTTCACGAAAGTCATCGAACGCTGTGATAATACGACGGTATTACGATATGATGTACGATACATAATATAATAACGCGATACCGTGATATATCGATAGCACGGTGGACAACTACTTTCTCTAGCCGCTGTTAATTGTTTCGACGTTCGATCGTTTCAACATCGAAGAAACCTCCATTACTCGTTTGCACGGAGAGTTTGATGCTCGAAGCGGCGGGTCCAATTGTTGGTCATATTCTAACGGATAACCTACATTCGAATGGAACTGATAGGCTCATGAACGTGCACGTGGATTAGTCGGGTCCTTTCGTATGCAACTTTCGTCGCTTCTTTTCCTCTTTGTTGCGTACACCTTTATTCACGTGTATCCACCGTGAACACAAACGCGTATACGTACGCGCTCACGCTCAGATATACAGACGTAAATAAGTGGGCCTCGTACCGTTGTCTCTCGTGTCTTAAAACGAAAAGGAACCCGCTATATATGTGTGTGTACGTATATATAAGGGAAAGAGGAGAAAAGAATGCGTCGCGAATAAAACCTCGCGGGTAATAAATTTTTGTCAATTGTCGTCCAGGTGACTTGATTCTCTTCGCTCTTTTCTCCACTCTTTTCCGAAGCAATAGTTTATATTCCTTCCCACGTCTTTCGATCCTCTCTTTGCGCAGCTTTCTTATTTCCGAGATTCTTTATCTGTTTTCTCTTTTTTTTTTTTCTTTTTGGTATTGGGTAGGGTTAGTTGGGTCGTCGCGTACATAGGGTTATTCGCTCGTAGGTTGTAAGCGCGGGATTTTACGTTCGTTTGTTTCGCTCGTTCGACGGAACGACGGAACGATCGATCCGACGTTGATTAGAAAATGTCGAATACCTCGCGAGCGGATACTCGAAGAAAGGAAGGAAATAAATCAGCTTAAGCGGTTCGTAACGTAGGCGAAATTTCGCGAAATACGTCGAATCCTAATTATATTAGGTTGTCCCGAAAGTTTCTTTCCTTTTGTAAGGAAATAACAGACGCACAATCTCCGTTCGTTTTATATTATTTTATCGAATCATCTACGATCCATTTCCTTCTATTCCTATTGGTATGATCGTACGTGATTCGATAAAAATAATATAAAACAGAGAACGTGGTGCATCCGTTATTTCCTCGCAAAGCGAAAGAAACTTTTCGGACAACCTAATAGCTTCGTTAAAAGGACTTTCAATGAAGAAATAACGTCACACGTAACGAGATACGCGGAGAATTCTTAAAAACGTAAAGTTGATCAGCGAAATTGACTTCAACGTGGCTCGCACGTACAACAACACGTATATTACTCGATGTTACTATACCATCGTTATTCACCATGGTGCGTATTAAAATAGCGCGTATCTGTATCAAAGCGTAGTGTACGTATGTATAAGATGCAAATATCGACGTTAAAATCGTACATTTCCCACCGATCTATTATCCACGTTAACGCGCTAATAAATCTTACGTTCGAAGATTTCGATCTAAATGAAAATTTAAGAAAGCATGAATCACGATTCGTCAGAAAGTAACACGCGTGTGCACGTTTCTATGTATATCTCGGCAGTACCTGTAACGAACAGATGTCTGGACGACTCGTGTAAATATAAGTACCTGTCTAGCCTCACCCTGGCAGCCGCCCTTTCGCCTCTCCGCGTCATTATATGCTCATCAACCACCTTCCATGGGGTTGCGACTTTATAACACGCGTGTCGTTAATGTACAACGCGCACGCGAGACACTCTTTGCTTTCCTTCGACTCGTCGCGCGTTGAATTTCCTACTTTCTTAATTATTCGATATTCACCGAAACACCAATAAATAACTCGCATAATTTTATTCCCTACAGCCAGTTTATGGTGCGACCAACTGTCGTAGATTTCGACATTTTTCATTTGCTTTTCCAGGCGAGTCGTTTCTTCTTCGTTGATAAACATCTTTCGCGATTTTACTCTTAGGAATTAGATCACGGTGTGTTTCGTTATTTGCTCGATCGTTTCACCGTCCGAATCGCGCGTATCTCGTTTCTATCGGTGTCTTCCTAGAGGCTGGACTCGCAAGATAGCGAAGAAACTGAATTTTCTAAAGATTCGCGATACCAATTTATCAGGTTACCCGTCGTACGAAGCACCGTCGATGCCAGGATCAATGGCAATTATTTCAATCGAACGCAGAATGGTACTCCTGAAATATTCAACGCTTTGACCTTTGAACTCGTGACCCTTGCTACATTCCATTCGAAAAATCGAAATCCAAACGAGACTCGAAGAGAAACTACCCTTAGAACGCGTGAAAATCAAATGGCAGTAATTTCCCAACTAACCGATTTGCGTCCAAATCGACGAGATACAAATTATCCATCGCAATCGTTCCCTTCTATGATCTGATCGTTTGACATAACTTGTAAAATCTGCTTGTAAAATTTCATTCGATTCAACGCCAAAGTCGCTACCGTTGAGCAACGACTAGAAGTTATTCACTGACGTTTAACTGTCCGCAAAAATTGTGCCAGTAACTTCAATCGGTAGCCGGTTTTCCTCTAATTTTTTTTTTTTTTCGGTAAAACGTTCCAAATTCGTAAGCTTTACGTAAAGGGTCGATACGCGCGTGACACCAGCGTGCTGTCACCGGACATTAACATTTGGCCCGCACTTGACGAGACGTTGGTGCCACCGGACGTGAAAATGTTAATATTGATAAGGCGCGAGTAGCCTGTCGTCTGGTAAAGTTCACGATAATATAGCATCGTAGCTCGATTCTACAAAAATGCCCAAGATTCTCGTTCGCGGATGCTCTTGCGGAAGTGTTGGCGTCATCCGCGTGAAAAATTACGCCGGTTGACGTCAACCGACCGATTGTAAACGATAGTCGGAAGACAGACGGACAGAAAGAGAGAGAGAGAGAGAGAGAGAGAGAGAAATAGAGAGAGAGAGAGAGAAGGAAAAGTGTAAATCGGATTAAACGACGATTTTAACTTTGTTTCTCGTATCGTACGCGGTGAATGCGTGCCGATAGGATGTTGTGCTCTATGGGCTTTGTTTGTTCAACTGGAATTACTATCTCGTAGCGTGTACGTAAATATTCTGCGTAAATCGTCGTAATCCAAACGATACGAATTACGACGAATATAGATTCGCGTAATCGTGTCTCCGTCTAAATGAAAATTACCAATATTCATTTTGACGAGAGGTACGACTAGGTAGTTGCGAGAAAAAAAGAGTGCAAAATCCGTCGTTTCGACGGTAGTCGACCTTTGATAATTCCAGCGTTAAGAATAACAAAATTGTATATTTATATATACGCACGCATGTTTTTAACGTACATTTTTCACTCCGAGATTTCTGAGGAATCCTGGAAGAACTGTAACTGCACAGTGTGATTCGACGTTTCGCTTCGAAGAAAGGCTACCACTACCTTCGTCGAGAGAGAGAAATAATCGAACAATCGTCGAGTAACACGCGTCTTCACGTAGATGAGAAGCAGATTACAGATCGGTCCGCGAGCTTTTTATGCTTCCCGTGTTTCCGAAGTCTCATTCATCCGTGAACGAAACGCTGTTTGAATTACGAATGAGCAACGGCCATTGGTCTGCCCTGTCCCCGCGTATTTTTATTCAACCGCATCGATGCTGTAGAAGAGTCCTGCTCGAGCCTCGAGATTTCCCTCTTTTAATCGAAATCGATCGAACACGCAAGTTCGCATTTCCGACGATACGATCCAAACGAGCCGAACCTCGGTAGAAAATTCTTTTACCTATCGAGCATTATACAGTAGAAAGCATTGTATTTCGAATCTTACATATTAATTTCAACGTGGAAAATTTTACATATTTCTTCGAGTCACGCGCATTGTTCTATCTAACTCCGAGTCCACAAATTTTCTACAAATGCATAAAAACATGCGGTCTGTCGGTGAATCTTTAATTCCGTCAAACGTAATTAGACCTATATATATTAGAAACTAGACCTATTTGAATTGCAAGAAGATGCGTCACGGAGAGACGAAACAGTTTCGCGATGGAAACGTTTCGTCCAGCCCCGAAATTTCCTTCCTCTGATCGAACGAGTCGATTGGCGTTTCGTTTGTGGAAAACGTTTCTCGAGCGAAGCTAAGGTCGAGTAAGAGCGAAAAACGAGGAAACCGAGAGAGCAACGTATAGTCGTAACATCGCTCGTCCGTAATACGTCGAAGAAAAAAGGTGCCGTAAGAAGAATCGGGCGATCCAAGTTACGGAAGAATTTAATTCGAAATTCCTAATTCGATAGAAAAATCTCTCGTGCTTTGCTCGAAAACGATTGGCGATATTAATCGGCGATTTTAGGGTCGGTTGCTCTATACCGTGTACACGAAATCTTGCGCAACGTTCTGTACTTAGAATTAATGCATCTACGCGTCAGTTTGTGGCGAAATTAATCAGTTTCGCGATGGAAGCGTTCTCGGATAAACTAGCATAGAAATTGATCAGCTTTTTACTTTCGAGAGATGCTTTCATCGTCGGACTGTTGGCCGAGAGACGATGAGAAAGGAAAGCGAAGGAACGATACTCGCATCGAACATCCGATTTAAATTGCAAAGAGATGCGTCGCGAAGGGGCCGAATAGTTTCGTGACGGAAGCGTTTCGGACAGATGGTATGTACTGCTTTCTCGCGTATGGTTTCCCGTGCATCTACTCGCATGAACGCTTCCCCTCGCTCAGGTACGCGTTTACGCTTCGGGCAGGTTTCCTCTCGTTCACCGAATTTCCTTCGTTCTATTACGCAACGCAGCTGCGACAGAACACGAAAAACTTCGCCTTGACGCTTCGTATATAATCATCCGGTTATCTTATTCTTGTTTCGACACGCGATTTTAACGAGTTTTCAACGTCGTTGAAATCGACGAAGGAGGAAACTCGATCTTGTCTGATCGTTGACGAATTTGAAGCAGAAAATTCGTTATGTTCGAATATCGTATGCACGTTGCGAATAGTATTTATATCGTTAATTCGAATATTCGATTCGTCGAATAGAACAATCGTTTGCTTATCGATCGAAAAACAAAGGAACGAGCTGTCTATAAACGTCCGACAAAGGGTAACAAGATTCGCGTCATCTTACCCCACGAAAGGATAACGTCTCTCGGATTTCCGAGCTTCGGAAATCGATCCAGGATCTTGGATCGGCGATTTATGATCCAGGCTGAAACCTCGAGCTGGCAAGAATTTCTCGCGTGGCTGCGTCGGAAGGAAGCTGCGAGTCGCACGATCCTGCCACGTACACGTACTTACGTAAACGCACTTACGTACGCGTACCTGTTTCGTATCTCTACGTATTTTGTTTCGATACGCGACGCTGTAAGAACGCTCGGCGTTATTCGAATCTCGTGTGATTACTTTCGGACGAATATCTTTTCGAAAAATCGATAATTCTCCGAAGAAACGTTCCTTCGTTACCGCCTACATAAATATAACGAAATCCGATCGAATTGCTTGGCAACGATAACTTTGACAATCCAGCTATTCCTATTCCACAAAGTTGGAACTAACTTTATCAAACCCGAAACTAAAATTCCTATCATTCGCCGCGTGATATTCGAGTCGGAACGGTTGAACGTTGTTTAAAAGTATCTTTGGTCGTCGAAATTTAGGGATAAAAGGACGCACGTAGAACGCACGTAGCATAGAGAGATACGCGAAACGCGTAAAGCACAGTGTTCTCTACGATCCTCCGAACGAATGAAAAATTTCTCCGCGTAAATTCCACTTTATTGAATCGTATCTACGAAAATACGAATTCGCGTGAATATCGGCAGTCTGGTGGCCGTCACAAGATCGGCAACGCAAGCCAACGTGTCCAAGCGTGAGTATAAAAAGAATCCGAAGGTATCGCGTGGTAGGTCTGCTGCTCATTTCGTGCATCCCGTATAATGGTCTCCGCCGGCCGGAAGTGAGCTACCTGTCTCTCACGTGTGTGATGCAGCCAGCCTCCCAACGTGATGCAACGCGACACGGCTTCGGGTCGCATGCGTGCACCGTGCACACAGCTGCACGGACAAAACCCACGCAGCGGCTTCGACGTCTCTGCCTGTCACGGTGTTCTGTGTTTCCCGATGCACGACGTTGCCGACGACAAAGTGTCAACGAGGGACAGCCAAGTTCTATTGGTCGGCGACGTGCCGTGTCGAATGGTCGTAAAGTAGTCTGATCAAACTCGTCGAGAGGAATGACGATGATCCGTAGAAGAGAATCTCCTATGGAAAATTCCATCGGATTTTCTATAAAGTTTCTCGCGGAAGAATCGTTTGAAAATCGTGCGATTTCCGACGAATCGAGACGCCAGGGTCTTCGACGTTACGATCGAAAGATTCGCTCGCAGTCCGTCGATTTTCGCGTATATTCGCGGGCAGATTTGAAGATGCAGGAACACGCAGAATGTACAAAACGCGGAAAGTACAGCAACTGCTCGTTACGATATCGAGCGGACGAGACGAATCTCTTCCAAGATCGGATCTCTCGAATTTTCGAGACGCCGTATATTTCTTGGTCGATATTCGCAAAGAATCGTTGTTCGAAGGTTTCTTTCTCTCTGAGAAAGCGTGCGAAATCTGCAGCGTTACTCGCACGATATGCAAATTCGGAACAAACGTTGTTTATCCGCAGTAGTTGCTCGTCACTTTCCGATCATCGATCATTCCTGTTCCATTTATTCGTAGACTCAGATTCGTCGCCATCCGGACGAAGGATGATTATTTTCGAAAGAGACGGCAAACGAGGATTCCGAGATCCTCGAAAGGAATCGAAGAGTGGCCAGAGAAGACATCGTCGATTTGGCGGGAGAATCGAAAGATTTTGATTCTTACATCGAACGAAACGTTCCACGTACAAATGAGAATACGAGTAGCACAGAATTCAAGCGCAATTCCGCTTTCCAAATAGTTGTTAACGACGCCAGGAGACGAGAAGCGCCAATAAACGAGACAACAGATAATCGTTTCTCGATTTTCATCTGTGCCATCTGTCTAAACGAGCGGAACATCGAACTTTCCTTACGACCAAGAGGCGGCGACGCCTACAGGATTTTCCACGCAGCTACGATTTTCCTTTTCACGAACTTGGGACTACGTTAACGCGCGAGGTTTCTTTTCCTCCTGAAAAACCATGTTTCTTGGCACTTACGCTGATTTCTGCAATCGTCTCTTCAATTATTCATCCGCGCGATCGTTCGCAAGGGACAGCAGCCAAGAATCGACGAGCGTTTCGCGGATGTCGGAAATTCATTAAGCGCGCGACGAAATTTTCGAGGGCGATCCGATTCTTCCAAGGTGGCGCGATTTTCGAGGAAACCGGCGAATTCGTCGGATCGTCGAAAGCCTGACAATTTCGCACCGAGAAAGAACGGAGACGTTCCGAGGGAAAATGCCGCGACTCCTCGAGGCAAAATTAACGCGCGGCGATTAATATTAAAAAGAAGACGAACGACCGAGCGAAACAATTAATTCGTATCTCGCCACCCGCGGGCAAACTTCCACAATTTCCATATCGCAGGCTAAACAGCTTTCACGCGGAGGAACTAGCCGAGACCAAAGAGCCGTGTTCTCACCATGGAATAATACCGCTCTCGGTCGGTGGCGACGGCAGAAACAATAAAAAGAAGTAGAAAAAGAAAACATCTATTCGATGAATACAAACTAATCTTCCTTCGGAGCGTGCACACCGCGATGCACGATGCTCGGGAGGCTGCATCGCGCACGTGGGAGACAGGTAGCTCGCTTCCGGTCGCCAGAGACCATTGTACGGGCCACTCCGACGTTCCTGCGAGTCACAATGTTGCCAACAAATACTACGTGCCCGGGATTTCCCTCGGTGTGGTCCATCGGTAACATTACGGACGTTTCTAACGTCAGAATTCGTCGGGGCGGACTATTCTCACGGAGAAACTGATCGCGGTGATCGATTTTTGGATAAGAAGGTCTCGGTTTAAGGAGACTCGTCTTGGACGGTTTACTTTGGACGCGTCGACTCCAACGTTCCATCCTTCCGATAACTCTCGGCTTTTTCGGCGAGAAACTCTTCCATGGGATTTTTCGTGTCGACCGAGTTCCTCGAAGGTCGCGACGAACTTTCCGAGCGACCCAACGTCTCGCGATTTCTACGCGCAGCGACTGCGAACACCGTTTGCACGTTGCATTTATCGCGGTATTCGTGCGCTGCTCGATCAGCTCCAAGCGCGTTACGTTTCATTGTCGTTTAGCGGTATCTCGAGAGGATTAGGAAAATTTGATATCGCGGGAACGAAACGTAAAATCTGACGAGAGAAAGACGCTTCGCGGTCGGCGTGCGTTTTTCAAATTTCTTTCGAACTCTACGAACACGCACTCGCGACGACGACGACGACGACGACGACGACGACGACGACGACGATGAAATTTCCAAACGTGGAAACGCAACGCGCCAGACGTATTCGTAAGGAGCATCTACGAGCGCTCGAACGATCTCTCGCGAACAATGTCTACGTAGGTGCGCAAGAATCGGCCACATACACAAATGCGATAACAAGTAGACGCAATTACCACTCTCTCCCTTTTTCTGTTTCTCCGGGCAACTCGGCCTTTCCTTTCCACCGAGCGACTATGTAAAACGCGAGCAAGTTTATTTCTATAGACGCCGCCGCGTCTTTCGGAACGTTTCCTGTTTGTTAGAAGAACGCGATAATGGTCTGCTATCCGTCACGGCCAGAGATTTCTTACCCCGATACTGGCTAGAGACTCTGATTGTTCGAACCGCTTATTAGATCTTTTCAACATCTTGGATATAATTAACGATAGTCGCGATTGATGATCGTTTTCATTGTTCCCTGTCGTCGCGTATCGTCGAAAAGCCTCGTTAATCTCTCGTTAACGGGCCAGCCCAGTAACGATAAAAGCGCGGCGTAGGAAATTCGTCCGTGCCGATCGCCCGCCATTTTCTCCCACTTTTCTTTCGCGTCAACGCCTTTCGGCTTAAATGAAAATCGGCAAATCCTTCCCTATGGAGAAGTGCGCTACAGTCAAGCGCCGTTTCTTAACCCTTTAATTTAATCGAGTCGGTACTAGAGGTCAGTGAAATTTTGCACACAACGTTTGCAACTGACCGGTCGCGAATTGCCAATGTTAATTAATTTTTATTTTCGTTGGTCACGATAATATCGCGTTACGTTTCCAATTTATCGCTTCATCGTTCTCACCGATCATGAGACGCCCTCTACATGATGCGTCTTTCACGATCTTACGCGTCGCATACCTGTTTCTGCTTTTTACGCGAAGAAGAACACGAGGATCGATTCCACGAGGTTTAAACGAATATCTTCTCGCAATTTTCAAACGAGAATCAGGATGGTAGTAGGCAAAACGTTTCGCGAGATCGATGTACGTAAATATGGCTGATACGACAGCCTCGGGATTAAATTTATGGCGTCGATCGTGGCATTGAAAACAAAAAAAAGAGAAAAAGAAAAATAGATCGAAGCTACGAAGAAAGAAGCTCTATACTGCACTTCCACTGTCGAGAAAATGAATTTCTAGTGATCCGTTGATCTCGCGTGTGAACCGGCCTTCTTGTCTCTCGATGAAACTCGTAATTAACCGCGTCTGCAAAGATTGTCGCAACGATTAAACCAAGTAGCTCGACTAACGTTCTTTTATGCTAATGTCGTTCCCGTTTAAACAGTTACGTAATGAACGGTGTGGTTGAAAATCCGATTAATTCGATATCGTAATCGTAATTTATCAATTACGCGAAGCAGAACAACGAAGCAAGCCGACTCCCGGAAGATGAATCGCGAGGCAATCGTCGTGGACGATAAACCGCGCGTGACAGGCTCAACAGCTCGCAAGTAACGTTATCGTCGCGTCGATAGCGACGATAAAAGCCACAAGTGTCACGGAACGAGCTTACGTGCCCGATCGAACGGAATCTTCGGTTCCGATCCGAGTTCGCGATCGAATTTTCGCGAGAGAAAATCTTGAAAAATTGTACTGCACGTGGAATACCTTATATCTATTTATAGCTGCACTCGAACATAATATATGGTAACTTTACTTTTCTCGTATTTCCATCACGATGCTTCCCTTCTCCAGACGCGTGCTTCCAATCAACGGAAATAGCATAAAACGCCAAATAAGAAGAAAGTCGTCGTTTCGATAAAACGAACCAACGCGACGAATCTTCTTTAACCTTCGCTGGTGTAGGATAAGCTTAAAGTCTTTAAACGTTTAATCGCTTCGCGAGTAGACACGTACGTAGGTATATCGGATGGAGCATCGATCAAAACCGTTTAATTTTGTCCAGCGAAACTTTTTTCTACTCTCCACCGTTTCGGAGTTACAGCTCTCTCGAATTGCGCGGCATACTCCGTACAGCGTGAGAAGCCTAGTTTCGCCTCGTTCAAAGAGTCCGCTTATTTGATAGTTTATCCTATAATTATACGTTTGCGGAATTTTCTCGTTCGTAAAATTCGCAGAATCGTAGACTCGAAAATTTGTAAGATCCGTGCGATCGGAAGTTTGTAAAATTCCTATAGATCGTAGATTTGCGAATTCGTAAACTTCGCCAATAACGCGCGGATACGTGGCGTCGGTTGGGATCGTGCTTGGCCCGTATATCCGGAAAGCTGACTTTCCATGGAATTGGCTCGCATTATCTGATTTCTGCTGGCTCAATCGTGCGCGCATCAAGGGTAAGAGCGAGGAGCGGGCAGTGCGAGTAAATCAGGATAGTAAAGAGCGTAATAAGATACCGTAGAATCGTGTAATTTTTTACTCCTAATCGCATATTACATATTTGTTTAGTTTGGTTCTCTGGAAAGAGTCGTTTGGCAAATATCGTCGCGTTCGGTATCGTTTTGATCGTACGAATCTCGATAATCCGACCGAAGGTCATCTCGTAACGATACAACAAAAAATAATAATACAAAATATATATTTTCCCTATTTCGGTAATTCGATAGCAGGCTGAATTACGTCGAACTCGTGGCCGTGTAAAATATGTATAAGCGGACATATTCGTGGTCAAATGTAACGTACATTATCCGGACACCGCGTACCAACTATACATTTCCCAAACTGGTATATGTAGCCAATTGTAAACTCGCGGAAGCTGTGCAATCGTACATTTACAAATTTCTATCGATGATTATATATATACTCGTGAATTTCTAACATCCGCGTAACTATAAATTAGCAAAATCCATACAATTGCAAATTCGCGAGGTTCGTACGAATTAGGAATCCGTGAATTTGTAAAATCCACGCGGTCATAAACTCCCGTGTAAAACCTGTGTAGTTACAAATTGGCAATTCCGTAAAGCGTGTACAATCATATATATATATATATACTCGTGAGTTTCCAACATCCGCGTGACCATCACAAGTTTGTAAAACCCGTACGAGCGTAAATTTGTCCAGCGCGCTTGACAGAAAATTCGTAAAGCGCGTAGAATTTTCAAGTTGTAAAATCCGTGCAATTAGCAACTCGTAAATTCGATTGCGATAACGATAAATTCGTAAAGCCCGCTCGTAATCGTAAACTCGTGGACTGGTAAACAGCCGCGTAACTGTAAATTCGTAAGGCTCGTGTAAACTGTAAATTTGTATAACGGAAATAAAATTGCAAATATACGGATTAATTTCACGACTTTTATCTCGTCTGCTGTATCCCCAATACCTATCGATACTGATTCACGACGTTCGTACCCGATAAAACACGTTTAATCGTCGACGAACTGGCTTCTCAAACTCTCCACGAATCTCCCGTACGAGATCCCCCATCGTGTCGCCGTGTTTGCACATCTGTGATCTGCTTGCGTTTCCAGCAAGTCGGTCGCCTTTATCTTCCAACAGTTCGCTTTATTTACAAATTACGATCTTTCTCATCGGTATTATCACGCGCCAGCAACGTACCTACACATACGCGCGTGTACAACGCTTTGAGAAAGAGACGGACGTTGAACGTTATCGAAATTCGTAGCGAATTCGACACATCCTCCGCGGCGGCTGATAGAGCGGCCGTTTCATCCGCGAGCAGATTTCGATCTACGGATTCGATATCGGTACGAGTCGATAAAACTTGCGAGAAGAGGATGGAATCTTTTTCAGATTCGCTGCTCGCTCGAACGAACGTGCGATTATTTGTAAGCTTGCAGTTCCAGACGATCGCGCGCGTTCTAGATCATCTTTCCCGATCGTTTCAGAATCGTGCGATCGATGGTTGATCCGTTCGTTATCTTCGCGTTGGCAATTTATTTTTACTCTTTTATTTTTTCAGACGGTATTATTTTCGGTTCTTTTGAGGTTTGACTCGCGATGACCTTGCTCGTTGATTTTCTTCCCCGATTACTGGCTCTATCCATGCCAACCTCGCCGTGTCCGCTCGAACGACCGGTAGCAAAATTTTATTGAAAATCGTGCATTCGTCGTTACCCCTTACGCTCGTCCAATTTTATGTAAATCCTTATATCGATAGAATTTGGGAAACTGGCTTCTTGATCGGATAACGCAAGGATTTTTGGTAAAGTCGAACGAACGAAAGAAATAACGACGAACGTAGGATTTTCAATTAAATCTGGAAACCGGTCGTTTGACCGAACCTCGGTAAGGTTAGCTTTAACGATCCACGAGTTTTCTGCATTTATATTCTTGCGCGATACGGACGTTTGTTTGCCCCGAGCTTTCCCATCTGCTAGTCGACAATCGTTCAGTTTCCGACCTTTCGTTTCGCGTATTTCGTATCGTCGTGTCGAATCTTTACCAAAATCAACCAATTTTCTACTTATCCTCTATCGGTATTAATCTCCTCTCGCCCAAAATTAGTCATTCTCGGAATCTCTATCAGGACCGATCAATTTATCACCCTATTCTCCATCCAACTACCGTTTCCTCAGTTTCCCATCGAAGCTTTAAACTTCCTTCGATTCCCATCCGACCATCTATCCTCCGAATCTTAGTCTCAATTTCAACGTCATACAGAATCACACATTGTGATCTAGAATAAAGACGCAAACGCGGATCGAAATTAGAAGCACGTGTCTACGTCAGCAGATAAAGACAGAGATAGAGATAGAGATAGACGGATAGGTAGGTAGAGAGAGAGAGGGAGAGAAAGATTTGAAAAGCCGAGCAGAGAGAGGAAGCGGAATATTCCGTCCGTTTCCCTGCGCGACCACAACGAGACGGTGCAAACAGCCACATCTTCCACGTTGTCAGGAAAAAGATACGTCGAAGATATAGCGACTTACGAGTTTGTCGAGCGGATGACAAAGGCGTGTTCTTTCGTCGCGGAAGATAATGTACGTTCGTGTACACAGGTGGCAAGACGCAGATGCTGCGTTTAATCGTCGGAGGCCGTGGTAGCTGGACGAGCGGATATGCACGATCGATGTATCAACGATCATTCGACGTCGCGAAGGAAACAAATTTTCGTTTCCGTTACCTTTTCAAATTGCAACGAAAATCGATCGAACGAGCTGCCGCGACAATGAGCAAACTTTGTCCGAACGCTCAGCAACCGGCCAAGAAGGATTTAAAGATCAAGTAACTTCGTCGAACGTGTTAGGAATTCGGTTAACGTATCGCGCTAGCGATCGATTTTTCTACTTTCCAATTGGAAACTCAATTTCGAATCTCCGTTATCGTGTCTTCTCTCGCGATAGATACGATTTAAATAACCGTATGCTCGTCGCTGCAAATCCTCCAGTTCATTGAATTTTTGCTTCCGCGAAGCGTAAGTGGAAAGCACGACTCGGAGAAAGAGTTGGATTTTAAACGGTCGAACGCGAACGTTAAATTTTTCGCTCTCGATCGCAGCATCTAACATCTCGGATTGGAAACAAGAAATAAAGGGAATGGGCAACCTATAGATGCTTGGGCGAGGTCTGAAGCAAGATCTGATCCGTGTGTTAAACGCGTTAGAAGTTGGTAAAGTTATAGACGCGTGTGTTCATTTTCAATTTAATCTGGTAATTTATATTTTTACAAACGTGGCTAAGAAGATAGAAAAGCCAGACGAAGATCCGCCTCACCCGCCAAAAATATAAGACACGATCAGACCGCGAATTTTCACGTATTTGCGAACCTCGAATGTTCCACGTACGCGGTAGTAGGTTCTTTCTGCTTTCGAATTTCCTGTAAATTCGCGAGTACCGCGGTTCAACCGTAAAAAAGTCGAGAATCGATCGCCTCGACGCTGGTAATCGCAGAGCGCGAAGACGAGAAACCATCGCACTCAGAATCCTTCGCGTCTCTCGAGAGAAGCGGAAGTCGTTGCGCCGCGAGCCGATCCGCCGGAGGAGCGTTCGAACGCGAGAGGAGAAGAAGCATAAGCTCGCATGAGCACAAAGAATTATTACATCTTCGCGGTCTGGTGCACGAGGCTGTGCGTTTAGTCATGCCACGTCCGAAAGTGGCCTCTGGCAAAGAAGGAAGAGGAGAAGGAAGAAGAAAAAGAAAAGAAAAAGAGAATCAACGACGTTGAGCATAACAGGAAGCGGCACACCGGCTACACGACCAAATTATCGAGATTTCCTCCTGTAGACCACCGACGAATGGGACAATTTCAGTGGCTCGGTGTTTACGAGGAAAGATTCTAGCCGAGTCTAATGGCTCCTTGGATAGGAGAATATCAACTATAGTTCAGCACCGCACGAAGAAACGCGTCGTTTCTCCATTCTAACTATAGTGTGTCATGCGCGGATATGCTACAGCAGATAAATGGCAAATTGTCGTTGATTGTGCAAATAATTGAAGATCGCGGGGCAAACATTTGTAATGGTTATTTCGCGAGAAACAGGTATAGATGTAACGAAAGAAGCGATATTTTAATAATACGACGCTAATAATAATTTTTTTTGGAACCGCAAAGCGGCTCGAGCGATACGCGTTTAGTTACGAAAGGAAATAAAAATAGATAAGTTTGGCAACGCGAGACCGACGGACGATGTGCGTACGAAATGTAAAACATTCGTAAAATCGAAACTAACTTTTTTTTGTACCGATTTTTCGTCTAGAAGTTATCCCAAAGCAAAATAATCGCGATAATAAGTTGACGTTTCTGAAAATTCCCAGATTTTACGAAACGCGCGATAATCTGAAAGTTTTGGCGATCGTCCTACTAAAATGCGCGCCTTACGAAAGATACATCGCACACATTTTAATTGCTACGCCTTTCTTATTACAATAATTTCACCATTTACAATAGGATAGTACGATAATATAGCGTATTATGGAAATTTTGTATATAATATTATTATATTAGCAGCAATATATATTATCGTCAAATCATCGTTGCCATTGATAAACCGAGATAAGATTTGTTAAGGAGAATCTTTACCTTTATAGACGTACGATTTAATTTCACCGCTTAATTGTAGCTTCGAACTCGCTCATGAGAAGTTCGAGACGTTTCTTCGAGAGATTGATAGCGGTGTTAATTGGTTAATTAGTAGCTCGATGCCCGATGCGAGATGAACGATAATTCGGAATATGGATGTTAATGATACCTTAATCGGAGTACGAACGAGATACGAATGCTGAGCGTAAATTACGATATTTTCTGTCGTCTTCGCGTTGTTGCTGAACGTTTGCCGAAAGAACTTGTGTCTATCCAAGAGGTTCGATAATTAATCGACGATTCGTCGTTCGGTATAAATCGTAAACGTCGATTGAAAATCACGCTCTCGTATAAAAATACTCTTTGCGTCGTTAAAAAATTCTTTCGTTTGACCGTTATTGAAACTTAGCAATTGTATCAACACCGTGCGTCTAATATTTAATGCTACGGCGTTCGGATCAAATTGATATCGTAATTATAGTTTGTTTTACCGATAAACAAAATTTCATCTACGTATATTTAACAGAGAGACCGCGTTTCATTTATTTTCTTTGGAAAATTTTCGTAGAAATTATCTTTATCTCTGTTTCGTGTTATTTTTTCGTATTACCCCGATTCATGTTGTATTATTGTACAGAGGAATTTAACAAGCACCGACGCTTGATATTCCGATCGGATCGATCCGACAAATCTACGTAACGTATTATTAACGTATTAACGAAACGTAACGTATTAACTTAATAAAAAAAATTACAAACGGATACAGCGCTGCATAACATTTTCTGGCGGTGCGCGTAGCCCGATCTTTTTTTCTTCTCGTTTAGCCGAAGCGTCGAACGAAACAACGTTTCACGAAATGCAAACGAAATTCAAACGGAAATCTCTTTGGAAAAATGCGATGGAGGCTCCTGTCTGGGTCGGTTTATTTGTATTTCGCGGCTAGATTGGGCTCGTTAGCCGTACGATCGCACAGCTAGATAGCCGAGGCTAATAGTTTTCTTCGTAGAAGGATGCACGCGAGCTTACAAGAAACATCCGCAAATTTTATCTGGCCGTCCATTTACCGTGACGATGCCGTATCGTCGATTCTCTGGAAACTGATCTCTCTTTGCGAACCGCTTCTTCCTATTCTACCGTTACGCAGTCATTTCCACGTTTCGGCGACTGTTATCGATGACGAAGCTGCTCCGCTTCTCCAGTTTAGTCGCTTGCCAAAGCGATCAAACGTTTCGCTCCGCGATATCGATGCTTAAGAAACCTTCGCTGTTTTCGTTCTTCTCCGAATATCTCCTATTAATCTTCCTTTAATCTATCTCTGTTCTTTTCCTACCTTTTCCTATTCTCTGTATTTTTATTCGCTACTTTTCTCGATGTATTTTATGTTTTACAAAGATTTCCTTAGATTTTTGGCCAACTTTGTCTTTCCTTCTCCCACGAACTTTTTATCGAATTATCGAATACGCGTTATATCCAAATATATTCCGTATCGCGGATATTATCTATTACTTAATTTAAATCGCTATCGCGTGGAGGATTTTTTTTTTTTTTTTTTAGAGACAAACTAACTTTGCGTCCTCTCCTCGTGAAGATTTTTATCTCAATTTTATACAATCGTTTAACATGATAATACTCTTAACGATATTCTCGGTACTCGCTCCTAAATCCGATGAAATATTTTACTAAATACTATACATATATATATATATATATATATATATATATATATATATATATATCTATATATATTTAATCAGATTCACGAGCAAGCAGTGAGAATATTATTGAAAATACTCGATAATATATTTAGCCATGTTCGAAGGCAAAATATATTCGAATATATATAAGAGAATTTATTTGAAAAGGCACAGATTTCGACTGGCTTCGTTGATGGAAAAATTACAGTTTTACGAGTATAATACTATACTAATCTCCGGAGCTCGAGGAATTATCTACACTTTAACTTATCGTATCAAACGAACGAATAAAGAGCATAAGTACATAATATGCCAGTACGTTGTTCTTCTCTCAACTATGTCTTAATTTCATCGTATCTATACCATCGTTGTATGTCGAATCGAGATGGAATTCGAGCAAAATTTGTACAATGTACAAACGTTACAATTAATAAAACGTTGTATTTCGTGGAACGTAATGTATGATCGGACGTTACGTTTGTATCTTCTCCGCTGGCTAACGTCTCAATTTCATTATATTCACGCTATGAACGCGATAAAATGAGATGGAATTAGAACAAAATTAGTAGAACACACGCGGTATTAATAGAATCTCCTCTGGTAAGTAAACGTTGGTAATTTAAAGTAGAATCGAGCAAAGGGATTGAATGTTAAACGAGAGTTTCGAGCGTTTGGTGGCGAAGGTATAAGAGAGAAGAGGTAGAAGCGGAGAAGAATTGAAAATTCGGGGTTCTTTTATGGCCATTTGGGATGCAAGTCAGTGGCCGTTTGTAACCGGGGTCACTGAACGCGTACAGTTTCCTGGGCAAACTTTCGTTCGAATGTGTTTCCGTGAGCCTCTTCCCCTCTCGACGATATAACACTATTTTTACGCGCGAAACACAACGACAGGTGGATAATTACCGACAGGAATAAGACGAATCAAGTCAGTCCACGTACTTGTACAAATCGATGATTTATTTGGATTATCGGCGTATCTGTGAAAATCGCCTTTCGAGATACTCGACGTTGAACATTTCTGTTCGTTTATATAGAGTCGCGATATCTATGAAAATCCGAAACTAAACAATAATGAGTAACATAATGATAATATAACGATTATGTAATATATATAATATGCAACGTGATAATAAAACGGAGACTGCTCAAACTTTATTTTCGATATAGAATACCGAAGCTGTAGCGAAAAAGAGACTATTGAAAAAAAAAGATACAATTTGACGACAAATTGTAATCAACGATGGAAGAAACGTTTATAAACTCATGCTCTATGGATTAAAATTTAATTTTCAATCATCTCTTGCGATTATACGGCATTAATTCTCTCTCATACAACTCTCTCTCATACAATTTGATAATAAAACGGAGACTGCTCAAACTTTATTTTCGATATAGAATACCGAAGCTGTAGCGAAAAAGAGACTATTGAAAAAAAAAGATACAATTTGACGACAAATTGTAATCAACGATGGAAGAAACGTTTATAAACTCATTCTCTATGGATTAAAATTTAATTTTCAATCATCTCTTGCGATTATACGGCATTAATTCTCTCTCATACATACACGCTCTCTCTCTCGCTCTGTATTCATATAGATATCTATAAATTATGTAAAGAAAACAAACGGGTCGTTAATCTCGATTTAAAAAAGTGAATCTTTAAGTAAGAAAACTGTTCTGTAGCGTATGACACCAATCTTCTTATCGTCTATTAATCTTTAAAAACAAATATTATCGCGCCATGCTATTCCAATAAAGCAGCTCTAATGAAGAGTAAAAGAGTCTCTCTACTCGTTATCTTCTAACTACATAGCCGACCATAAGTAATTTCGACGCGTCGCGACGTTAACTGAAATTGGATGCTTTCCACGATTCCTGCTTTTCAATTATTCGATTCTAAGTCTTTTCGTTGTTTTGTCCGATTCGTGTTCGCTTAAATCGGATACTCGATACCGCGTGTTTCAAAAAGAAAAAAAAAAAAAAAAAAGAAAAGAAAGAAGAAGAAGAAGAAGAAGAAAGGGTCTTTCGTTTTAAACAATCCCCCGAAATTCCTCCATACTCTTCCAAGTCTGCAGAGTATCGCGCGATAGTCGTTATCGGCTACGCGTTACCCGAGTTTCTTCGAGCAAAGTGCGATTCGAACGCAGACGCGGAGAAAACGAAAGATCGCTTGAAAAATTACGCAACGAGAAGGTACGCGGACTGAGAGCTATTAAATCAATCGGATGCTTTCCGTTATTTTTCTCCTTCCATCGTTCCGCGACAAATCGTAAAAATCGCGAATCATAAAACGATGGAACAACGAATCGTACGCTGCCCGTAACGCGAAATACAAAGGATACGAAATAAAGAGGAATTTGTCGGAGTTTTGAAACGATCGCGACGAGCAGGTGTGTCTCGGTGCTTCTCACCGGCGGCGTAATTTGCATTCTGTCAAAAATAAGCACGTGTCCGCGTATGGTTGAGCGACGTTGTAGAGAACGACGTAAAACGATGGCACGCGACGCGAAGGTGTGTTCGCGGAGACGAAATATAAGAGAAACGGGACTAGACGAATCGCACAAGTACCGCATCTTAGCGGGATCGCGTATTAAATGACGTCTGTCTGGCGTTCCTCTGGCATTGCCTCGTCTTTCAGAAGATGCATCCACGAAGCAAGGGCACGAAGAGGCGAATCGGAAGCGAGTAGCAACGACTCGATGGAATTCGCTTATGTGACGAGGCGCGTGGAAAAAAAATCGATGAGATCGCGATACACGGTTTAGCTGGAAGAGCGTTTACTCTTATTCCGCAGACTGGGCGAAATCAATCGGCAATACGACCCGTTCCAACGCCGCGAAAACGATCCTCTTCCACTCTCGAAAACGCTGAACATCGATGATCCTTTTCCGTATCTTTTGCACGGATTCTGAGTGTACTATATACGAAGTATATTCTTTCGCGTGCCGACAGACAAATACGAACGAAGGTTGCGTTTGCCGTGAAGGCTTTGGTTCGACCATCGTCCCGATTTATAGGGAGACGTTGTCGATCGTTGAAACACGGCACACCGCGAAGGGGAGCAGATAGCGACGTCAATTTTTCGAAATCGATCCGTCAGACTCTTTGTCTCGTTGGTTGGGAAATACCGGCAAACGATCGCGTGTCTCGGATTTATTAAAAGAAAACGCGCAACGCACATCTTTTAAGCGGATCGACGAAAATCTCGCGAGAAGTATAAATAAAATATGGATAAAGATTTTGTTTATCGCGCAGCCTTTGATCAAACAACCGTAGGTACGAGTGCGATTTATTTGAAACGAAGGAAAGAATACGGATCTTTTAAAACGATCCAAGAAACTCTTTATAATTGATTAGAAAATATGGGCCGATATTGCGGTTATATCGCGGTTAACGAATATCACGGTTAGACAAATAAATAACTTTCGTTCGTTAAAAGATATAGACAAAGATTGGGATTCTTTTGAGACCTTCGATCGAACAATCTACGTATACGACTTGGATTCGTTAGAGAGATAGAAACAACGTCGATCGTTTAAATTGATCCGCGAGACTCTTTATAATTAATTAGAAAGTATGGACAGATCTCGTGATTGTTACCGACTCTTCGATCGGACAACTATAGGTACGATTTCGGTTCGTTAGAAAAACGAAACAATGCCAATCGTTTAAATCGATCGAAGAAACTCTTTGTAATTCGTTAGAAAGTATGGACAGACACGTATAATTTTAATTACGTATATCATTTTCTACAGCCACGACGACCACGATCCTCTAAATCGACGTACGAAAATCTTGATAATTCCTTGGCAGATACGGACCAAATTTTTAATTAACGCGGGCCTCTCCAATTAAACGATTACGCGAATATCGATTCATCGAAGAAAAGAAGAAACAATGCCGATCTTTTAAATCGATCCACGAAACTCATTAATAATTCGTTAGAAGGCGAAACAAACTATATACGAGATTGTACGGTTATAGAATTGAACAAGACAGAAAGAGAGAGAGAGAGAGAGAGAGAATTCATACGTCAAATTCGATACTCAAGAAGGAAGGGAACAATTTAAAACGATAAAAAATTTTAATTCTCTAAACGTTTTCTAATTTGCCAGAGAATAAAAACATGTAACGCGTAAAATCATGGAATTCCATTGCACGCCAAGCAGTGGCGCATCGGCTCTTACGATATGATTTTGCTGAGTATCGTTTTGGTATTTCCAAAGATTTTCGAGGATCTGGCCAATGGTATCTGGCCGGTGAGCCAATAAAAGGCGTTCCGTTTCTTCGATGTCACACGAGACGAAGTTTGCGCAACATCGGAATACTTTTCCTCGCGAGCGATGCACCTTGAGGTATTTGTAGCGTAAATCGACTTCTTTCTCGCAAGTTCTTCGAAATTTCGACGCTACTCTATTTAGCGTATTGTCTAAACGCGCGCGAATCTTTACAGCCTTTTCGGAACGAAAATATTCGTCTTCGATGTGGAAAGTTTTAAACAGGGACGAGAAACGACAGTCGTCTAAACAATTTTTTACCAGATACTTCGGTTACGGAAACTTGCTCGTCGCTCGAGTGCAGGATATTGATCGGAAAATGTAAAGAAAACGAAAGAAAAGCGACTAAAAGATTACGATTTTGAAACCTTCCGACAAATTTCCACCGGAACGATATTTTCCTCGTCCACGGCTGCTGTCTCGTGCGATCGACGTACTCTCGTCGATAACTGATACAAACTATATCGAAACAAATTTCCCTGACCGACGACAATTATCGGCAATGATTTTTCGCTCGTTTGCGATTACTATTCGTAACCGAAAACATTTTGGTCGAAGAAGATAATTCTTGTCCCACGATTCTTCTCGTTTTACCTGTAACAATTATGGTCTCTGATTTCTCTGTAGTAATCCCCATAGTAAACCGTTGGAAAAACGACGACTCTTTGATTAATTAGGGAAAAACTGTTCCTACAGAAGCTAGTCGATAAATCGGTGCAATAAAGGGAAAAGATATGATCTGAATAAAAGCAACACGTGCGTTTCTAACGAAAACTTTAGCCCTCGCCTGATCGTTTCCCAATAAAAATGGTAACGCGAATCGCGCAAAGTCGATCGTTTTGGCGTCGAAAACGCCGTTGTACGTCAGAACGCAAAGTCGCTGTTCCGTCCATTTCTGAATTGTTCGTTGGAGCGTGTGCGCGTAGAAAGTGCAGACCACCGAGAAACGTCTCTCTAGAGGGAGAATGTCAGACATGCGCGAGGAATATGACTTTCGAGACACGACGTGCCTTACTTTTCAGAGATATTGCGGCGCTGTAAACGCGTTAAGGCCGCAGAAATCGAACAAGCGAGTGCGTAGGCTCGCGGATTCTTCGCACACCGAACGACCGAACAAAGAAAGTACGGTTCGTCCGGAAATCAGAAACCGAGCCGCGTTCTCTTCCGATCCTCCGCATTTCCTCGAATCGATCGACGAGCTTCGAGTAAGCGAATTCCTCGCGATCGACCGTTACCAACGAGATCTTCTAGCGCAAATCGAACGCGATACTCCAAATAACGCGATCGTTTCACGTTTGCCGCGTTACGCTCGTTTCTTGATTCGTTAATGAATATTCGGACCAAGGGACGAATCTCTGTAAAGATATTCGTACGGAAATGGGACTCTGTATGGAAATTCTGATTTCGATCATCGATCACTGGAGCGCGGATATTTGTGGAATTTCGTATTTTTACAAATATAATTAAGGAAATGGAATCCAGACGGAGAATCGTTTTATACGTCGAATATTATGCAGATTGTATATGGAATATTATGGTTATTTAATAATTTGGCTATTTTAGGTATTTTTGCAAATTACGCGCATTCTATAAGAATATTTCTACAGATTCAAATATCAAGAGTTTGGTTATCGCTAATCTTCCGTGATCACGATTATCTTATCGTCGATTTGCAGGTAAAAATGTTACAGGGGAAGGCATTAAAATTTCCCTTACGGTCGTAGCTATGTTTTTTTAGTCGTACCCGTAATAAATTATTTTACTAGAGATCCGTACAGAATCGTGCGTAAAAAGATAAAAAAAAAGAACCTACAACCTTTTATTTGAGTAATGCCTATCGAACAAACAAACTAATATTTACGGCGAAGCCAAGTTGTTTGAACAGAGCCACCCCTGGACGTTTTAAATCCAATCTTGGATTTTGCACAGACATCGTATTTTGCGAGACGCTATTGGTTTCTAATATTTGGTTGTGGAAACGATTGGACATACGTACAGCGATAAAGAACTAAATACAATATAATACAGAGGATTAAGTAAATACCGCGTACTTTACGCTCGGCGAAAACATGCAGAAAACAAATCATAAAAACAATCCTACGATCATCCTGGGAATATTCGGGCCGAGAGAAAAAAAGATTCGAACGAGGTAAACGACGTAAGAAGTAAAAAGTAAAACTTTGGTCCGTTCTGCGGTTCGAGAATTTTTTTCCGCTTCGGAAACAGATAAATAAAATTTCGTTCTTACGAGAAAAACGACTTACACGGAATTACACAGTGACAGCATATCGTTTCGATATTGAAACGTTGACGATATTCAACTTCGATGTTGACGATTAAAACTTTAGGTAACGCGGTAATTTGCTTCAATTTTATCATCTCGTCCTGGCGCTAGCGTCGAGAGCGACAGAGATACCTTCGAATCGGCAATTTTTCACGCAGTCGGCCTAGCAATTTTTTCTCTTTCTCTTTTCCTTCTCTTCGTTATTAAAATGCCAACGAGAACGAATAGACGGAGGGAAAGGAAAAAAGAAGCTTATCGTCTCCCCAGACGAAGAAACTGCATTATGCTTTCAAGACGCGGATGTCTGCAGGAGTCGGAAACTGTGCTTACAAATCTTGCTCTCAATTGACGGTGTTCCTTCTTCCCCGTCGCTTCTCGAGGTGGCTCACGATGGAAGAAGGAAATGACGCCCTGTGCATAACAAAATGACGATACGTCAGACCGTGGCACCGTTGCTTTCCACGAGCGACGTGTGACACGCATTACGCGACAGATTCATCGCGGATGCGCGTGTCGAAAAAAAAAAGAAAGGAAGAAAAGAAAAAGAAAAGGGACACGAAATACCGTGGAAACGATCGAAATATCGATGTCGACGCATCCCTATCGATCGAGCAACAGAGAATCCTATAACGTTCTTGCGCGCCTTCGAGAATTCTTCGTTTCTAATTAAATCACCGACGTTTGTGCAAATTCGTATTTTCGTGGGCACGATTGAAGGAATGGGACTTGCGCAGAGATCTGGTTTACCTGTTGAATACATCGTAAAGAGTATTATATTTTTATAGGTTTGAACTTTTATACGTCGAATATATTTTATACGTTATCGTGTATCTCTTAAAAATCTGTCCAATGATTGTCTATTTATAACACGTGGAGCGCAAACGTGCTACTTGGCCCTCGAGTACAGCTACCAGCAAAAGGAGACTGGTCGGCGATGCGTTGATACTAGAATCGACGTAAAGTTTGCAGCAACGAAATCAAACTGAGAGATACACGAAGAGATACACAGACTGTCTTGGAGCGTATCGGCCAAATATCGTATTCGATGCGCGTAATCGATCTACAAAGTTCCTATGAAAAACCCACCTACGAATCAATTATTCCCGCTACTCTGCAATTGGGATCCTTTGCCAATTCTCTTGTCCCATTTTCAACTTTATCAACGCGATCTTTTGTTTTATTTCTCAATCGTGTTCGCCGTTCCGCTGGTTCTTCTGCGATTCTCGAGAATCGTTAAATCGTTAGCTAGCGAACGAACGGTACGATCTGATTCGCTGGTTAGAGAAAAATTGGAAATTGGCGGCGGTTCTCGACGTCAGAAACGGGACGAGATTACCACGCGATCGTCCATTACATAATACGTTACGCGTAACACGTTAACTCGGGGGAAAAGAATTGCTCGGACACCGGGCATCGTCGGTTTGTTATGCGAGGGGCATCATTTCCTTCTCGTGGCCTCCGTGAGAAGAGGAGAAATGATAGAGAACGATGACTGGAGACCAAGGAACCGAGAGAACAGCTGCGATTCACCTGGCCACGCCACCGAACAGTCTAAAAGTTGTCCTCCTTTCATCAATATTCTCCTGCTACCTTCCTCTCCAACTTTTTATCGCGATAAAACTCTTTACGCGTATGTTTGATATAGCCTTTTTATGAATAAAATTATAATAGCTAGTTGCATAGTTGACGTATAACGATTGTACGATGGTATATGGCAGTGGTATAGTAGCAACAGTAGCAGTTGATTTGTAATTGTTAAGAACTGTCTTCATTGGCGGTGTTTTTGTTTAGAAGGACGTTTTAATCGATCTTTTTCTTTTTTTTTTTGTTTTGAGTTTCGTACTTCTGAATTGTAATCCTCCGAGGTTTTATATCTCTCTCAACGTCTTTTTCCTCGATCTTCTCTCGGTGAGCCAACTTCTTTCGACAACCTCGATTCGATCACGCGACCGACTTGACATTTCTATTTAGTGCTACAATTTAAAAAATTCCAAGTTTAAAATATCTTATCTTTATACATATTTATCTCCAATTTCTCGATCGGTAATTCACTATCGAATCGGACAGCTCTATCGTCCGTTATAAGCACATCTTGCCTCTTTCGACACGACATAATTTCTTTCCACGACCGTTACATCAACCCTTAAGCCTCGACCCACTTCGAACTTTCTGTTGTAGAATGTGAAAAGTGCCAAACCGAAGAAGATCCCCCCCATTCTTAAGAATCTTTTTAGGGGAATCGGGAAAATTCATTAAATTGCTAATTTGATACATATGTCGTAAGTCACGTTGTCCCCCAACCCTCAACCTTAAATGGTTTCTCGATCCTTAAATCGTTTCAAGTTGCTAACTGTATAGTGTTACAAATTCCACGCTTGAAACATCCAGCCTCAGGAATCTCGGATCGTTGATATTTCCCAAACTCTCAATTTCCTTCCTTTCCTTCCTGCTACCCTTTTCATCCACCGCATTTATTCCCCAGACTTAAGAATCTCTGGTCGCTGACATTCCCTAATTTCTTAGTTCCCTCTCGACTTCCTTCCTTTTCTCGCTTCTACCCATTCAACGTACTACACACCTACCGTAAATCCTCGCGATTCTCAACTCCCAGGCTATGAACGACTCGAGACTGTCAGCTCCGCGCGAAATTCCACTCCGAACCTAAAACATCCTTAAGAATCTCCGATCGTTAAAATCCCCTAAACTCTGGGGATTTTTCTTCCTTCCGTTTCCCGCACCTGCCCTATCGACCTACCAATTTCTCCGCGTCAAATTCGCATCGACCATCGACCACGTTAAATTCCACCTACGATTTAGCACGCTGGAACCATCGAATCCGCCAAGTTTACCGTAAACCACGTAAACCACGTAAACCGTCGGCCGTGCAAACTCATCTTCCTTCCCCGAATTTTCCTTCTCGAGGAAACTTCGTCCGGCAACTTTCACCCTCCAAACGCGTCGTTCCATCGATTTCTTCATCTTCGATTTGCCATGCACGATACGTCGTTTCCTTCTTCGACTTGTACCTCGCTCTGAACGCAGCACACGGGCATCGAGAGAAGAGAAGGAACTCGATGGAGAAGAGAAAGGCGACGAAATACGAAGTAAGTGGTCACTTACACTGTATGTATACCAGAGGAACGGCACGTGTTGTACGACCGGTGGCATTGGCCGGAACCAGCTCTGTTCCGGGGAACAGGGAACGCGTGCGTCTCGAAACGGGACACGGCGAAAAGGGCTCGACCAAAGATGACGGGTCAAGTGCAATCAACACGGCCACGGAAAGGACGCTGACGTTTATATCCAGCACGTGTGCAACTGCGGTGTACCTCGAAGAGATATAGCCGGATATACGTATATACGCGTAGGTCGTTTCATATTCTTCTACCTTTCGTCGAGAGCTAATCGGTGAAACCAGAAGTTGATTTCAACTGGATTTTTCTTTGTTCGCCAGACAAGCAATTCAAAATCGATCTTGGTTTCTCGTCTTGATAGGAGAGCTAGGAATTGATCGCGTTGTACGAAGATGAAATTGCTACGAAAGGAACGGCTGAAAAACATACTGCCACGTACCTTTATTTTCCCATGATTCCGTGCGTCGTTCGAATTACTATCGAATCTCTATAGCGACGCGAAAGCACCGCTGTACGATATGCAATTTGATACGGTTGCACCTGATTAATCGTTACATAAATGCTATAATAAATACAATGGCGCGCCTATATTTTTCGCAAGCACCGTAGGTACAACAGGATTGCCAACACAACGATGTTAGCTGTTCCTTTGCGCGTGTTCTTTGTACGTTCAGGCTGAATCGATATACGGTCGATCGGACCAAAGTCTACGTACGCCTCTTAAACGTAAAACGCGTATTACGGTAAAGAGGTTAGAGGTTTTCGACGGGTTAAATCACATTTCATACGCGTATTAAAAATCGCTGCGTAATTCTACGGTCAATTGTACGAAACTACAAGAACCGAATAATAAAATTACAGAATCGACCAAACGAATAGTTAAAATTTACAACGATCGTACCTGTACTATTAATAATCCCATGCATTTCGCTTGTCGGAAGATTTCTTAGCTTCGTACGATTACAATTACAAAATTACGAATAAAATTACAAAATTCTAAAACGTTTCTCGAAGAAACTGGAGGCCAGAGACGATGGAGATCTCGATCAGGAGTCACGAGTCTCGTTCGTCCGGACCACTTCAGCGTGTGAAAAGCGGATCTCCGACGACGTTTGCGCTTTAGAGACGACCTTTTCAGCGTTTAAACGGGAACAGGGGCCGATTCGTACCGAAAGAAACGGGGATCCTGGCGCTTGTACGCTGCTAACGCGTTTCTTTTTTCTTCCTGGTTTTGCGGGTCCGGTGTCAAATCTCCGTGGCGTGGGACCACGGACGCTTAAAAAGCCGTTTTCGGCCTCTCGGCGTCGTCGCGGAACGCTTACAAATTGCCCCGTTTAAACGGAGAGAAGAAACGGCAGATTGAAACGAACCGTTTGGTCGCGAGTCTCGGAATTTTTCTGAATTAACGAAAACTAACGTTTCTCTGGGAATTAACGTGAACCGGGCAAGAGAGCAGTAGTTCGAGTAACCAGAGAGAATTCGTCTCTCGTGGGAAAACCGTCAAATTTGGAAAAGAGATGGATGTCGGAATCTCACGAACAATCGCATTTAATACGATTTCAGTTAGGTTTAGAATCGATTAATTTTAGCGCGAGGATCGTTTCGACGGTGTTCCGAGCAGCGCCGTTTTTCCGAACGGTATTTTCGTATCGAAGATGATAAGTTGATAAGAAACGAGCAAAGTCGCTGCGAAATAAAATTCGATACGGTTTACGGCTGAAATAGTTAAAAATTGTTGGCGAGAGAAGGCCGAGACAGATGAAAATGGAATTTACGAAATGAAAGTAGCTAAAATTTTACTGCAAGATAGGTCGCGCGGAATCTGAAGAAACGCGAACGTCCCCGGAGAGTTTGAATTTCAAACTCTCGATAAGAACTTTTCATCGACTTCCAGCCTTTCTAATCTAATCTAATCGGTTGATCGTCAGTCGTCGAATTTCGCTAGAAAAATCGATAGTACGAAACAAACGAAAAAGCGTAAGATCGAAGAAAGCTTCCCGTACGTTTCAAAGAGAATGAAAAATGTCTCGATAGAAACGATCTAATCAGATCTTTGTTTCAATTGCCGAGCACAGTTTGCCAAAAGTCACACGCTCGTCTCGGATTCCGCGAAGCGAGCACAACTTTACGACCTGGACCAGCCGATTACCGCGAAACTTTATCGTTTTAATCTCTCGGGATCGACCGTTGGTTCGAATAAGATCACCGTCTTATCTGAGCACGTTAACAGAAACGCGGATGACGATGATATATGTACCAGTGCCTACAACACCTTTTCCGACTCGCGTAATGAACAAACGCGAAGATAAAAGAAGTTTAACGTCGGTGTGACTCATTTTCGGAATTAGTTACGCAGGAGTCTTTAGATTCTACGGGAATCGTAAATGCGCTGATTGCAAACTCACGCGAGGCCAACATTCGTAGGATACTTTTCATTGATTTTCGACGAGGATACACGGAATACTTGTACGCGTCGAAAATGTCCAACGACATTGATAACGCGTTCGAATCAGGAACGTTTTAATCTCTGGAAATTCCTGATTTATATTTTTGTATATTTCTCTAGAGAACGTACGTTGAAATTTTCTCGAGCTATTGCCAAGGCTGTCGTTGTAACAATATCATCGTGCGACTCGCAAGTTACGTACTCGCGTATCTTTGTTCCTTGAAACGAACAAAATTCTGATCGCAGAGAGACGATCGAAAGAAGAGAACGAAGGATATTCGCGGACGTTCGAATCCTCGTTCTTGTTCCGCCTACGGCAAGATCCGTGACTTTCTACTTTAAAATACCGATAAAGTATTATCTAGAGAACGAAGAAAAAGAAAAAAGAAAAATGGAAAATGACGAGAACACGGAAACACGAATTTAATTTAAACCGCAGAGGCACGAGCCTCTCGTTTTCTATCTCGTGTAGTTACAACACACGAGGATGGTAAAAAACACGAGCTCCATTTTAAGCGACCACAAAACCGTTTTTCCGTCTCTTGCATGCTCGAAACGTTGCAATCGTTGCCTTTCGACCAGGTTTAATCGCGAATTCTCGAGGATCGATGCGAGCTGCGTTACGGATACCGAAGAGAGAAACAGAGAGAGAGAGAGAGAGAGAGAGATAGAGAGAGAGAGAGAGCGGAATGAACGATGCACGGATAAATCAGACAGCCGTGTTTTCTTTTCCGTGCCGGAAGGTAAGCTCGTATCCCCAAAACGCTCCACTTCCACTTAATTTCCACTCGAACGAATATTTCTCGTTTCTCTGTTATATACTCTCGATTTATTCAACCATGTATCGTTACACCGGTATACCGCTAACCGTGCAAGTGTTTCGAGAAAAGGAGAGAGACGGAGGGAAGCGAAGATATCGCTCCGGCTCTAACAGGATCGATTAGAAACTTTCGTAATCGTGACATGGAGAATCGATAGCGAAGACGAATCGACTTCGCACGGATAGTTTCGGTTCTTGCAAAACGTACGTATAACGTAGTTTGCTTGTAATAAAAATGGAAGTGCGTAGACACAGAGAAATAGGAAATCTCCAACGAAAGAAACGATCGTTACGCCACCGACGAGTTAGTTAACTCGTCTTCCTGAATCAACGGATTAGTTATTTCAACGAAAAAGAAAAAGGAACGAAAAATATCTACGCGTATTTCAGAAGATAATTCGCGGAAGCGACAACTAGAATTATAAGAATCCTTTTTCATCGTCCAATTTCTTTCCGATCTTTTCGCGTCTTTTTCTACTAGAAATTTTGATTCGTCGATCGCTGCAACGCGGAACTGCTCGCTTTCGATCATTTCCATCGCGTTACTCTCCCTCTCTCTCTCCTTCTCTGTATCCTACGATGAAACTACCACTGCGTTTTCGGAGCTAGTGATTTCCTCTTATCGCGCGATCGACGGCGTAACGCGCCTTCACCGATTCCAATTCTAAAGAACGTAACCGCTCGCTTCCTCGTCTCTCGAGGCTTTCCTGGTTCCTCGCCGGCTATCCATCCTGTTCTTCTCTCGTAACGTCGAACCATCTCTTTTAACATCAACGTCGATACGCTAAAGTTCGATAAGCAAATTATACAGGAAAAGCGTAATTAAGATACCGCGTCTCGATAGAGCAACGCGCGACACAAGTTGCGACGTGAGAAAGAAAGGACGACGAGAGCGAAGAAACAGTGCAACGCCGATGTCTCGATGGATCCAAGTCCGCTCTTTTCCTCGTATTGTATTCGTGTATTCGAATCGCGTTCGCTTGAAATTAATTGTTTAGCTTATTTATAGCTTGTTTCCTGTATTGCCGCGATTATACCGTCCAATAAAGGAGTAAATACACGAAAAACACCGTGCATTTTCGGCACGCCAAGACCAAAGATACGCAGCCGTAATCGAAACACGCTGAATCTAAAAATGAGATTAAAACGGAGCAACGAAATAACGTACGAATCTTGCGAAAGACGAAATTAACCGTTTAACCTATTCGATCTGTTACGACTGAATTAATTGCTCTCTTCGTTACTACCTACGCAAATTAACTGCTGGAAACGCCGCGGGCGTGTTGTTCTTCGACGATCGATCGATCACGCTCTAGCTGTAACTATCGATAACCAGCCACGAGAACATCGTTACGATCTATGTTCCATAATGCCGCGTAAAACTCGCAAGATTTTCTCGCGAAAATATCGAAGCTCGGCGAGGATTACGAGGCGCGAGCATCGTATTCGCCTTCGCGTTTTAACACACGTAAACACGTTCGAACGTACGCAAACACATGTGCAAGAGAAGCGTGTAACCGGCTATCTCGGCTGGCTGGCCGCCGGTTTCTCCCGCGCTAATTAGCAAAAGTTCGCCGTGCAATAAACGCGTCTAGTTTTACGTAACCCAGCTGGACAAACCTGGCGGATTGCGAGCGAACGAGCGAGCGAGCGAGCGAGCGACCGTACGATCTGCGGAAATAAATCGCGATATAACGCGGAGAAGAGGAAGAGAGACGAGTTACGTCTCCGTGCCTTTTCGTAAAGTTGCTACGACGGAAGAGAAAGAAGCGACGACCGACGAGATGGAGATATCGCGTTCAAACGAGAAATTTTTGTTACGGGGAATTTTTTCCTACGTCTGCGTGATCTCGAAGATCGAATTTTAACGCGCGTCGTTAGTCGGGCAATTTGTTTCGTAATTCTTTCGTAAAAATTTCAAGATTGATTTACTAGGCGGCGAACGTTGAACGCAATTTTCGAATTTTCGCATCGTTCGTCGGTTTCAAGATCGTTTCTTTTTTTTTTTTTTTAAGAAGCGCGCTGGTTCAAATTTCAAATCTCGGACAAAATTCTCGATAGAATTGTTACTCGTTCGAGCGCCAACGTTTACGTTTCCGTGCAAACTAACGCGCGTGGAACCTTGGACACGAAACCAAAGCGATCGGATTCACACATTTGGTCACCTCGCGAACATCGAGTCTTCGACGTGGCAGCCTGTGAATCTTCAATTTAACTCTCGAATCTAAAATTCGGAATTTTACCTCGTTAGTTACAAACTCAGAACGAAATATCCGCTCCTTTCGAACATTCGAACCTTAAATTCTGATTTGCAGTTTCTTCCAATTCCAATGCTCTACGACCATCGAACGTCCAACTGTCGATAGCAGTCGAACGTTAAATGGTAAAATTCGTCTTTAAAATTTCCAACTTTGCGCGAAATTCCCAATTGCAGGAATCCAGATACCTAACAAAGTGCAAATTCCCAGAATTCTCAACCTCCGACATCTCGAAACTCCGAGACTCGCGGATCCACCTTTCAGCTATCGAGCTTCCAACAACGTTCGACTCGTCCAAATACAAATCTACGCGCAAATGCTGGAAAACCTGCGTACGCGTGTCTGCGATGAACGCGGACGCGAGCAACTTCCAGCAACCTCGAGCGTTCATCATCTCCTCCATCTTTCTGCGGACGATCGCGAGACGTAATTTCCGCGAGACAAGGTAAAGCGGCGGTTACTTTGGCGAATCGTCGAGTAGATAATATCCGCCAAGAGCGAGCGCAGCCTCTCTCTTCCTGAATCGGCGTGGCGCGTTGCCATGGGCTCTCGCTTTCCGGACAGCCTCACCTCTCCGTTCACTGACCATTTATGCTCGACTAATTTTACTGGAAACACACACACGCACGCAGACAGACGCAAAACGCCTCTCGATCTAGAGGAACCGACCAGAAGAGACGGCGAATCTCTTGCGACGCAGGTCGATTTCGAAAAGTTCTCGCTTTCGAAAATCGCGATTTGAATCGTTGCTCTCCCTTCCCTCCTCCTCTTCTTCCTCTGTTATACTTGTTTGGGTGTAATCCAGACAATTTTCTGCATTTTCCGTGCAGAACGAATTATTAAGCGACGGGCCACGCGTAACGATTCGAGTTCACCTGCTTGGTAAACACGTTGTTGGCCGGTTCGATCGAAGATCGGTGAAAATTCCGTTTCGTAAGGAGCCTCTTTTCTGTTTCGAAAGGGGAGATCGGCTCCGATTATGAGCTGGTTCCTCGTCAACACTCGCGGAGATGTTGGTTTCTTTCGTCGTTTTGCTTCGTTTCGTTTTCTATTTTATCGACAGTTTGCTTTCTTGTCCTTCTTTCTTTTTTCTTTTTCTTTCTTTTTCTTCTTTGTTTGTTTCTCGTCCATATCTTATATTATTTTAGAAGGATCTTTTAACGATTCATACTCGAGCGAATCTTAAGAAGGATATACGTACGTGTTTATAGATGTATGTACATATATTATCGTTCGTGATTGTTCGAACGATTTCGAAAGTCGATGCACGAATAATTGACATTTCAGACACGTTCAGTCTTGTGAACATCTTGGTGAGATATTGGTTTCTTTCGTCGGCTCTCCTTATTTGTTTTCTTCGCTTCTTTCGCTTTTCTCTGAACATTTGGCGACACGTTGTTCCGCTTCTTTGGTCTTCTGCCTTTAGTTTATTTCGTCCAATTTTCTATAGTTTCTCGGTTGGCTTCCTCGATAGTTCCTTTTATTTTATCTTGGCAGGATTTTTTAATGATTCATACTTGATCGAATGCCAAGAGGGACACGTTTTTATATATGGTTATTGTCGATCGTAATTATTCGAACGACTTCAAAAGTCGATGGATAATGCATGAATAATTGGAATTTAAGACACGTCCAATCCTGTCAACACTTGGTGAGATGTTGCTTTCTTTCATTACCTTGTTTCCTTTTATTTCACTTTATTTGATTAGGATTTTTAACGATTCGTACTACACCGAATCCTAAATACGTTTATACGCGTCGATGCTCGTAATTATTCAAACGAATTCAAAAGTCGATGGATATTACCGCTCGACTAACTGAAATTTAAGACACGTCCGAGCTCTAATCAAAATTACCATTCAAACAGTGTTCGTTGCGTTCCAACAAAGAATCGTATGCACCGATAATAACGAGAAACCCTTAGCTTTAGGATACAGAATCGAAGTAGTTCGAGACAATATATTAGGTTGTCCCGAAAGTTTCTTTCCTTTCGTAAGCAAATAATAGACGCGCAACCTCTTTTCGTTCTTTCGATCCATTTTCTTCTATTTCTATCGTCACGATCATACGCGATTCGGCAACAATAATATAATAATATATGCGTCCATTATTTCCTTCTTTTGGAGAGGAAAAAAAAAAAGAAACTTTTGGAGCAACCTAACACGTTCAATCAACATCTTTAACAACGTAAGACATTTCGCTCGAACTCTCTTATTAGAGAAATACAGCTCGGTGGAAAATCACCGAAAGAACATATCGACTTAGGAAGTAACAATTTTCGCGTCCACTTTCTGCATCTGCCGCGAGAAGCTGTTATATCTGGAAAAACGGTCGACTTGTCGTTTCACGCGCTCCAACACGGCGATACCGTCGTAAACGCAAGATGCAACCGAAAGAACATCGAAGAATAAAATATATAGGCTAGAAAACCATGGTTTTTGTTTAACGACGTACTAAAAGGAAAAAAAGATAATTTTCTATGCTATGAACGTAATAACGATATACAGGGAAGCCTGTATATATCGAGCACAGACGGTAATCGTAGAACCGTATAATCACTCGATTGTTCGACTGAAATTACCAAAGATAAAAGGAACGTTCGACTCGAGTCACGAATCCGAGATTCGTCCGATCAAACGGAGAGTCTTTCGAGGCGTTAAAATACTGGAAACGTTAAAGCTTAATCAACACGAGCACGTCCGATTTTTTTTTTTTTTTTAGCGCTATGATTTCAACGATCGAGCGATTACCGAGTGTGCTCAACGTACACAGGTTTCCCTGTATATTATTATTGCACTCTATCTACCTGGCTAAGAAAATGATTTCCACCTTTTCGGTACATCTTTCGATGTTCTCTTTTCATTCTACGCAGAACTCTATCGCGTGATAAAAATGCCAATCGTCGGAGATCAAGGCGCGTGCCGAATCTCCAACTGTTGGAGAAGCGGGTGGAATTTTCTAGGCGAAATTTCGGCCAGACAGGCAGACAGAAAATTGAAGCAAATAAAAAGCGACTAAGGATAAAAGAAAAAAAAGAAGAAAGGAAACGGTGGAAAAGAAATAGAAAAGAAAGGAAGGAAAACAGGGAAAAAATATGGTTCGGCGTCGGATCGTTAGAGCGAGCGGTCCGGACAATGATAATTAAAAGTAATTAAGAACCGTGAAATGAATTTCGCAACCGCACTATTGCGGAAAGAAAGATAGTTACGAGGCGATCGAGCTATCTCCGGCTGTTTCCCCCTTTTCACGAGATACACGGCTTCGTTCCGTCGCTTTTATCGGAAGCATTTCGGCCCCAGCCCAGACAAATAAATAATCCACGCTCGTTCAATAATTCATGTTGCCCGTTAACGTGTACGAAGAACAGGACGATCGTCTGTGAGCCACCATCCGATCGTTTTTCGGTCTTAGTCCACGTTGCGTGTCACATCATTTATTTGATGAGTAACGAGCTGCTTTCGAAACTCGATTTTTCTCGGTCTTTGACGGTCGCTTATCCCTCGATGTGAATTTTATTCGGATGTTGCGTTGCGTTCGACGATGGCGGAATGTAAGCTTCGTATGATTTGTGAACTCCGTTTTTCTGCTTTCAGGTAGAAGACGCGCAAGCGAGTTCTCTTCTTCTTCTTCTACTTTCAGTTAATTTCGTGTAAATCGAGAGAGAGAGAGAGAGAGAGAGAGAGAGAGGATTTGCGTAAGAGATTGCGAAAAGTTCAAGGTTTTAAAAGATGCGCGCTTGGAGGTCGTAAGAAGCGAGAAAACAGCTTAACGAAATCGTTGAAAAGACAAATTGAATTCTAACAAATCTTAGAACGTCCAACAAAATCGCAGGAAATTCCTGGAAATCGGCGACAACCATCTGGATTAGAAAATTAGACAATTTTTCCAAAGCCTAGGAAATTGTTAAAACGTCTTTTCGTACGCGCGTATCTTTTCTCGAGGGAAAATTTAAAGTTTCGATAATCGTTTGACAAAATTTCCTTAGAAACCTCCGACACGAACGTCGCTAATTAGTAAAAATAAGAGAAGAAAAAAAAAAAAAGAAGAAAGCTTTTGAAACGAAAGGAGGACGTTCGAGTTAATTCGCCGACTTCCTATTTGTGGTTCGACGATAAATTGATTTAATGAACTATATCTTCCTGTTGGAGTGGCCAGATATGAATAAAGAGGAGCAAAAACTGCTGCTCGTAGTATCGTTGATATCGAATTTGCAATCTCCACTTCCCTGTTTTTCATTCCAGTCGCACTTTCACCGATTTCATCTTGGCGAACTTTACATCAAGCTTGACGCAGATTCGCTGATAACCATCGCTAGACGCATTATACCGATGTTGAGCAAAGTTTAAAGAAAAAATTGCGTGATGCCAGGCCAGTGAATACGAATGGATGCAATTAACATCTAGAATATTTACATGTGCTGGCTCCTTGATACATTTCAGTGAATGTCTAATTGAAACTTAAAAGAAAAAAAAAAAGAAATCTACGGTAGTTCTGACTAATTACGATTAAATTCAGAATAACAGAATTTTCAGTTGCTAAAGTTGTGTAGGATAAAGTAGTAAAATAGCAATTGGATTTTATTTTTTATCGCTGAGTCGAGGAAAGAGGCCGAATTTGCCGCAGAGATAAACTCCGGAATAAAGTAATGGAACTTTGCGGTTGTTAATCGAGATTATCGGTCGATTTCAGATCGTTGTTGATCGAATGTCAAATAATCAGACAACTCTGAAAACGACCAACGAAAAAAAAAAGAAATATTCTGCTCGTTCTTTTGTTTTTTTTTTTTTTTTTATTGGAAAAATCAAAATCGTTAGATACGGTCACAGACTTTTGCCACGAAATGGACGACATAGAGAAATGGCAAAAACTTATTCAGAAGATAAACGTGTCAAGTATCTAATAAAAGCACGAGATTCGTGACATTTAAAGATTACATACGTACATAGGTGTTTGCTGGAAAAAGAATATCTAAGCAGCGTATGTCGTTACACGATTTACGGTAAACGTTCAGCTCTAAAACGAAAGAGAACGGTGCTCTTTGTGAATTTTCCTTCATTCGTGCCATGGACGAATAAACGCAATTAATCGTCCACCGTAAGAAAAACGAAGAAATTCGAACTAACGAAATACCTATTCGATATTTCTTCGTATATTTTGACATATATCAGATAAACGAAACTTTCTGATTCGCCAGAATCATCAGGCGGATTCGATGGAAAATACGATAACGCGTGGAAAGCGTACGGAAAATTAGGCTCTGCGGACGCTACAAGGAAGCGATATTTCTTTCGCAGCTATTTTTAATGGAAACTGAAAAAGCTTACGTAATGATTCGTTACAGAAGAACAAGGAGGAGCTGTTGATCGCGATGGTTTTTACCACGCGGACTTTGTCGGTGAAACTTGCTTCGGATTCGGAAGAAAAGAAAGTTCCTCGTCCAGATACGGATACGATATTTAAGCTAATCGTTTATATCAGAGGAAAAGAAGAGGTAAGATTCGGAAATAGACGAGATTAGAAAAATCGTTTCCTATTTCATCGAGATCTTTATCTATTTTTCTATTATTCGGGATATCGGATCGTCCGTTTTAAAATCAAGATTTATTTTTAACGAACGTCCAACGAGATACTTTCTTTGCTCGTTTCGTATTTTATCGTTATTCGATTTTCGTTCGAAGACTTCGATCGATGAAAAATGTTCAAACTTTCGAAACTTTGTACCGAAAAAAGAAAAGAGATAAGATCGATAAAAATTCGTCTCGACTCCATCGAGATTCACGCGCATGTTTTCCGATCCGTAATAGAATATTTCTCGTCTATCGTTTGTTTCAAATCTTTTAACGAACATCGACTCGTTCTCTTGCGATTTTACCAAGGTTCGTTTCAACCTCAAAACGCGAACAAAATGTTCAACTTAAAAATGTCCTGTATCGACGTTGGATTTGTCAAAGAACGTCCAAGGTTCTTCTCAATTTTATTCACACTTGAAAGAAGCAAGATTAGCAAAAGTTTCCTCTAATTTCACCAAGATTTGCATACATATTTTCAAATCTATAATAGAATATTTCTCATACATGTCCTTTCTTTACAATTCTTTAACGAACTTGGATCCGATTCTACCAAGATTTATTTCAACCTTATAACGCAAACAACATTTTTGATCCAAAAATGTTTAATACAGACGTCGAGTAATTCCCTCGAGTTCCCTTCAATTTTACTGCCGTTTACTTTTGAGTCCATAATGATACGTCTTATTCGACGACTCGAACGAGCCGTAAATTTTTGTTTGCTTTTGCCGTGCCATTTAAGCGAGCGAAAACTTTCGACAATTTGTATTTGTAAAGGTATCAATTAGCGTCTTTAAGGACGACGATCGGAAGTCGAGCAGTGGATGCGTGTAAAATCCTACCTGCACCAGCTGCGACATTCCAATAACAACAGATACCTGACCACGAGGATTTTGAACAGGTTTTGGCAAGCGACATTTAACACGGGTCAGCAACCACATCGTGCATTCTGCTCGATCGTGTTCAATGATTAATTGGCGAAGAAACATATGTCGAATGGATCGACGTCGTTCGAAGAACGCCGATCTCAATTTCAATCGTGCACACGCATCCAAACGCGTTTTTAACGTTTTCTACATACTTGAAAAATATTTCACATACATCGTAATACGACTTTCTGATTCCTGCAATTCGTGAAAATAATTTCTACATTTTTGGTTGTTTTCTTTATTTTTCAATGGTTTCCTCTATGATGCAAAGATCTTCGTGTCTCGTCTTTTATTCTTCAATCTTTTATTTTAATGTCGAAAGTATCGCGTCTTGTCACGATGGAGAGATAATCGCGGATAGTGAACGAAAATTGCACGCGTGGTCGCGGACTTAACAATCCTCCGGTCCGAAAAGGAAACTTTCCGCTCTGGAAAAATTGTAACATCGCAAATTTCAACCTTCCTTTTTACAGAAATTCTCACGTTGAAAATATAGTCGCGAGGTCGCGAACTTTGGGAATTTTTCGTTCCTCTTGTCTAGAAGATGAAACTACTTTGCTTGAACGCGAAGACGTTGCGTCTTTTTTTTTCTCAACGACCCCGACGCATCGCGTCGCAGGAAACGATGCAAATTTCGACGCGAGATCGCAAGTTTTTTAAAGTGCAACTTTTATCGTTTCGGCTATTTCTCGAGGAAAAAAAAAAGAAAGAAAAAAAAAAAATAGCCCGAAAAAGTCTATTACAAGATGAACACGTTATGCGAAGAAAAAATGGAACTGGCGTGTTTCGTAAGAGTGCACAGCCGGGGTTACGATGCGACATGTTCATCTTGGAAGAAAACTAGAGCTATTAAACGAGTCTTGCTACACCCAACGCCATAAATCCCATAAAGCTTCAGTCTAGCTGAACGTTATAGCGTCCGCTATTTCTTTCGTCCAGTCGGACTTCCAGTTTTAGGTGGAAACGCCGTTCGACTATAAAGAAACTTCATAGCCATGGGATCTTGTTGATGACACCGTGAAAATGTCCGATCACAGCAGCAGATACGACCAGTATCCGCGGTTACGTGACTACTGGTACCGGTCTCCGAGAGGCGTTCGTATTCAAAACGCGCCTCGAGGCTCCCTTTGCGCTTCGGTTTCCATCCTCTATCGCTAATCTGAGCGACATTTTAATCAAATTTCCAATTCCTTAACCTTCCGTCTCGAAACGTGGGAATAAACATCGGCCAAATCGATTTCTTCCACCCGCGTGAATTTTATCAGCGCGTTGCACGGGCTAAAGACAGAGCAAAGAGATTCCATATAACCTTGCAAGTGCAAGGAAACGTATTATTTTTATTCCGTTGGTGGAGAATCTCTCGACTTTTCCAGATATGCGCTTTACCAACAGACGTAATTAGATTTATTTAGATTTAATTAGATTTAATTAGATCGACGAAACTATTGAATTAAAATTAATCTTCGTTTCTAAATGGAGAAACGTAGTCGTTTTGTTCGTAGGAAATATTAGAGGGAAAGATTCTGCGACGTTTTACGAAGGAAGGAGATATTGCTTAGATATTTCACGGATAGGTCATAGGTTTGCGTAATGGATGAATCCGTTCGCGTGGATGCACGTGTACGCGTGTGTACAGGTATATTATTATCTCTAACCGTTGCCTGTTTCGACTTCCACGATTACGTATCGAATTAGGCGTGGTCTGGGTGCGCTTTGTCCGCCGCATCAGTCAGTTTCGATCGAGTAAAGCGCGTCTTTGAAACGAACGAACGGAATACGTTTGACGTTCTCGTCGTTCGATCACTTGGTATTTTCGATAGTATAGAAATACGCCACAGAGGTAGACAAAAATTTGTAGCGTTTACTGCGACGTCGTTGTCAATGAACGGACCGTTAGAACGCGGATCGAAAGGTCTCGGGAGATTTCAAGTTACGCGATCGCAAACCGAGCGACGGCGAATGGTGGTTTTTGAAAATGGAAAATTGCGAATTCCATTCGAGAGAATACTTCGCTTCGTTTTATTTCACAACGACCTATTACGATATTTCAGGGCGAAATGAAATTTATCTAACCTGTCCTCGTTCTAATTTCATTCGGGATACGAATTCCGCGAAACTCGCGGGAAATACGTCGCACAGGTAAATTATTCCTTTAATTTCGCACCATCTTCCCTTTTTACGTTAAATCCCTCGTTCGCTGTCGATAGTCGACGATTCTTTGTATCCTTTCGATCACGAGTGGCGATTTAGTCGCGTTTCGTCGCGCGTAGATCGATATTTTTAAATCGGAAGTCGACGCAGAAAAATCTGCGAGGCAGCAGGTCAAGGTATCGAGTGACGTTTATGCAAAACACGTTGTCTACACAAACGAGACGAACGACATGGCGATAGGGACGTAATCGTGATACGGGGTAAGAACGAGGCTAAGATCGTGAATCGTGTGGCACGCGTAATCTCTGTAACGCTACACTTTTGTATTATCTGCGCACTACCTGCGTTTTATCCGCGTTACATCCTGTATATATGTTATTAGATTCGTAAGAAGCGTACACAGGATGTTCGCGATACATCCGCGTTGGAAACCATCGTGCGATTTAAAGAATCGAGTTCTCCTTCGGCGTTCAGGACGAAATAAAACTTTTACTTGGTCGTTCAACTCGCACACAGTTTGCTTCCACTTTGTACCGTAATTTCGTTTCAACGGAAATTTGCGTAAAGTCGTTTTTCGAATTAAACTACGATCGATCGGTCCGCGATGATACGTTGGCGAATATCGTCACGCGTTATTGTAAAATTGGACGATATCTAGAGTATAATAAACTCGAGCGAAGATTTAAATATAAAGTAATTCTCGAGGCGATACGTGATAAAGCTGCGCGACATTACGATCCAGAAGAACGGAATTAGAGTCAATCGTACCGGTATTTCGCCTCACACGAGACTATCTAAAGAAACTTTCAATTTTCCGATTTAACAAAATATATACTAGGAAAATTATATAACCTAACCCCGAAGAATAAGAATAAGCCTATCCTTGCACGATAACCTGTAATAAATTTCAAAGAGTTTCTCTATGCTCGTGGCATCGATATTCGAGTAAGATTAAACGGATCGAAGGTATCCGATTTTCGATCTGATCGAGATCAAACAAGGTAAAAGAAACAAAGAATCCCTTCTCTTCGAATAAAACTTCGCGAAACTACGTTTCCTATCAAGAAGGCAAGAACGCGAGTCTTTTATTTACGTATTACGAATTATTATCTTACAACGCAACATCATCTGATACAGAGAATCGCGACCGATCGTCGCGACGGCGACACCAACTGCTCGTTCAGCAGCGTTATTTTTATTCTCTTCCTGCAACAAACTCGTTCAGTGAGATCAGCAGTCTCCAAGACATCCTATACACGAGCGAGTAGATGCAGCGATAAGGCGAACAATCGCGAGATGGGACACCTCGTATCCTTTTGTCGCTAACACCACGGTGCACGTATCTTTCGTAAGTACAACCGCGGCTATATCGTTTCGATGTGTTATCGTTTGACACGGCGGTACGCGCGTGCATACATCATCGCCAGGTACACACAGCGTCATCACACGTTGCCACGTGCTGAAATACTCAGCTGTTGAGTCTGCATACGCGTATATCCGATTCCTGTTGCACTTGGCCTTCTTCCTTCTCTCTTTCCTGTCTTCTCTAATCTACGACGCTCGAGACTTTGGCGTAGGTTTACAAAACTTCTTCGATCGACGTGTCCTCTTCAAGATTATTGTATATTATATATCATCATATCCTTTGCTTTCTTTGAATTGCCGACAGTTTCTTGCGTTTTCTTTTTGACGTTGGCTATTTTTATCTTTTTCTTTTTCTTTTTTTTCTTTGTTAGCTTTGATACCGGCAGTTGTCAACTGGATTCGGCTGAAGTTGCGTTAAGAAATACGTTCGATGCGATTATTCGTCATAATTGATTCGATGCATTTTTCGTGTCTGGTACTATGAAAGCGTATCTGGTATGCTGTTAATTTGACAGTTGCGATCGATAGGAAAGGGAAAGAGGAGAAAGAAGATCGTAACTAAACGTCGTGTTCTCTACGAAAGTAGTTATGACCAAACGGAAAATCGTACAGAGCAAGAATCTGCGAAATTTCATCGATCTCTCGCTTTTCTCGATTTTCCTTTCGACGGAGAAAGCCGTATATCTCCCAAAATTGACTCAACGCAAATATTTTCCGGCCTAACCCAATTCTCCTAATCTTTCTTTGCACTCGATCTTCCCTAAGAATATACAGATAAAAGTATACAACGAAAATAGAAAAAAACAGGATATAATCGTCAAACGTCGTATTTACCGAAGAAGAATCACCTAATCCTGTCCAAACTATATGCAAGCTGAAATTCACAGCGGTGCATATGTGTCGAAATGCCCGAAAATATGGATTTAGTCGCGTATTTGGAAATTCTGAAAAATATCAACCCGTCGGTTTCGCAAACGACAAAGTTACGACTAGAGTACGGATATTTATGCAAGTTCATAATTTTACGTCGATGACGCTGCTTTTACGAACGCGATTAAATAAACGAAATCCGAAGAGACAGTTGTCTCGCTCGTTAAACGTTACAACTATTATACTCTTTGATTATTCCGTATATTTTTGCGTGTCATGTACGTTACGCGTGTTTGCATACCTTCAAATTCCCTGTAAATAAGAAAATTCACGGTCCGATCGCAATTTTCTTTGCTTTTCATCCGTGTCCGTGAATTCGAAAAACGTAATTGACTTTTTACAATAGCGAGTCGTCGTTGCGAGTCTCGAGCGTAATCACAATTGTACGACGACGAAACGCAGACCATTATTTCACGAGTAGCAGCGATGGACCGATCTAGATCGTTGGAAATCTCAGGCGTAATCGAACTTTCCTAACGAAACACAGATTCGCGTTACTTTACGAAAAATATCGATCAGCTTTCGGCGTTGTAAGTCTCAAACGTGATTGAATCACTGTAATAACAAAGCGCAGGCCGTTACTTTGCGAAACGTGGCAATGGTCCGACTCGAGAGTGTCCAGGTAAACGTAATTAAACTTCTCCAACGAAACACGGATTAGCGTCGCATTTGGTGAAAAAACAGCGATCGACTCGAACGGCGTCGTTACGAATTTCAGCCCTGCCTGTAAGAAGAGCGACGTTTCTCGCGATCCATTGGAGTTGCACGAGCGTCCAGCGGTATCTATCTACGCGTGTAACGGGACGCTTTTACACAATAGTGGTACGTTGTTGCTCGTGCGGAGGAGAGGAGGTGAAAACGGCGAGGGACAAGAGAGGCCAGAGGGTTAGGAAAAGCCGATTCAGAATCACCGAGCACGTTGTTAATGTAGATTGGCCGATTGCGAGGCCGATGAATCACGTGGTTTCCGGGCTGCGTGTCCGCACGCATATCGAGGCACGCGTTGACAGAACGCGGGCCTCGTGACTCACGTATCGCTCAGGATCCTCGATCTTCCCTCCATTCTGGCCAGCTGCGATTTGCACAAACAATCTCGAGACGACGTTTGTCTACCGTTGTTCTCTTCTTTCCGAACCGTTCGTCGTTAGGGCAACGGTCGGTCGTCCCCCAACGATTCGCGATATTTTCTTCGCGAATTTTCGACGGATAATATAAGGATAGTTTCGCGAGAGACGTAAGAATTTGAAAGATTCGGAGAACGCGTTTCTTTTCTACCACATAGTCGTATAATTTATTTACTACCGTATTAGGTATTATTCGTTGAATACAATGCAGCGGTATTACGTTAGATACGAAAGTATTCCACTTGCAAGGATGCACTTTGACCACGAATTTTTATTTCATACGACAGATATATATATATATATGCGTATGTCTTACATGTAACTCGCGCAACTCGTTCGTTCGCGAACCAGAGAAAGTCTATTTTTCCGTACCGAAGGAAATTCGAGAGATTCTCGAATATCGAAGCCCAACTCCTTCCAAACAATCCTCGAAAATTCCGCCATTCTTCCAACGAATAAAAAACGAGACGACGATCGTTTAGAAAGTCGAACGCTAAATACTCTTCCGCTAAAGACTCTGACTCTACAAGACTCTAAAAACACTCTGCTCTAACTCGAAATATTTCCAACTTATGCTCCAACTTATTCTCCGTATTAACTTCGGTACTCGTCTGCAATCGCCAGTGCCGAAATTCGAACGAACGATTTCCGAAAACTAGTTGCTAACTTAAAATACGAAATAAAATATCGAATGGTAAATAATAAAAGATTGCTCGGACGGTCGGAGCTTCGGATTCGAGGACTAAACGAGCGATACATCGACGATAGTCCGGATGGAAAGATCGGTTACTTTGGACGCAGGTCGGAAATTGTTTCCCAGCGTCAGGATATCCGGAATCGATCGATCTCGTTATAAACGCGCGAGGAAAAGTCACGAGCCAGAAGATTGTCGACTGATAATGTTTTTCGCGCGCGCGCGCGCGCGTGCGAAGTTATCAGCATCAAGTACGAGCGTCTTCGTAAACGATAAACAGAAATGGTTACAGTATAAACACGATGCGCCTTGGATACATAGCTTGATATTTAATTTTTTATTTCCTCCGCCACTCTCCCTCGCTTCTTCGATCAACTGCCGCGTGACTCGATAGAGCAGAACACGTATTTCGTTTCTAATTCTTTTCGAAAAGTCAATAGAGAGGTTACAAGATTGTTTGATTTCGATTTTATCTGATCGATTCGGTGGAATTTCAAGCGGAAAAGGAAATCGTGTGTCTTGCGCGATAGATCGCGCGTATATTCAAATGAAAAAGAAACGTTATCTCTTGTGGATCGGGGAGACAAATTTTTATGCGATACAATCTTTGTCCATCGGTTCTGTGCAGAATAATTAAATAACAATTAATAAAGAACGAAGAATTCGTATCGCGGAATAGTTGAACGTTACGCTGGAATCCTCGAAAGGTATCGTTTTTGAACAACGAATTTTTGAGAAGGCGGATCCTCTCGCGATTAAAGGGTTGACCAGATCGAGCACGAAAATCTCTTATTTTTCGAAACTTTTTATCGATGGAATATGAGAGGAACTTTGGACTCGATGGATCTATTCGTTGGATTCTCGGCGATGGTTTTCGATCGATCTCTGAGCAAACTGTCGCGAACCTTGGCAATGATAGACCTTCTCGAACGTTATCTTCACTCGGCAACGTGTCGAGAAAACGCAGATAATAATTCAAAGCGCCGACTATGCGTCGAGATTTCAAAACGCGCGTTTCTGTTGCACGATCCGACCATTAATTCACGTTCATAATCATATTCGATCCATTCATATTCGATTCATATCCAATTGATATTCAATTCATAGTCACGATCGTGTTCAATCGGTTTCCGAGCAGAAATTTCCAATACATCGGTCAGTCGTATTTCAGATACAAGTATCTAAGTATGCGGAATGATGTGTAAACGAATAATGAATACGTAGTGGACAAGACGCGCGACGTAACGAAACGATATCGATTCTTAACGAAGCCCCAAACATTTTTTACAATCTGTCACGCAGCTACGTACGTATAACGTATATACTTACACACGCGTATAAACACGATACAATGGTCGTTGTTATTATTATCCTCGCTATCGATATCAAGCGACGAATCAATCTCAACGTAATTACATAATTCATTAACGCGATGATCCAACGACACAATTACAGTGACGTTTAGCATATAATAAGATAAACACATTGTTCCTGACATAGCAATCCCAATAGGTACGTAGTATGTACGTACAATGGAAATAACGTCGAAACACAAAATTAATTTAACCCCTCGACGCGCGGCCAATCAATCGTATCCCGTACAGATAAACACGCGTCGCGTTAACGTATTCGCAAAGGCACTTGCTTTCTTTCGGCTTTCGTCTCGCGCTTCGCTCGCTTATCGAGCTAAAAGCGCCAGATCCGAATTACAGCGTCAGAATTACACAGGACGTCCCGTTACACGGGCAAGAAACGATCGCGTTGAAAATAAGCTCGTGCGTTTTTCAACGGTTATGAGAGATCGTACGCGCGAAGGGGTTAACGGCGGAAGTAAAATAGAAAGGAAGAAGAACGGGGGCAAATCGCGCGACAGTTTTCGAGAGAGGAGAAGACAGAAACGAGGCTCGCAATGAACGTCACTCACCCATGGTGTCGTCGATCGTCTCGCGAAGCTAACCTTTCCACCAGGCAACGAGGAAGAATCTCCGACGCCTCATACGGCCGATCGTTCTCTGTTTGCCAATCGAATCAGCGGATCGATCGATTGCGCAGTTACTCGAACGGAATCGGCTCGCGTCTCTGCAACCAAAACAATTCCAACTGTGTCTCGCTGTTCTACTAATTCAGAGACAGTGAACTATATAAATGCCACTGTAAATATCGTTTCATGGTGGGAGTCGTGGAAAACTCAATTTCGTGGTCGATGCGATATGAAACGAATAAATAAGAAAAAAAAAAGAAAGATAAAACGGATGTAAATGGCAGGAATGAAAATGTTCGATGCTATGAAGCAACGTGCGTCTGTTTATTAGTCGAATCGGATTTTCGTTACTCTTGGCACTGTGTTATTATTTTTTTTTCTTTTTCTTTTTACTATTATATCATTTTATTAATCGTCTCGAAATAAATATATCGTTATACCGCGCTGTTATATCGAAACTAAGATACCATTGTCAATACGACGCAACGTAAACGTACTTTTACTGTTATATTCTTAAATATACACTGCGCTGTAATCCACGAGTTATTAATAATTTCTGCTATTCGCGGAACAGCGAACGAACCAAATATCGATACAATCACGCATCGTTACATTAATAAGAAGTTACGCGTGTCCATCGTAGAAAAGAAAATTACTCTACGCAACACTCGGTTAACCGCAACTTTCCGCAAACAATGTAATTCCCCATCTTCCTGGTTACTTACGTTTACGTCGTTTACCGTTTCGACTTTATGTTCTCACTCGCGGCAACGATTACCGTCCACGCGCGTTTACCAAAAATACCGTGTACAAAGAACGGCGTATCGAGGGTTAGAAAGAAGAAACGATCGGAAGGCAATGGGAAAGAGGAGAAGGAATAACTGCATAAACGAACTGTCGGTAGTATTTCACCGTTATGTCAGACGCGAGAGAACGAGCGACATTCCTGGACCGTGTCCAGAAGCGATCTGAATTCCTCACCAGAGAATTCCAACGAGACTGTCATTCGAGGGTCTGAAGGTGAACACACGGCGGATCGGCGATTTGCGTTTCGCGTATGAATGAATACTGGTCGGTCCCCACGCTCTCGCTTCGCGGAATCACCCTTCGCTCGTGCTCCAGTTAACGATCGGGGGGACGGCCGATTCTTCCTTACCTAGCAAGAAGGGACGACCCTCTTTTTCAGCGTTTCGCACACAGCATGCGAACACAGTATTCAAAGGCAACGGATTTTTCCAACGATCCTCTTTTTGACGCGTACTTGGACGATCGGTGAAAGTTCGGCTGCCTGCGATCGCGGCAGTGTTCGAGTCGGGCGAACATCGTCGCAGAGTAAAACTGGCGTTCGCGGAACGACGAAACGAGCAACGACGAGAATATGCCAGTATGTTCGAACTACGTTTTAATGCGAACGTTTCGACGCGAATTCGAAGGAGGACGTAATGGAATTCCGTGGAAGGAACGCGCGAAGACTTTGGCTGCCAGCGATTATCACAGCGTACACGTCGGATAAAAGTTATTGAAAAATAAGACAGGTGCCTATTTGCGGAATATGTATCGTAAAGATATATAGGTTTGACAGAACGTTGAAAAGGTACACGAGAGCGCGATACAATTCCACCGAAGGAATAGCAAATTTTTGCATAAAAGATCATGTTACATATGCGTGACTTTGGCTGTCGTCGATTACGGTAGCGTAAAAGTCGCAGAAGAATTATTGCAAAATAAGACGGCTAACTATTTGCGAAATATGTATCGAGAAAAAATAGAGGTCTCGTAGAATATTTAAAAGATAAGAATTTAAAAAGAAACATAAGTCACCACGTGACGAAGAAAGAGGATCGGATGCAAATGTTTGCAAATATCGCAAAACGTCAATATCTGTGGCCCAAAACGGTCCGTCGTCAAAGTTTTATCGTGGAATTTCCTATAAATTGAACGCGGCATTCGCCTGCACCGACTTCCTATCGGTGCACCGCGGCTTTTTATTTATCCACGAGCAATTTGAAGATGGACGAACGTTAAAATACATTCTCAAAGAAATTCTCCATCTAGATAGAAACACGAATTTGCATACGTATCTACTTACGAGTGACGCGTGCTTGTGTTGTAATACAAAAAAAAAAAGAAAGAAAAAATCTGACGTTGAAAAGTATCCGATGTTAGGATAGGAAATCTCGCGTTTGGAGTATTTTAGAATTTTTTTTAAATCACGCGCTAAATTACAAATGTAGGTTGCAATTTACATCGTAGAGTGAATCGAGAAAAAGGAGAAAATAGGACTGTCGAGGGTCGTGGTGAAATATTTCGAGAAATTTAATCGGGATGATTTAATTCATCTATGTACCGATCGATCGTTGGATCATTTTGTACCGAATTCGATCGACGACCGACGCGATCGACTATACAAAATGTTATTTACGCCAAGTATATAGCATTTATCACACGATACGTTGAATATTCCGTAAACATTCGTCCGAAGCGAAACTTTACTTGTAAACGACCGAGATTATGATTATGGATAATGTATTAACATCCTATTTGCTGCATACGTTCCAACGCACAAGAATATTTTCGATATGTGATGTCAACTGGAATGACGTTGTCGATTGAAATTTGCGGAAGTTTCTTGAAAAAACAATTTTCCATGATAATTTATGCGTAGCGTTGTATATAAAAATAGAATTTTCTTGACCTATCGTACGTAGCACATTGTTAGATTCGATCACCAGTGTCATTTATCGAATTTACTACGTATCGCGTTTGCTTTCGTTTTTCAAAATATTCTCAACGCCGTCGTCGTTTCTTCAGTTCCGTTATACATTGAATCCTGCGCCGTTTATCGAATTCTTTCGTTCCTTAAATCTACTTGTACGATCCGAGAAACGTTTGAATAAAAATGCGTCGCGAGTATTTCTTAAATTCGAGGAATAGAAACTGTACAAGCCGCGTGTCTTAAATTTATGAGACATTCACGGTGCATTCTTGCTTGAAAGTATTTTGGTAATTCTTCGACTTGATTCTCAAGACCTTTGATTGAATTTTATCAAATTAACTGGAAGGTACGTACGAAATTTAAAAAAAATAAAAAGAAGAAAAAAGAAAGAAATCGTCTCGAACTTTTATCTTCTTTCAACATTTATTCGATAATCGATCATAGAACGCTTCGTATGTTGAATCGAATTTCTCTGTACACGTAATAACGAAACATTAAATAATCCTTCGATCGAATGTTCTTGAAAGGTATTTCGTTTAAGCAGATAAGCATCTATTATCGTATGATAAGGTAAATTATAAATTTCTAGGGATGATATCCAGAAGAAAGGCTGAGGTATCTAGAACGAATCAAGTATTGATCATCGAGTATTCAAAATCGATATAATCGCTTCATTAATATTAACATCGATCTTATAAATAGAGTATCGGGTTTCGTGTTTCGCTGGAAGCAACCTAGAAAATGTCGGTCACCGATGAAACTGAATAAAATTAATCGTACTCCGCGCAATCTTGTCAACCCTTTCGCGATTACGAGCCTGCTTATCCGCCAATTTCAAACACTGGCCGATATATTTTTCCCGCGTACGTAAGTTTCACGTTATCGGCTATATTTTGAAGATTCTTCAAAGTTTCCACGCGTCTGTGGTTCTTCGGGTTTTCCATCAAATTTCTGACAGCGCGTTGCGCAAAACTAGAGGTTTCGAATCTAAAACATCGAAATTGTTTAACGCGGTATCTGCAATTCGTACGTGCCAAACGTATCGCGCTTATACGTCTTGCTCGCACAAAATGCTATGTTACAGATATATTGAGTATGTATAATATTTGTGCCCCTTCGAATTTCCTACAAATGCATAAACATTTAATTACGTGCATCTAATCGCATCTATCTATCACGAAAAAAAAGAAAGAAAAAAAACGAGAGAAAGAAAGAAAAGCTTGCGGTAGTTTTAACAGTTACCATTTTCCTCCGCTTCTTAATCGCGAGTTGAACAACGTGACTCGCGAGAGACCGTTAACGCGTGCCTATCCTATCGCTATCTCGCTACGAAGGCGAATAAATTTTCATACGCTACGCGAATTAATATCGACTGTTCCAACGACACAGAAACACAGTGTCGCACGGTTACAAATAGTTACGATCGAAGGCAGCAAAGTGGAGATCAAAGGATTCGAAGAAAGGATTTACGGCCCACCGCTATCGCAAGATTATTCGGATTTCGAGAAAGATTTGAAACTGGCGGAAACGAAAATCGAATACTTTCTCTCGGCATTCCGTTCTGGTTCGAGCACGGTTTATTTACACGTAGCGATAGTATTTCTAAGAATAGTGCACGCACGCTGGTGGAGGCGTATTATCGGCCGAGTACCAAGGCGATCCTGCTTTTCACGTAATTACGAGCAAAGAAGACACTTTGCGTTTCGTCGTTATCGTTTCGTGTCTCTTGCGAACCGTTTTCAACCTTTTCCGCTTAGACAATTCTGCATTGGTGCGATTCTACGTTGCAAGAGAAATATCGTACGAGAAGGTCGGTTTAGTTTCGCGAAACGAGAGCAAAATTTCGCAATAGAGAAAATAATTTGTACCTGTAGCGGCGGTTGGAAGTTGCCAACCAAAGCGTAAATCGTCCAAAGAATTTTTGCAAAAGGTGTCTATACTCTCGCGAGTATAACGCGTTCTGAGTCTTATAAGACGTAATAAAGAGTAAAAGTCTCTGCCAGAGAAATTTTATCAAATACGTGACTCGCCGATCGAAGTAGAATTCTGGCTACTTTTGCACCAGGAAACTTTTCCAAGGAAACCTTTGGTTTCGCCGACCATTCTGTCCGGCGAGTTTCCGACCTCGTTATGAATTTTAGAAATCTTTACCGCCATAATCAGATCTGCCTTTGGATTCGACGTTTGGAAGCATACAAGCTCTTCCATCAAACATTCGCTTATCCCGTGGTAATTTCCAGACTTTAACGATCTCGAACGATCAAACCGATCGCGAAGAACAACTGGTTGCGCGAGTCGTTGGAAGCTTCTAGGTTCCTACAAGTTCGTCTAACGACAGTACGCCTGTGTTTCGACGCAAATTCTACGGTTTCGATCTTTTCTTCGAACGCAGACTCTCTCGCTCGTATCGTTTTCGCCTCGAAATCTTTCTAGAAAATTTTTCACACCGGACGAACGATAATTGAATTCGACGTAGCGCCGAGTAGAGCGAAGCGAAACGAACGTAATATTTCTCCGTCTTTTCTAATTGTTCGCCTGTTCGATTTAAGAGCTGTTGCCTGTACTCGGACAAAGTAAAACCGGACATTCGTATTACGTATTAGTATTTCGTCTTCCATCGAGCGATTCGAAAGCGAAAAGCGTAAAAGCCGAATAAAACGAAGAAAGAAAGAAATACGAAAGAAAAGGTGTTGTGCGCGTTAGATGCGTCTCAAAAGTGATTTACGAGGTTGAAAGTAGACCGGCTGGCGATTGGCAATCGCGTCGGAGGAAAGCAACGCAGGCAACCGGTGATTTGAACGGGCGGCGTTTCCTCGCGCGATTTTTCCTCGTGCTCCAACTGGCCCGAAGGAAACCGGTCGTCTTTATCATCGTGACGATAAGTCTCCCGCCTGTCCGCTGCTTGCGCAACCATTATGCGCCAGAGAAACCGTGCTTCGTATGCAAAAAACGTGCTCGTTTCTTCTTTCCCTCTCCCCCTTTTTTCCCCATCGTTCTAAATGTACAAGGAGATTGCCTCTTCCAAACTTCGTAAAGAAGTTTCACTCTCTTCCTATATTTTTCTACGAGTTTTCTAGATTTCGTTCATTCAGCGGACTTGACATAATTCGAATACGTCGACGCTTTCGCGGAATATTTATATAAAGATCGATCTTCTTTCCTTGCCGGTGAATCTAGCTCGAACACTTGCAGGTCTTGCGGTAACGATAATCTGTATATCTTGTGGCAAGGTTTTTAGAAGGTTTATAGAAGATTAGGCATATCACGTGCGATAAACTCGTGGTAGCAGGTATTGGGAGAAGGTATTAGCAGGTATTAGCGAGCGTTCGAAGGAAAACGTAGAATATTCGTCCTGCGTCGTTTCGTCCTTAGAAGGATGCAGAGTAGAATTTCGTATTTAGAAGGAGATCGTTTTGAACGATCGATTTTACGCTTTCTCTTCTGCTCGTTTTAAGCTCTTTGGTATTTTATCGTGGTTGAAGTTCAGTTCAACGAGAAAAGATAGCGTTAAGGGGAAGAGAAGCGATAAGAAGGTCGCGAGAAGTGAGTCTGACTAGTGTACGAGAGGCTGGACCATTTGGGAAGTGGGGAGATAAATATCCGGATTGGCTGTGGTCCAGAGGCCAATAGAAAGCGAGAAGATCACGCTTGCGCAGCATCCGATCTCTCTCGGCATTCATCTCTCTGGGAATACCCGATTTTTCACGAAATATAGATGCGAGATGAAATAATAAAACGATATAGCGGAATGACGAAAGAAACGATTACAAAAAGTATCGAATACAATGCTGCTGTCAGAAAGTAGTAATTAAATTTTATGCAGTGAAGTAGACTCGAAGATACATAGATAAGGATACGTTTCAATATTAGTACGTGATATTAAAAATTACCATTTTTACCGCTGTGCCATTTCGCAAACCTTTTTCTCTCGTACTCGAACAATATTCGAACGATATGTGTTCATATTCCATTTACATTACACAGACTCTTATAACATTTCCGTTGGAACTTTTGGTTACTCGTTATTAAAATTATCGTTTTTACCGCTGTGCCATTTTGTGAACTCTTTCTCATGTTTGAACAATGTTCAAACGATATTTGGAATAACGTTGACAGATAACGATATCGATCTTGACCATACGTTATTTGCATTACACAGACTCTTGCACCGTTTTCGTTAAAAATTCTAGTTACCTATCGCTGGTTACCGCGGCTCTCTATAGAAATTTGAAGACAGAATAAAATATTCAATACCTTTATCGATACTTGAGAGGCAAAACATCCTTCTATCCAAGTGCCGTGTTGCAAATTGTATTTGCAGACACGAAAATCAACAAAAACCCATAGTCCGCTTATCGTCCATCTTCCACGGAATTATCAATTTTAACTTTCTCCTTAATCCTTAATAGACAATCCTAACCGAATCAAGAGACAGATAGACACAGAGCCGAATTAAACAAACCTTCGACTCCGCTGTCTCCATCGAAACACACGAACGCCGTAACGATCGTGATATTACAGTTTCGGCGAACGTTAAATCTCCAAAATCCTCAAAACCTTCCAAACAATGGAATCGCGAATTCCATCCGTGAAACGCGCTTTAGACGCTGATGCCCGCATCTTTCTCGCAAGAGGACCGTCCGACAGAAACGAGCAAGAGGAAGGAAAGGGTGATCCAGGAGAGAAGAACCGGAAATAAGGCGAGGGACAGAGGTGGGCCTGGCCAAGATCCGGGGTCATAGGTTCGTATACCTGCACGTTCCGCGGGGACTTTGTCCGCTACCTGTTCGATCGACAGCGTGCGTGTGGAAATCCCGATCGTCTAAGGGCCGAGGGGACGCGATGATCCGGTATAACGGGAGAGGCTGTCAGGTACGCAGGTCAGAAGAGACCCAAGGGTGAAACGTTGCGGGTCACGCAGGTACGTAACCCTCCGAGGGGTCCGTTTAAATGCCCTTGCTTCGCGCTAACCCTTTCTTCGACACGCGAGTGTTCAAAAATCTCCGATAAAATATGGTATAGCGCGCTTCGTTGACCGGATGCTCCGATTGGAGGACACTTTGCGAAGAAAAGAAATTAATGCGAGGCCAGGAGAGCGAGAAAGGAAGGAGGAAGGTGGGGGGGGGGCAAGATATTGGCGAGCTCGGAGGTTAGAAACCGTTTGCGTGGAAGGAAGAAGACGGACAATGGGGTGGAGAGAACCGTTGGCTGTTTGCGGAGGACGAACAACGAAGAGAACGATCTATCGGGTCGTGTTCTTTCGGGTTGACAGGGGTTGATCGACGACGACGACGACGACTGGTTCTGGCTTGATGTAATTTCGCGCCGATTAATTTCCTGCAACTCAAATGGGCATCGTATACGTCGACGAATTAGGAGAACGAGGCTGGCCGCGTTTAGCGTTGAACCGCCGCTAACGAAACAGCAGATGGGATTCTTATCTCGTCTTCTTCGCTCTCGTTTGAAAGCGCGTGGGGAGCAAGCTTGGGAATTTTTTTCTTTTTTTTAGAAATACGTCGAGACAGGAGAAACAATCATCGACGACGTTTTACAGATTGACTTCGATACGAATTAACGATAAAACGGGATAGCTGTAAATGAGATTTTCTGTAACGCGTTCCTTTTTCGAGTAATCGCGCGTTGGAATAAAGTTAACGAAACGAGCGTGTCATTTCTTACGCGGGGGAGTAGGTTCACCGATGACAAAGTCTACCGTGGTCGATTCAACGAAAAAAAAAACGAACGAATGACAGCGGGAAACTACGATTGTCACGGTAAAAACGAACGACTCCGTTGAAGCGAGGTTTGTTGCAAAGGCAGCATTAGTCACGTTGTAGGTAGTAAATAAATAAAGATAAAAGTAACGGTTGCAAGAACGATGGACGGCGGTATAACTCGGCACAATAAAAATCTACCGATTTTTCTTTTTCGCAGATTACGAATTTTTATACTCGCCTTCGAAAAATCTTTATGTCTTGCGACGATTATTAAACGTTTTTACGCATCGTTACGCGCGTATTGATTCTCTTTCGTAGGAACGGCAAAATGCTTGGAATTTCGCTTCGTTGGTTAGAACGCGACTCGTAGATCGCAAAATCGATCGGTAATGAACGTTCTCGAGAATTACAGATTCGGCTTCTACGGTTAAATATTTCTTCCAGATATATCTATTGAATAATGTAAAGAATATGACGATGTAGCGCTCCTGATAAGAGAGGCGATAAACTTTTACTGACGTGCCTGGTTAAATTTCAAGGCTCTGCACGGAACGCGTGCAATTCTCCGAGAAAAATTCGCTCGACGTTGTCGAATCTATGACCTATAGCACGTGTTCTCGATATCAGCGACAGAAATCAAGCAAACGATCCGTCTCTGACTTTTCGAAATTTTCCAACGTTTAGGTGGATTTCGAGCGTCGAAACGTTCGAACTTGTTAACTTTTTAGATGCTGCGGTTTCCAAAATTTGGCAAGCTTCGAATATTCGTATTCTCGGATCATCGATCGTTCGAATTTCCAAAATTTCCAAGCTCGCACGCGTCGTACTTTCCAAACTGTCGACCGTTGAAATTTCCAAACTTCCGAACATTCGAGCGTGTAGATTCCCAATTATCGAAACTCGCCATTTCCTAAATCTGCCGTATTTTTACGCGCGTTCGAATCGATGAACTCGCAAATCCGCCTACTTCGATCCTTGAAAATCAACTCGAGCGCGAGCTAACGTCCGAAATTGCCGAAAGATCTCTGAGAAAAGAGCGGTCGGAAAGCCAATGCTGCCAATGCTGGTCGAAGGCGACCTTCTCCGTGGCCAACTGATCGCGATTTCCAACCTACGGGTAGCTACGCGCCGGTTGCTCTACATAAGATCGAGTCACCACCCTGATCACCTCCCCGTAAACATCCCAACGGTCAAAAACTCCAACCGATCCAACGTTCGTCGTGCCGAAACCATCCAACTGACCGACTGCATCGTAAACGTTTTTTCAAGCAACAATACCAAAGTGGGGACAGAGATAGCCAGCCGTTGCTCTAGTTAACGAAATGCCCTGTACGAGCCTGGCACGAAGCGCAGAAGCAAGGAAGAAGAGAGGAGGAGAAGAAGAGAAACGAAAGACGACGTCAATATCGTTGGAAGGTTCTCGTCCAGGTGCGAGGATATGCCGCATCCCTTAACGGTTCGTCGTATTAGCGTTCTCGCTGTGTTTCCCATCGTCCGTGGATACGCGTAAGCTGGACACGAAGAAGGTCACCTGTGTCTAACGGATTTTTTCGACCTGATTTAAATAGGTTCCACGCCGTATCACGATATATATATATATATATATATATACATACATATATATATATATATATATATATATATATATATACATATATCACTGACACAGTGAAACGCACGGGGATGTCCAGGTAAAATTCGATGACCGCGCGTTCCTTTTCGCCCGGAGAGGCAGAGAAATTTGCCTTTTCCAGGTAGCCAGAGTCCGTCCATGGGAAATTCATGGGAATCTAGGCCGGGCTGACCATTCGCATGGGTCAGTCGATCTCGAAATTAGAATATCGTCCAAACCCTTTGGTCTCGATACGTCTCCGGGGTGCAGTACGCGTCCCGGGACCTTTCTCTTCGAAGATTCTCGGGTCTCGGGCTCTTGATTCATCTTGGGCTTTTGATTCACAGATTTGTTTGGGGAGGACGGCGCACGGGTAGGTTACAAGGGAGGACGAAGAAGCGGACGTGGCCATGGTCCAGGGGACGAACATGGGAAACTGGGGCCAGTTATTGCGTTTCGACGGGTTACTCGGTTCAAGATGGTTTGGTCTAGCTGCGACGAACAGGCTGTGCTTGGTGCATTTACGCGCTGCTTCAAGCTGTAGAAGCGTGTACGACGTACATAGCGTGCGACGAACGTGTACGAAATATGTAAAGTACAATGTATAATTGGAACGTTTACATAGCGGGTAAAGGGAATCTTCGCGCAAGCTCCACTTGTTTCAACGGTGCTCGTAAAAATCTCCTGGTTAGCTGTAAGTGGATCGAGAAACGAGAGGAACAAAGAACAGACAAGAAACCGTGAATATTCATAGCTTTGTGATTACGAAGACGTTAAACGCATATAGTAACTTGCTTCGTTTATCGAACGTTGCTGGTGGAACCGTGGCAGCACCGCTTGTAACGAGTCAATTTTCGTAATCTGTTTTCAAATATGGATCGATTATCCTTCGTAACTTATTACGATATCATTATCGTTCTTGCGCAAATAACATAGGAACGAATTGCTGTCGTTATTTTCTCGTAATTAGGATCTGAAGCAACATAGATTAGCCATTTCTGAAAAGTGTTTTTCGCGTTTCGATACGCGCAACAAAGTAGTTACAGAAACAAAACGACAAGGACGCACGAGACGAGAAGAGACGGGGCACCGATCGCGCGTCCGATCTCGTTCGTTCGATTAAATTCGAGCATCGCTTCTTGCCCGAGCTCGATCGCGTCGCTTTAACGAAAACGTCGTTTCTCGTCCGAGTTTCCTCGTATTATACGTACGAAGAAAATTACCATTTTCCTGTCGAAATTCGATCGTGTCGCATGGAGAAAATATGCTCCGTAGAAAACTGTAAAATAACGTTCTGTCGAATGAATTTTCGTAGCGTGTTTGGCGGAGAATGGCATTTGGTTAGCGTACTACGAAAACTATTTAAGAAAGAAAATATTCAGGCCGCGTTAACAGGTAAGTAGTTGGTATCGCGTCTCTTTACTAAAGTATACCAACTCGCCGGTCGGTTTGAGCTTCCAGAACTACTGATACATCGCGATTAACATAAATTTACAGACGGAACGTCCGGTGTACTGCCCTGCGACTGCCTATCAGCGTGGTAACTGTCTGCTTTGCATACGCTTAATTCTTAAGCGTTATTTATTTCTATAGATGCATCGTGCTCGTTTAACAACCGAGAGAAATCTACCTGTTTTGCATAACAGATATTATATAATATTAGGTATAATAGCTGGTAATACCAATTTTATATTTAAATACGCGTGTTATGATAAACGTACGTAAGTATTTGCTACTCCCTTTGTGTAGATTTTAATTTGATAATATTCATTCTTTTTCTTTCTTTCTTTCTTTTTCTTTCTTTCTTTTTCTTTTTCAGCGTAGATGAATATCCGTGTCTTTATGTTTCTCATACTTATGAAAGTCGTTTATAAAATACGAAACTATCGTGTAATTTTTTTCAATTAAAGACACTTGCATTTAAAGACATATAAAAGTATAACGTTGCGCGGAAAGATCACAACACGGACGTTTCGTTGCATCGCGCAACCTTTCGTAATTTGCTTGCCCTCTCCGTCGTTGATACTTTATTCTCCTTTTAAGCTGCGTTTGCAGCTTCCAATTCCAAAGAACCAAGATTCGCCCGAACCAATGCCTTCCGAAATCCCTCGAAAACCGTCGGCTCGTTCGACCTCGGTTTCCATCGTCTTTCGCTTCAATCGTCAAGATCGTGACCCGCGAGTGTCAATTTTCAGATCGATTTCAAACACCGATACGATCGTCCGACCGAGACGTTTCGAACTGTTTCGCGTAACGCGGATGATACGCCACGTTCGAATATTTTCCTGCGTATCGGTGTACGCTAATAAACGTTGGTCACTCTTGAGTAATTTTGCAACGAGAAGAAACGATCGAGTTGGCGGCGCTCTTTCTCGATTAACTCGAGTCGACGAGCTTACCAAGACGAAATAAAACGCGATAACGAAATAACTTTCCCCGGCGTGCTTCTCGCGTACGTGACAATCCTATCATCGCCGAATTTGCATTCAATGAAGCGACAAAACGAAAGGACGCAACGCGAAAAGATCGTCGCCGTGGTAAACGAGCAGCGGCTGACGTCCGGGACAAACATAATCAAACGCAAGACGATAGAGTATCCTCCTGACCTGAGGATCAATGAATGATCGACATCGAGCGGCGACGATCCATATTCATGGCGGATTCGATGAGGCGACGACATTATGGGGGCAAAAAAGGAAAAGAGCAGGGAAGGGAGAAGGTAGAACGACGCGTCTCGGTTAGCCTCGAGCATCGGCCCGACCACGACTTATTCGCGTGAATGTAACGATGATGTTGCGCGTACCGAACGGGGTCGTAGGTCGTCGCAAACAATCCCGGCGTGTGGGAACTCGTGTCAGAAAACGACTGCGCTCGCTTGCAGCGAGACTTTGGGCGAACGAGAGGGCGATCAAATGCTGCGGAGAAATTTGAAGATGATCGTGCCGGTCGATTAATAGAAAATGGCAGACCGCGTTTGAACCGGAGGAATTTTTCGCGAAAATCGTGGCGCGTAACGATCGGATAGGGCTTTCGCTTTGGCTTGTTATTTGTTCCTTTATTTGTTTCTCGTTTGGTGGAATAGTAAAGATATCGGTAGGTGAATAAGCGTTGAACGTTCGAAAGCATCGAAGTGGACAGAGTTCGGTAAGTATCGAACGGTTTGGGAAAAACGACGCGTAGTCCTCGTCGTTGAATGGTCTCTGTAATTCCTAGATTACATTTTTTAAACGTGAAATTCGACGATACGAGATAGACGGATGAGAGGAACGTTTGACTTCTCCAAGGTAATGACAGAAACGCGTTGCGACGAAATTCTTGAAATCATTGTTTCCAACGATATCACCGGTAGACACGTTAATTTTTCGATAATGCCAACAACAGCAACACGTGCCACCTTGGAACAGAAAAATACGACGAGCATTATCTATTACTCAGTCGTTTCTCCATCGCGGCTATTTAAACCACCATTCGAACTACAGCTAAACTAAGTCAAATATATATCTGCCACATCCTTGTCGTTGCTCGTCGATAATCGACTCCTAAGTCGAGGTAAATTCGTTGGCTTCTCTGGCCTGGGCTAATTGTGCGCTTGCTTAATAGTCGTGTAATTAGTCACGATAACGAGGACGTTAATGCCTTCCTTTTTTTCTTTTTTTTTTTTTTTCAAACGCTCGTTGCAGATACTTTCTGAGGTAAGAAAAACAGGAACCAAATAGCTGTATGTCGGCGATATGCTCGGCTAATGCTCGTCATTGGTTACATTCGGCATATCTAGAGTTGAAAAACGCGTGACTCATCGTCGCGTATCTGTGACGAACACGTAGCAAAGAATTCGCGTGCTCTCCGGCTAGAGCGTTGCAAAATATGGAGGTTTTCTTTCCAGCGTTGAAAACGAAGATTTTTAGCGTATTTAAAGAGGTACGTAGAATTCGCGACTTAGCAGCTTCTCGAACGTGGCGAAGCAAATGAGAAAGTTCTCGCTCGAGTGTAAAATTCAACCCTCGCCGTCGAGCTACCGAAACTTTGGAGCTAGAGGTTTTTTTTAGCATTTAAAAAATTATTTAGAATTTCAGAGCTTCTTTAACGGCGAAGAACGTGACAGAGTCTTGGTGCAAGTATAAAGTTCAACCCTTAAAATCGAGTTACGGGCACGTTAACGAAACAAGAGGAGAACCGGCAGACTCGTGTCATTTGATCGATTATTCCAACTCTTTCTTCGTCAGCCTTAACCACCCTTCGTCCACAATTCACGATGCTCGATTTTACACCAAAGTGAAAGCTTTGCTGTCGCGTGAAACTCGTTCTGCGATTTATCGAGATAGCTAACAGTAGACCGTAGATGATCCAACGCGGATTCGTACGTTTCTTCTTTCCTTGTACCTCTCGATTTTCCTACAAACGTGAAAAATACCGAAAGCTCGAACGTTCCTAATTCGATCCGCGGAAACCGTACAAGCTCGCTATATCTCAGCCCGCGCCACAAAGTAGAGCTCCGTTTGTTCGAACGAAATTTTCGTTGGCATCTGACCTGGACTCGTCGAAGACGCAATGTCTCGTTATACGCGTAACGAACATCCTTGTTACGAAAGGTACGTACAAACGATTTAACTTTCGCGATCGTTCAGAGACCGCGTTGATCGACAGAGATAGTAGTATAGAGAACGATTTTATACTTCTGAAAGTTTTCCTTGGCATTTACGCTCCGTCTAAGCTGTTCCTTGTTTCCTGACACGTCGAATATTAATTACCACCGACCTACCGATTCCTGCGCGTTTCTCGAAAATTTGCAGATGCGGAGAAACGCAGAGAACGCGCGTAACCCAGGATCCGTTCCTTCCTGCTTGTATTTAGACGTAATATACGAGAGCGGCATAAATATCCGCGGTCTAGCGATCGTGCAATTTAAAAGATCGTGCAATTTAAAAGATCGTGCAATTAATTCCCGTAATACCGTGGCTGAGGAAATTGAATCGTCCTCGTAAAAGGTATCGGCGTTCCATGAAAGATAAGAGTCATCGGAAGACTGGCGATCGGAAACATCGAATACGAAGCGTACAAGCGGCGCGACAGAGTCACGTAAACGGAGTTGCGTCGTAATTCAAAGTGCGCGTCCGCATAGATAGAGCCGTGCCGTCGTCCCCCCTCGGTGGCTTTTCGTCCGTCGTTTTCCTCTCTTTCAGCGGATAATCGTTAAAGCAGGTGTCCCCGACGAGCGTGGGAGAGCGGGAGCGCCACCCAGCGCAACTCCCAACCCATTACTATAACGAACACCAAAGCGTCGCCATGGCGACCCGTGGAGAAACACACGTGGGGTTGTACAGCGGCCCGCTCCCGTTTTTTCTCTCCCTCGCACCCATACGTCGTCTACCGTTTCCCCTCCCCTTCTATATTCACCCTCTTCCAACAAGCAGCGCAGAGTCTTCTCTCTTCACCCTCGCTCGTTTCCTCCCTCTCGACATTGCCTTCGTTCTTTATATACTCTTGGCTCGCTCTGGCCACAACGGTGGCTCGTGCTTTTTCAGCGAGCAGCGCGAACTACCCTCGCCCTTCGACCTCTTTCACCCACAGCCGGAATATCTCCGACTAGCCGTCTCTACGTTTGTGAATTAAAGCCCGAATGAGCCAGCCAACGTTACCATGGCCACCGGGCTGGTTGCCATCGCGATACTTGGGCACAACATAAAATCGCCACTTTGACGATTCGTTTCGGGCCATTGATGCCACATCGGAATCAATTTCACCCTCCTCATCGTCCTCTCGCTATGTCCCCTATCTATACATCTATGCATAGACGTGGGCGTAATTCGTGGTACGAGGAAATCAGGAACATCATCGTGGCGCAAGACAACAAGGAGGATGAAGGGTACGGGCGAGGAGGGAGAGGAAGATAGAGGACGAACGAAGTAGCGTTCGAAAGCGTTCAAAGCGTCCAAAGCGTACGATTATTATGGAATCGCAATTACGAGGTAATTCGATCGTATCGCGGTGGAATTCGGGATCGCAGTGCAAGTACGATTACGAAGTACGCTCGATCGTACTTGAGAAGGGTAATTGAGAAGCGTAAAGGTGGGATCGAGTCACGTACGAACGGGCGACAACGCCTTATAAACATGGGACGAGTATAGACGCGAAAGGCAAATATATAAATATTTATCTCGCTTCTTGCGAGTTGCGAACTGTAATTAATCGAGAAATTTGGATAATTCGATTAGAACGTAATCGAGTACAACAGCGTAATTAAATTACGGCGCGATTCGATTAGCACGACCGTGTTGGAGACTTTGTTTTCCGGAAAATCGATGCTGGAAATCGATCAACTGATATATACGTAGGTGTGCGTATTTGACTAATTGCTGGAAATATTGGTGGTTAGAGCGGTGAGTTTCGTCGTTTTGCGAGAGCCGTTTAAAGAGTACAAAGACGCGCGTACGTACATACCATCTCGCGATAATGATATAATATTTGTAGATAATGACTTTTATCGCGTATATCGTATATAACGTTAAATATATTATAATTCCTGATTAGATAGATTTTACGCGAAATAACAGTTAGTACGCCGTTTAAAGAAAATACGAACGAACTAGTCGCTCGACCCGATAGAACGATCTAAAATAGAAACTTTTGAATTTGAAAATTTGTCGAGTACGCGCACCCAGTTAGTTCGCCCGATCATTTTCTCCGCGACGAAATTTCAAACCTCTAAACTCAGATTTCTTTCCCTTTATCTCGTACCGTAGAATCTGCCTGTGGAATTCACACGCAAGTACAAATGTAACGAATTTGCAGCGAATATTCGTACCGACGGTGGTAAAGTTTTACGCCTTTAATTGCGTCTTCGAGCGTAATTTTTATCGGTTCATGATCCGCGTTGAATCACCTCGCTTTCTGGTCGGCTTGTACCTTGCTCAGGGAAATGACTTTCTTAGAAAGGGTTCACCACGAACCTGACCGCCGTTGGGTCGACGTAATTTCGTTTAATGATACCTTCGATGACGTGGCACGCGTAACATTCGTTTGGGGAATTATGGCCTCTGTCGCGTGGATGATCGGTTGTTCAGGTTGGATCGACGTCGAAAATCGTCGAAACGGCGTTGATGTCGGGATATTTATTCCTTACTTCTGGATTTTGCTGCCTGTTTCGCCGAATTGTAAACATGTAAACATCGTCGCGCTCGTTAGATCGGAAATGGTGTTGAGATATTTCTTGGTTCTTGGTTTTACGTTGCTTGTTTTTTTTTTTTTTTTCTGTTACTCGCTTGAATTCTCTCTCCTCGTACAAAACTGAACATTTCCATCGAGCCCGATCATCTCCATAATTATATCTGATCCGTACGTTGCGAAAAGAAATTTCGTGTTACTTGTACGAATTAATTTTCCAATCGATTTCCTATCTTTTCTTTTCTTTTCTAACAATTTCTTAATTCTTTCGCTCGCCGCAAATCTTCCGTCTAATTTTCAAACAGACCACGACACTACGTTCCTCCGCTATTTGACTATCCTTCCAATTATTATTCCGATTCGTCTCTCGTTCTTAGCTCCAACGAAAAACGGTATATAAAATAAACGGAATATAAGAAAAACGGAAAAAAAATCGATGGATCACGAAACATTTTTCAGGTTGCATTTTTTTCCACCGTCAGCATGCACACTGCGAGCTGGACGTTCGTGCAACGAACGCATAAGCACTGCGTCACACGGATATTTAGGTATTTAGACGTACCCACGTGTGCATTTAGGTATAACGATCTCAAGTTCAAGCTCACACGCCACACGGCCGTGAACGGTTCCATTTGCTCGATAAAGTCGAAAACTCTGGCGACTACGACCAACTTTCCTTCGCCACGATCCTTTCTCACCTGCGTCGCAGGTAACGTTGAAATTAATTGAAATTAACGGAAACGCCCGCCACGTACCTGCTACGTAAGAAAATTGAAAAATAAGCGCGCGAAATTTGACTAACGATATCGGAAACTTTCGCTTGATTCGTCTTAACGTACCGTTGGTACGGAGGAGACATTAATTAAAGAATCAACCGGATTTCGTATCAATTCCAGCTTAACGTTTTCTAATTCTACGTGTTTACGTAATTTTGACTGCAAAACGGTCGTGTTTGATTATTTGCAGATTAAATTTTTAATCGAGCTTGGATCAGTCTTAGATCGGATTTCGACCGTATTTGCGTTATACTTGACTTGAACGCGACGTAACTCTTTTGATTCTAAGAAATAATCGAAGAAAGTTTCGAGCACTGTTTCAAGTTGCAAGTTTTTCAGGCAAGTAAAACGGGTCTTGGACAAAATGGAAATTATACAAATATATTCGACGAACAGTGCAATTTCGAACAAACTTCCCGGAAAGATATTGTATCGTTCTTGGACAAGGCGATAAATTGTTCGATAAAGTTGATGGTAATTAGTTCCATAAATAAATAAACAATTAATATGCCTGGCATTCGAAGAATCTTAATGTATAAATATTCTTTCCGGGATGGCGGGAGAAATGGCACCGCGAGTGATTTTCTAATCCGTTCGAAAAATTTGGGTATTTCGATAATTCGAAACGAAAGAAACACCGAAAAAGACTTAACAACTGCGGTTATCTCTCGCTTAAGCAATATAGCACGATAATTTCTGTTAACAGGTATGGTATCAATAAACGTAGATAGGAATTTTGCTGTTTAAGCGGCCACGATGTATGAAAAACATTTCGCAGAACTACTTATTCCATTTCCACGAGATATTCGAGTAATCACAAACATCGATCGCTTTCAATGTTAAAGAAGCAAATTAGAAAAGAGGTAGCTCGAAAGCACAGCGAGGTACCACGAATATGATCGTTGACAAAGATTTTAAACGATACTTTTGTAACAAAAGATTGAGCTAAAACGAGCAATTTGGGTAGTTTCAGATCAATTTTACGCTAGATTTGCATTACGTTTGACTCGAGGTTGGGCCAGCCTCGAATTCGACTCGGTCTAAATTTTAGTTGCAATTTGGATTAATCAAATTACCTTTAGGCCCACGGCTACATCTTACATTTGCGTTATATTTGCATCGTATTTTACTTAAACTCGAGATAAGCAGATAAGATTAAATCAGACTCGGTTGACGTTTTATCCGTCTTTGAGTCGAGTCTGTATTACAAGTTTAAACTAGTTTTCGCGTTAAATTCGACTTAAACCTGGCTTGAATTTCGTTTTACACTCATTTCAAACGTTAAGTTTCCGATTATGTACCTAACTGTGTAAGTTCGAAATACAATTTCGCATCATATTTACAGTAGATTCGTGGTAGAGTTCGGCCGGATCACTTTGGACCGCGATTTGGCTTTCGATCAAATTTCGACCCTTTCTAATTCCAATTTGGATTACGTTCCAACTAGATCGGGTTACGGAAGATCGTTCGACGGAAGTTTCGGCGACCCTCGGGCACGCTTTCGATCGTTCCACGAAGCCGGAGCGGAGCCGGAGCGGAGCAGTCGCGCAACAGAAGGCGTTTTACACGACTTTCCACGTCGCGGTATGCACACACGTCGCGTCGGCTCCGCGACGGCCACGGATAAAGGCGAACGCACACGCGAAACCGAGAAGCGCGTCGCGCGAACATCGTTACGTGATCCGCGATTGTTATGTAAATATGGCTGCTCGCTTACACGCCTGCGGACGCAAAACGTCGTTTTTCACCCATTTTTCCTTTCCCTCCCCGTCTGCTCTTCCCAATTCCCTCGTTTTCCTACCGTGGAAACGTTCGACGTTGCTGCTTACGACGAAAATCAAATTAATTCCTTCGTCGTTCTTGCTACGAAGCTACGTGGCCACTTGGTCTCTTTCTTTATGCTCCGCATCTTTAACACGATCGTTAACGGTGTTACGCGTTTCAAATTGTCGTTTCAAACTCACTTATTATTTGAACGTATGTGTTCAAGTCGTTCGAGCAACGTATTCAACATTCTGATTCGTTCTCGAAACTCGAACGCTTTAATCGGTTGTTCTCGCGTTTAAATCGTTTGAAAAATATATATTTAGAATTGTAATTCCCCGATGTTTCCGCGTAACCTCTGTCCTCGAGAAACACGTGCATTTTGTATTCTACGGTAATTTATTCCCCTAAATCGTTCGCGTTCCCTTAAAAATCTCCAATCCGTGCCTTCCAGAGGCACTGCATTAATTTATCCTCCTGTGTAATTCATCGCAAAAAAGAATATCACGAGTAATATTCACTCTCCAAAAGTCTCCACTCTACACCTTCAAAAAAAAAAAAGAAAAAAAAAGAACAGATTTCCATAATTTATTCTTCGACGATAAATCATTAGAAACAAAAACTTTAGAGAGAGAGAGAGAGAAGGAAAAGAAAAAAACTGTCGAGAATCACAATGTCCAAAGGTCGCGGTAATCTACAGCCACGAAAGAGATTTGCGAAATAATTTATTCCTCCGAATCACGTAGTAAAGGGAGGATTAAAAGTTGGAGTCTTTAAAAATCCCAAGAAATGTAATGTTCGGGCGGAATTTATTTCGGGGATAGGAAAAGGCCGGCACGAACGGTTCGAGCGATGGCCGCGATAGGAAAAGAATCTTTCCGCGTGTTCCTCGACGATGGGCGAAAAAAGAAAACCGGAGATCACGTGGGGGCGTCGAGTGAAAGTGCAACAACAGACGCTTGTTAGAACTGGATGCTTGTTAGTTAACGATCGGCGTGGCCAATAAGATGCAGGGCCGCTCATCAGCCGTTATTTATTGCGTGCGATTGCGAAAAAGGCCGCATCGTGCATCGGTGCGCGCCTCCACTCCCGTATCTGCGTTTCGATTTCGAATTACGCAGGTCGATCGTCCGCACCGTTTGTACGTTTCTATTATATTAAACGATTCAGCCGTTCTATTTCTGCGAATCCGTCCGCGTATTTATGGTGCATTTACGCTTGACGAATTGTCGAAGCGAGACGATCCGATTTGCTCGCGTTTGTCCATATCTGAACAGGTTTGAACGCGAAGCTTTTGTGAAAATATTTCAGATATACGGCTAGTATATTCGTGTACGAGATGTATTAGGTTGTCCGAAAAGTTTCTTTCGTCTTGTAAGGAAATAATGGACGCAACAAATGTGTGAGAATGCTCTGCTTTATATTATTTTTGTCGAACGTGTATGATGGTAATAACAGAAATAGAAGAAAATGGATCGTAGATGATTCGATAAAATAATATAAAACGAAAAGAGATCGTGCGTCTATTATTTCTTTACAAAAGGAAAGAAACTTTCGGGACAACCTAATACTTGCATAGTATGGCACAGTGGACGTCGCGGTACAAATTTAGATTTTCCAGTTGAAACTCAAATTGCGGTTGAAGTGTCTCTGCAAATAGTATTGGGACGGATCAGCGTGACTTTTTATCGCGTCTTCTAATAAGGATACGTAAATGGAAGGAACGAATGGGTCGAGCGAGTGGTAGTAAAACGAGCGTGAATCGTGTAAAAAGTCTGCAAATAGTAAGACCGGTGCACGAACGTAGGAGATTTTATAAAGAGAAAAGTGTTTTAACGAAGAATATTCTTTCGTTAAGATTCGTTCGCCAAACGCGAACCCGGATTTAAGGCCTGCTTTAGCAAACACGCTTCCGCGTCTCGATTTCTTTTTCTTCGTCACGATCTACGATCTGTGTACGTTTTAGGAAAGACGAGGATCGTATCGTATCGTATCGTACATACGTACTTTAGGACTTGTTACTTTCTTCGGTACATTAGAGTTTCTTAAAATTTCGCAGCGCATCGTTTGCATGTTCGTTATAGGGAAAAGTTTGAAGGGCAACGAATTAAAGGGCCGAGTCGATTCGTTACTCGAAAGTCGTGGCAATTTTCTTCGTACAATTCGTGCATCACGGTATTCTTCGATACTTTGAATCATATGCAAAGTAACGTAATTCTATTTTATACGCAATTCTAATTGCGTCGATGTAACGAAGATTTAGACGCTGCGAGAAAGTTTCAGCGACGATCTATTCGATCTGTTCAACGATTATGGTAAATTTTCACTGTAATATAAACACCGTAGAATAGAGTTAGTACGAGATCCGTAGTGTACACGTAACGTTGTCTGGTTCGTTTCAGCGACGTTTCACGACTGTCGAAATTCCGCATTTCTCCTTCTATGCCGATTCGTTTGGCCTACGATGTCGCTACGCGTACACAAATTAAATATTATACCCGTTGTTTGTTTGAATTTTTATCGCAAATTAATTTCAATAAGTTTGCCTGTTTGCCGCGAACCGGGCATTATCGAATAAATTTTTTATTCAAATAAGTAATTATTTAAGGATAGTTAATTAAGATTAGAAGAGAGTCGTCCGTTATTTGAGAGCTCGGAAAAAAAAGTAGAGATAAATTATTTTTCGCTCGAACAAGTCCAAGTACATTATTTAAAACAACGACAATAGCTGTTATACTTACAAATGCAATTTTATTTTCTATTTACTATTCTTGTTTATCTTTATTTATCGTTTATCGATCGCCGAACAAATTTACTTTCAAACAAATATACAATAGCGTGTCGATGCGAGTGATTCCCGTAAATTACAATTCATAATTTTTAATAACGTTTCTTATCTACGATGAATACGCTAAAATCGAGTAGACTTGCAGACAACTTGTTATAAGTAACAAAAGCGAGTAATTTTAAAAGCAAAGACAAAAGCAAAGACTATATATATATATATATATATATATATATATATATATATATATTATCACATCATGTTTTCCAATTAAATTCAAATGGAAAATAAAACTTTATCCGCAAATAAGAAATAACGGATAAATTATTTCTGGCGCCGTTTAAATGACTTTTATTCGAACGAAACGTTTATTTCTCGTATAACGTATATAATAATACTATTTCAATTTGTCATTTATTATTTGACAGACGAATAAAATTTTGCCCGACGCTGTCTATGAAATATCCTTAGGATAAACGTAATTCGTCTCGTTGTTATTTTATCCAATTAATATGCTACTCTGAATGTTCTTCGAATAAACGTAATTCCATCGATATATAACAAAAAAAATGTCCACCTTTGTACATCAGCTTATCTACCTCCATATATTTATCGTTCGGCTGTAAATGTAATTTAAATAAATGCAACTCGATCGTTTATAACGTTCACGTTCGTTTTAGTTGGTGGAACTTTAAACTTTAAAACGAACCTTTGTATCTCACATTGTTAATACACGTGCTTTGTAAAATTATTCTTAAAGTAAGTATAACATGATAAGTGAGTTCTATTATTAAAAAATCGTTAAAGAATTTCCACGGTCGAACGATCGTATCTCTTTCTGTTGTTTCAAGGGAGCTTACATTCTACATTGTACGCTCTATTCTACCGACATATTCTCGCGCAACGATCGTGAATTCGTGAACAGGTACGGCCGCGGAGGAGCGGCGAAGAAAAGACGCTTCTGATAACGACGAACGTCATATCGGCTCGTCCCCCTTTTTTCCTTTCGCCCCTTGTTACAAACAGCTTTCCATCGTCGACTGATCGCATTATGCGCCAATATGGCCTTCCACGACTCCTCGTAAATCTTGAAGTCTCGTATGCCCGCCAGATAGGTGGATATTACCTATGATAATTTATCGCGAACTTTGCCGAGAAAAAATAATTGACTCGAATCTTCGTTTCGATTTCCTCCCGTCGGCGATACGTTCGTTCGGTTCACCGCTAAAACTAAATTCTACTCGTAAGAAACAAAAACGTCGTACTATCGAATTCGGTTCGTCATTCTAGTTCTGCGGAGGTTCATTACCATTACTGATACTAATAAATCATTCTCAAGAGTGACAAATAAGATAACGGAGTCACCGGTCCCATTAGATATTCGGCGAGATGTCCTCGAGGCGCAGAAATCTCTCGTGGAAACGAATCTATCTATCGATTCTCTATTCCATGCAAATTCTATGCAGAACGTATGGAAATTAGCAAATTCTACGGCAAACATATTTGTCACGGTATCTCTGAGAATATATTGCATAGGCGTCTGTAGACTCGATGATCGTTCCGAAACGTGGCAACTTGGCAGCAAGAGCTTTCCAGCAGGCACAAATCGCTCTTCTTTATTCGCGAAATCAAATTAAACGAGAGATCGGACACGAGAAACCCGTTTCTTCGCGCAAGGGAAACGAATCTACGAAAATTACAGATTAAAACGTCGCTGAAGTAATTGTCCTTTCTACAAATTAACGCAAATTAAACGAATATGTGCCGTAGCTTCGAACGATCGTCGATTCGGTGTAGTTTAATAAATAAGACATTTTCATACCGTTTATTGGAATTTTCTAAATACTCGTTGCATAGTTCTGACTTTTTTATTTTTTAATACGCGATCTCGACGACGTGGTTGGATAAACATACAAACGCATGAATTTCCATAAACGTGGGAATATATAATCGGGAACGGTGCGAAGCTGAAGCTATTAGGAACCTGCCTGCAAAACCCCTAGAATTCGTCACATCGGACGCCCCTAATTTAGACGCGCGTGTACTTTTCGGTTCCCAAGTGCCTGAAAGGGTCTGCCTTTTCATCACCCTCGATCTCCCATGGCGCACATTCGATAGAATGGAGCTTTGGGCAACCGATGAACCGTTTCAAAGGGATTTCCCAGCAGAAAAAGTAACAGGTGAATCAATGGCGAACAAGTGAACTTTCATACGTACTTATGTGGCTGTCTCAAATGGAACGAAAGTTTTCCTTTGATTATTGCCTGTATCGCTTATTGCGATTTCTGTATCGTCGTTGTTGATTTCGTAGCAAGAAAATGGCAGATCACGCGAAATTGTAGTAACAGATGACGATAGCGACGAGACAATGATGCAATTTATCGAGGAAACTTTTCATACAAAATTTATAAGAGTATCGTTAATAGTAAAATTGCGAAATTTGTAACAGTATCTGCAATAGTACAAGATACGGATACGATTCAGAATATAATGGCAAACTTTACCAATGCACGATAGCAAGGTTTACCAATAGGATGAAACTTATTAATAAAATATTTTGATAAACTGATATACCTAAGAGGAGAATTTATTGATAAAAGTGTCGATATAATAGCAAAGTTAATAAACGAAGATGTACGATAGTAAAGCTCTCTACCGGAGTATCTTTTACCGCGTTGCTACGATCGTTTCAAAAGTATTTTGGAAAAATAAAACACAGATACATCTGGAAAAATATGGAAAATAACGTGGCAACGCTTGACGATACGGGAGATCGGGCAAGTCGATTGTCGCGTTTCGCGGAATAGTTTAAGCTCGAGCGAACGATAAAATGTCCTTCCTTGGCTCGGTATCGAGTATCGAGCAGTAAAGCGTCGAAGAAGTGATAGCGGCTAATAGACACGTAAACATCTTCACTGCAACCTCTATACACGCTGTTTCCTAAAACATTTTCACTTACGTTCTAATGTGAATCAATTGAATAGCTTTCGTTACGCCGGTTTCCAAAGTCGGATCATCGTGTTCGCAATATCGCGAAGAACAAACAAAGAAGATTAATAGATCGACGAACTACCGAATCGAGATAATTATTAAATTATTGCATTATTATTGCATCATTTCGGAATAAACGTACGTGTAATGCAACGACGAGTATAAAAATAGGGTATAACGCTTACGCCTGTAATATCTGTTACTTCTATTTTTCTACAACACTGGATTTAAAAACACGTTTTCTATACTTTGAAGCGCCATAAACTATACAATGACTTTCAAGTATTTATATCGAACAATCGTTACAGATTAAATAAGTAATTTCAAGTTCTTGATGCGAGAACTCTTCCTCTTTATACGTTGGCCACTGTGCCGAAAATATTCCTGCCTTTAACATTTTTCTTTGATCGTAGTAATATCGTTGCAACTGTGAAATCGATGACTCGGTTAATTTGCCACCAGTCCGCTCTCGAGCAAATTTACTCGTACGATCATTTTCCGCAAACGTTCGCAAGTACGACGTCATTTTTCAACGATCGATAATCGAACGTTGCCTCTTAGTCCACTGAAAAACAATGTTCATTTTCCAGCTACTGTATTTCCCGCCCAAATATCACGCCATTCATTACTCGCGTAAAATTCGATCGCGAGTTCTGAATAATCGTAAGAAGATACCGAATAGGTAATTACCGGGTCATTAATCAAATTAACTGTACGCGCGTATCTTGATCGACCCGAGCGTCTAGATTTAACGCGTCGAAGAAGGGAAAAGTGAAACGGAATTCTGTTGGCGAAACATCGAAACAACTGCTAAGCTCCTTTAACGGATAACTTCCTTCTAGAGTTTTGCGTTAAACGCAAGTTAAAAATAGTAAAAAATAGGTATTATTAATTGTACAATTTTTATGATATTATTTCCATACGTCCGCCTTACTTTTCATGTAACAACAGGAGCAACGCGCCATCAACTACAACTATAACTATAATTATATCTATAGTATACGTAGATATACTCTACTCTGAAAATAAGAATGGAAATCGAACACAACTAAATGGAAGTGGAACGACATTTACGATTTTGCCTTTGCATCCCATTTTTTTTTTACAAAATTGCGAGAAACACGCGAAATATCCGATCGTCGTACCAAATCACAATTTTTATATTGGTACATATCTACGTTCGCCAACATTGGCCTACGTCCTATTCTTCTAAGGTACGAACGAATCACGATACTCGACGATTTCAGAAACCCGCACTCTAGAACGCCCGATAAAACTTCTTTCGCGCTTCGAAATATTCCTCTTAACAGAAAACCTTCGCCTATGAGATTTTCAAACGCCTGTACTCCGTAGCAGCCGATAAAGTTTCGTTCTTCGCTGTAAGATATCTTCACTAGCAAGAAGCCTTCGTGCATAGAAGCAGCAACGCGCGGTACAGCGAACCAGCAGCGAATGAAATTACCGACGCGCCCCAAAGTATTTCTATCGGCTATGAAAATTTCAAAGTGTTACACGCCCTATCGTTTTCGCCGCGATTCAAGAAAAACCGAGAGACAAACCCTTGGAGCGGCGGTCGACGAGGTTCGTACGGCGCCAGGCTGATCCCGATAGTAAAAGACCAGAGCACTTTCGCTTTTAGCGAAAATTGCCGGTAATTACGGGTCGGCATCAATTTTTCCTTCGTCGTGTGACAAGTGCAACGACACTGTGTCCCTGTGTGTACGTGTTCCTCGCATACATGGAAACCATGCCATTGGCCTGTTTCCCGGGGACATTTTCATATGCGCTGGAAACGAACGAGAGGATCGTTGACCGTTACAAGAGCAGAGGCAGATACCGATTAAAAGTGAACGAACGTGAAACGAGCCGCAGCGAAGAAGAGAGAAAGAGAGGAGAAAGGTAACGCAACGTAATGGAAATGTGGATATGCGGTTGGCGCGTGCGCCTGCAGTAGGGCAGGGCAAGACGACAGCTGTTTCAGTCCTGAGGCAACATCAGTGTTGCACCTGCCTACTTGCTTTGCCTGCCTGCCTGCCTGCTTGTCTGCCTGCTTGCCTGCCTGCCTGCTTGCGAGTTACAGCGAACTCGCGAACCGAGCTCGAGTTCGTACGCTTGCCTGCTTGCCTGTCCGCTAAACCTATAACCACCTACCCACCTACCAAGACTATAGCAGACTCGCTCTCATTAGGTGACTGATCTCCGAATCTCCTTCTTCTTGTACCCTTTCGGTTTGTCTGTCGTTTTCTTTCTTTTCTTTTATTCTTTCTTTTTTTTCTTTTTCTTTTCCTTTTCCTTTTCACGGAGGTTCGGGGATTTTGGAAGGAAGATTTTTAGACGGAGATAATGGCTGGACTGTACGACTTTCGGATTGGCGGCTTGAATTTAGGCAAGGTTAGGGAGAACGAAGTGGTCGAGGAATTCTCGAGAACGCCGTGGATATAGTTAGGTAGCGGTGATTCGAAGATCCGCTGGTTTTTAATCGACGATCGGAGTTCGGTTGATCGGCGAATAGATGGGAAGTTTACGGCTCGAGGAAGTTGCGAGAGAGGCTTGTAGAAATTTCCCGTTGACGACGACTTGATCTTTAACAGAAGCCTCGTGTTTAAACAGCGTGTTCGATACGCGGCGTTTAACACGTGAGAAATTATCGCGATACGCGACGAATGCTTTGGATGAAACGCATTGGAAACTTTGCACGGTCAAATAAATCATCGATCGACGATAGACCATACGTCGTAGACGTATAGATCCTCGGGATGTGGCTCGCGAGCTGATTTTAAGCGGGCGATTAAACGCTTTACAATTGAATATCGAAAGACAAGAGTGACGTTACACGATAGAAATATCGATAAGAGAATAAGCGACGAAAAATTATTTGCGAAAGTGGATCTGGAAGCCGTAAAAGTTTAAGAGGCCTATAACGTCGAACGGATTATAATTTGGAGGATTTTCTGGCGAGTCAGCATGACTGAGATTCACGCTTCGGGCAATAAATTTGATCCAGGTAGGTATCCCTTTATGCAGTTGGTAAGACAGACGTAGTAGGCACGTGTTAAGAACGTTAACGCTTTATTTTCGGACGCGTGTGCTCGAATAGTTCGATGACGACCTAACGTATCGGATGCGTCGTCGTGTCACAGCGCCCGCATAAGCAAGCGTGGCACGCGTCACGACGCCTCGCCGTCGATAAACAAGGCGCTGGAAACCAAAGGTAACGGGATTTAAAGACCGATCTCTGTCTTCGACCTCCTCTTTTTCTCTCTCCCTCTCTCTCGATCTATCTATCTATCTATCTCTATCTCTCTCTCTCTCTCTCTCTCTCCTGTCCTCTCCTTCTCTTCGAATCTAATTTTATCGTCCAGAGAAATTCGACAATCGTTTCGCTCAAGTAGATACGTTTCTATCGTCTGTGCTTGAATTACCTTCTCCACTTAATTAGAGCACATTCGCCAGAGAGCGACGTATCGTAATCGTATCATACCGTGGAGAGACGTTTCCGAAGTAGAAATTTCTCCAACGAGAAATTACAAATTAACAAAGCAATTTTAGATTAGGTTGGTTTTCGTACTCGGGTGCGTGTAAACGTAACCGCCAGCAATTTACGACACGTACGAAGATAGGCCGGTCGTAAATCGGGGAATTATTATGTTCGAGCGATTGGTAAACTTTTTCAGTTGGCAAGTTAGGTTAACGGCTTGCTGTATTATATCGCTGTATTATCTAACGACGAGCATGTTTTTGAAACCGACACGACGTGCAAGAGAGGGAGAGAGAGAGAGAAAGGAATGAAACTTGAATGTGGAAACGAAAAGAAATTTAAATCGATTTGGTTTTGAGTGGTGTCCAAGCGTCGTGTATCGGAGCTCCGATCACGCATATCGATAGATCCCAGCTCGTATAGAGGACTGACAATAAGAATCGCGACTTAGAAGGCGACCGTTGTCACTGTAGGCCTACTTCATGGCGGAAGTCTCTTGACCAATCAATCCGTCGATTCTTGGTCAACAGGTCACTCGGATCAAATGGAAGAGAAAATTAATGTTGCTCACCGCCGTGGAATGCTTCTACATTTCATTACTCTCCGAACAAATCGGCTTATCATCGACAAAAATAGAACGAGCTCATCTAAAAATTTACTTTTAACACGTTCGAGATTATTAAATCGTCGTAGGTTTTCAACAAAGCTTTTCAACGACTAGTACATGGTCAAGAGATCTATGCGCGTAGGTCTGGCACGTGACTTTCTGACGATCGGAAATCAAATTCATCAACTGCACGTTCGATACGCTTGCAAAATGCAAAGGATCTACTTTCGTAAGGTTATTTGTCGCAGAAAGATTGGATAATTAATCGTAAATTGCGAGGTGAATTTTAATTTTCGTTCTGTCGCTTGGAGATCCATTTTAATCAGAATCTCGTACGTTTCGATAGAATCTCCTTTGCAACGCTACGTGAAATGCATATTCTAAAAACAACCAAACGAAAGTCGTACTGTCCATTACGAAAGTAGAAACAACAAGTATTCTTCCAAAAGTCTTATTTCCTTCTTATTTCCTTCAATTTTTATCTCCTTCTATCTGTATAATCGTACTATCGTCTATAACAAAAATGAAAAACGACAGTCAAAATTCAGCCCTTGAATCTCATCACGAACCCAAATACCACCATCTTCTCCTCTACGCGGTACGTTTCAACGAGTCGTAAATTCGACAACAAATTCGCGATCGTTACCACGCAGATGCCTAATCTTTCGATACTATGCGCATCTACTTATGTATAAAATAATATCACGTATTAAAATTCATCGCTGGCAAATTTCACGGTAAGCGAAAGACCCCTGCGCGTTTTCTTCAAAGCCAAAGCCCTAAATCTTTGAAATTTCATCACAAGCTCGAATCGTACTATTTCCCTCGGATAAAGGGAATTTCAGCGAATGCGATGGATTCGATGGAGCCGAAAGGAAAGCGCAAGAAGAGCGACGGACAAGAAACCACGGGGGTCACGATCGAGCGAGTCTGAGAAACGAACGCGCGCGGTTAGTGAATTGTAAAGAGAAAAGAGACGTTACAGTTAGGTCTAAACAACAGGCCTGTTGCTCCCGCATATAATACGCGGACGAGCGCATGGCATATAATATGAGAAAATACCTCGTTACTTAGATTCCGGTAATAGAGCCACCGACGATGCCTTCTCCGTTCGCTCGGCCCGTCTGCCTAGCGGCAATTTATTAACGTAACCTCTGTGATTAGATCGCGATTTAATAAACGACCGTGCGCCAACAACGTCGAATTAAATGTAATAAACTCGATACGGGCTTTAGCGTGACCCGATTGCGACACACAGCCGACGAATGTTTCATGATAAAGCAGTCTGCAGATCTTCGATTAAATTTTTATTCTCCGGCTAACTTGCAATCGCACACGTGATTTCGTCGGGATTTAACTTTGGTTCAACTGCCAACTCCGCGTAAGCTTCGCCGAAATGTCTTTCTTTTTTTTCTTTCGAGTTTATTGCGGGTAGACCAAATCGTTTCGAACAGTGTATAGAATGGAATAATGATCTTCTGTCTTACGATGTCATTTGGTGAGAGAGTTTCGGAGCGAAACAGAGAAAGAGAATGGATTTTTGCGCGTTGCGTATCTTTGTACGCGCGTTAAAATCTTGATTACTGCGAGCTTAATGAATTGGAGTTATGAACCGTCTCGCGTTGATGGATAACGCACGACCACGTTACCAGATGAAAAACAATCGCCGATGTATCTGCAACTTTGGTAAGAACGCTTCGATAAATATCGAAGTCAGATAACCGCGTTAACGATCGTTAATTAAACATGAAATTTCGACGGGAATGCGCGTTTAAACGAACAAAAAGTGGCGATTAATTAACTCTGGTAATTAAGACGTCCGTACGATAAATTATATTCAGGCTGAAAAAACGAAAAAGAAACGAGAAATTATCGCGAGAGAAGAAAAATGACGCGAGAAAACGAATAGAGAAAGAAGCTTTATTTTTCCTAAGTGAATGAACGAAGCTGCGCCCACAACGATCAAGCGATGACAGATGTTGCAACCGTATTAGATAATTAATCTGATGGAGGAAAGAATGGATGCTCGAATGACGGGCGTGGAGGGATGATTATCGAGCTCGTTTAGTTTTATTAACCCGGGATGAGGGCGATACCCAACCTCTCGACTTTGTGCCCTTTCGATCCCCCGTGATTTCTACCTACCCTGTAACGGATATCTAAATCTATACAAAAAGCGAGAGGAATCCTGTGAAAAGTAAACTTTCACTGTTTGGATAAAAATAAAATTGGGGAAATCGGGCTCTCTCTCCCTCGTGAGAAATTAAACGTAAAATTGTGCGAACCGCGATATTCTCTCTTTTGGAAAATATTTCCGAACCCTTTCTCTTCTACTTATAATCTTCTGAAATATTTCAATATCGTTGCGTACAATATCGTCGCGTAATAAATACAATTTACTCCTACTGTACCGTATCACAATAACGTATCGCGAGTCTAATCGACAATTTTAGATCGTCCTAGAAATTACTTAAAGAACTAACGTTTTCTTCCAATCGTCGTTTTTTATCGGTCTTATCTTATTTCGCTTACGTCCGAAGCAACCACGCGACTCGAATTTCTTAACGAAACGAAAAGAAAAGAAAACATTCATCTTCCAATGGCAACTCCGCTAGACACCGGCCGCGATCATTGCCTTTACCTCCGTTTGCACGAAATCAGCCAACGTGCTCGTAAAACTCCCAAACCATTCCACTTTCCCTTCAACAACGATCACCCACGATCTCGCAAACTTCCTCCGTATTCTCCTCCGGAGATCGATTCCAGGGAAGCCAATTAGAGCAAAAAGTCGGTGATCGATCGGTGTGCAGGAGGGTGAACGTCGAAAGCAAAGATAAAAAACGGCGAACAGAAAGGAAGCAAATAAGAAACAGGCACAACGAGGATATAAAGCTTCGTTCAGATTAGTCAAGTTACTCGAACGCGAATCGCACGAGTTCAAGTTTCGAATGTCTCGAAGCGTTTAGGACAAAAGTTTCTTTTCGAATCGTTTCGAAAATCACCGAAAGTCAGGCGATTTGATTTCGAGTTATTACTCGCAAAGGTCAAGTTGCTCGACCTCGAGTTCGCGTTCGTACACTCGCATCAAGTTGCTTGGCCCTCGAGCTCGCATTCCTACGAATCAAGTTACTTGACTTCAAGTTTAGGTTCCTATACGTTGATCAAGTTGCTCGGACCTCGAGTGTGTATTCGTACGAATCAAGTTGCGTAACTTCGAGTCGAATTTATCCGATTATCGAGTAACCTCGTTAAAAGTACATCTATCTGACAAAAGCTAGATTCCGAACGAAGCGTCGTTTCCTGTTCCTTTCGGTTGGATCCAAGTGGAAGGCAAACTAAACGATCGTAATCAAAATCCGAGTCATTAAAACTCGATCGATTCGACTAACCCGAACGAGGTTTAGGCCTGTAAACTAATCTGAACGAAGCTTAAGAAAGCTATACGGTCAGAAGTGGCAGAAGGTCCACCCACGCTCGATCCAGGGAGAAGGATAAACAAACGATCTCCCCTCGACTGGAAAAAGTTCCTCGGCCGGTTCCACGACTCCCTCATCCCCCTGCGAGTCCCTCGATCTCCCTAAAAAAGGTGGAGGGGCCCTTTGGTAGCGTGGTGCCACGCACCCTGACATTATCTGCCGGTTTATTATATAGGTACCTGGTGGCACGCGCCGACCCAGGCAACAGCTGCTCTCGCGGCGAACACCGGAGGTGGATGAATAAAGTGAGAGGCACACCTTGCTGCAGACGCGTGCCGGCAGCCTTCAAGATGTGAATACCGAGATCCTTCGTGTGTCTGGCCGTTGCCCTCTCGCCTCTATCTCTTAGAGTCGGACCCGGTGAAATTTCGCTCTTTGGACAGACACGGAAATTCTACTTCTACCGGTGCGTCCTTCTCGTGCTCGTTCCGTATCGTATTAGCCGTTTCTTTTTTCTTTTTTTATACCTTCGTCATTACGGATGAATTATCGTAGTTTGCTTACCACGAGCGGAGGATTGCTTCTCTAATTTCGTTTCGCTTTTTCCATGACTCTCGTTGTTGCACGACTTGCGTCTGAAGTATGAGGTCTATGAGAAATATTTGATACATTATCCGAGTATGTAAGTTATTTGTTACGATTCTTCCTTCGCTGCATCTTTATAGATCGAACGACTCCGTCGAACAGTTTCTGTGTTCTCGTTCGATCGGTAAACATCGTATAAACAATTTCATAGTACCGATATAATGCGAGATATAATTTTAATCAGCCCAGCGGCAATGTTTTGATAGGCATATCTTAAAAACTCCGTCTTCCTTGTATCGCGTAAAGTAAAGTAAAGTAAAGTAAAGGGATATTGAACAAAGACCAGATGTATATGATGCGTCGACTTTACGTTACTGCAATGAGCCTGGAGATACAGCCTGAAAACTCCATCGCTTTCCCTTCGTCGTAAAACATTCCGTAAAACAACAACCGTCGAGTAAAAGACAATCAACGCGAATAACGCATCCACCATAAAAGTAAATACACCGAAGGGGATGTCAATGGGAGCGATGCATCTGCGAGGAGCGCAGAAGATCGCGCGACCATCTTGCAGATGCGGGACCCGATGTTTGCGCGTGTGTAAGAAGTCAGCTCTCTCGAGTCGTATATCGCGGCATTCATCCCGGAGCATGAAGGGTAGCACCTGCTACCTGGCCCAACAATGCTCTCGCTCGGATGAAGATCCTCGCGTAACATTTTTTATCGCTGAAAGAACGACGAGATGGAGACCGAGGCGAGCCGAGTGGAAGAGTGCAGGCTCCGCGTCGTTCCCTTAACCCAGATACGTCCGCAGATATTTCCAAGCAATTTTTCACTTTTACTTTCACGCCGCCGCACAACGCGACTTGCACGGTGCACGAAAATGGAAATAATCGTCGTTCGATTTTCGTCTGGTTATTTGAAGATACCATCGGTCCGTGAGTAATATGAACGCAAGCAATAAACTTGGAGATTAGCTCACTCGTTCAAACTATTTCGTAATTTCGATCGCTCTGTGTCAAGAACGTATTGCGTTACGTTGCTGCGTAACATTTTTCTGCTACAAACTGTTACATTCGATGTCCTTTGTTTTTTTTTTTTTTTAATGAAATCCATCCGTAATCGCGACTCGGTTAAAGAGCGGATTTCTGACCACGCTTGTTCCAAAGAAATGTTAAACGTTAAATGTTTGGTTATAGAAAATCTCTGTTCTTTACCAAACGCCGGCGCAATATGCGACGAAACGGAAGGGAGGACAAGTGATTTTTGCACGACGCTTACGAAAAAATGGGAAGATTGTTCCCGATCGTCACAGGCGCTAGTTACTTAAATGCCACCGCGTGTGATTAGACAAAGAAAGAAACATCCAAGATATTTCAACTGAGCCAGAGAGTAGGGAGAATACTAACGAAGATTCGATAAACAGGCTTCTACCGGCGTCGGATCCTCCGATGTCAAGAAAACGTAGAACGACGTTAAAGATTAACGTCCAAAAGACAACGGAAACCTGCTGGTCGTGCTCTTTTCCCCGTCACCTTCCTACGTAGAAATAATTAGAAAATACCGCGCTACAAAAACACAACAATTAAAAACGCCATAGGCCGTTTGTTCGCGGAAGCTCGAAACAGCGTGGAACTAATCCCAAAAATTCTTTTCTATTTAACTTCTAAATTGCCGTTAAATGCCGTCTACTTTAACTCGCCGTTAAATACGACAATTTTAATCGCGAAAATCTCGAGACAGGAGAAAATAGTAGTCGAAGCGCGTACTTTAGCTGTCTCGATACGAAGAAACACAATAAATACGGATCGACCTTTCGAACCGCAGAAGAAGATCTTACGGAGGATATCGAGAAGATCGCATCTTCGATCTGGTGTAGCCGGCGCTACCTGTATCGTGGGTCTACGAACGCCCGTTTAAATTCATGAATGTCACCTGCTGGTGGAAGGAAGGCGGCGGTGCTGGGTTTCAGTGGAGCCGCGCGGATACACAACGAGATGCATATCAACATCCGACGACAGGGTGCCTGGCTCTTTGGCCCGCCTCAAATTTCCCGACCAACCGTTCATCATCCCCGCCCGTAATCACACGTTGTCGATCGTGATAATGCTTGGAACGTGTCCGCCAACCTAATTAAGACTATCATCTGTGACAAAGTCTAAACGAGCCGCGGCTCGCGCCCTCTTTCCTACCTAACTTTTGCCACTCAAAATTCCCTTTAATATACCGATTACACTGGCTGGTTCGTTCGTCCGCGATTTCGAGCAATAAAGGGTACGTGTGAAACGTGTTTCGGAATTACGGGACAAATTAGGGTTGTTCGAGAAACGAAGACTTTTGGGTTGTTACCAGTCACGAGTATATTTATGGGATATCGTTATGGATTTTGGGTGTTACCTGATTTCACTTTCGTAGGCAGTGGAGTTTCGATCTGGTTGTTCCCCGGGTCTGTAGGATAAAATATGAACACTGTGTTTAAATATTTGGCTTTAGTAACTTTGACGTTACTTTTACCACGCACCTTTCGTTTGAAAATTTATAGGGAAGACGCGCTTAGGGATAGAAAAATGTGAAATATAATATTTAACGCGTTCGTTATTACAATTATTATTATTACAATTTTCGTTGTTCACAGTGCCGTATGTTGGCAAATAATTTTTGTACGATACCTGTTTCTGTTTTGCCAAACTTTACACGTTACGTGTAAATGTAAGGACGACGTGAATTATTACGAGATACCTGTTCGTAAAAATGAAATACAAGTTAACGTACAATACGAATTATTTAAACAGCGTTACGTAAGAAAGAGCGTTAACGCATACGTGTTCGCATCTTTAGGATGGAACTGACAATAACCTACTGATCGAAGGCAGCTGGACCTTCCTCGAGTCATCTGCTTGTGTAGCTCGCGATGCGATAACTATTCCCCCTTCTCGCCACAACTGCATTAATGGATATTTATTATCGTCATCGAAGGTGGGTACCCAGAAGACAGCTGACTCGCAGAGGAACGCTGTTCAACGTTGGATGATGCGAGCCACCGAGATAACTTGTTTCCGGTCCTATCAGAACCTCCATACCCGCTTTCGATTCCAGTGAAAAAGTTAGGTACGTAATATCGCATAAACTATAGTATTTTCACCGTATATTTTAAATCGCTTAAAATTGTTAACGTAATAATTGTACTGATTATATTATTGTAACGTAACAATGTAAATATATAAAAAAGTTTGAAATTTATTCAAATTCTCAAATGAGCCGAAATTATCAAAGTACAAATACTAACAACGCTTGAACTTTTACATTCGTTCACTTTTTCTTATTCTTTCCAAGATTTGCACAATTTTTATTCCATACTTTTCGATCTATCGTTTATCGCGAGATTAAAAATACTTTGGATCGGACAATTTTATCATACGTTCATTAAATCTCGATAATCAAATAATTATAAAACAAAATCCCGTTCTCCCGTTTTCCGCTTTCATTGTCAGATTTATCGTCGACGCAAAACATAGAGAACACGTACAAATTTTTACTTCGCGCCTATCATTTGTGTCTCTCGTCCAACCGCGAACCCTATCTCGCAAAAAAGAAAGAAAGAAAGAGGAAATATAAAACACAAACGTTTCTTCCATTTAATCGTTAACAGAATTCTGACTTCCACTAACTAATTCTGTATCCAATTCACCTAACAGCCCGATCCGCCGTATTTCCACCGCAGAAACGATTACCCTCGACAAGCAATTAATACACCTCTCTGCTGACCAGATAGAACGCAAATATTTGACGCAGCCAAAGTGTGCAATTCCATCCGGGGGCCGTGTTTCGTGTCGCTATGGTGGTTTCGGCACGCGCGTACCACTGAAACCGAGTGTGGGAAGAGCACACGATCAAACGCTCGCGTTACTCACACACGTGAATACACGTGTAGAAATGAAAAAAAAAGAAGAAAAGAAATAAGCAGAGGGGAATATAAGAGATGACGGTATTATGTCATCCGGAAAGGCGGGAAATGTTCTCTGGTAATATCGGTCTCCGGTGATCAGATAGGAAATTGTATAGGGATGTTTAACGAGGAGGGTGGAGGCGAAAATGCCACGCTCTTAAAATGTCAGAACAGCATCCCTCTAATAGGCTGATAGGTACCATTCTGGCGCCGACCTATCGTCCATGTATAGTTCATCAAGTTACTTTGTCACGGTTTCGAGTCATCTTTTTGCTCGTGAGCCACGAGGGGAGAACCGTGAGATACGTAAAAAGGTTTCCCTTTACCGCCTCTTTTCCTTCGCCTTTTTTAACACGGAGCATGCAGGCATTTTTTTCATCGCGTCGATTTCTTTTCGTCGTTTTTGATGGTGGATGTCGTGTGATATCTTTTTCGCGACAAGTCCCAGCATGCGGATAATTATACGAGACGATGAAATTATACGAAAGAAGTTTATCGGGATTTATTTCTATATACGGAAAGACCAAAGTTAATTTAGGGGTTGACGAAACATAACGCTGTGGTTGTAAAATATTTTTGGCGATAAGTTTGATTCTCTTTTAATTAGGTTAATTAGAAAATCAGAGAAAGATGCAGGGTTTTGTATTCTGCTGATTTACAGTTGCAAGATTCTTTGGGGGAGGGGAGGGGGTAGAAAAATGAACTACTATTAAGAGGAAACTTTAATCGAATAACAGAGGAACTGGAAAATAAATGACACTTCGATTAAAGCAGAATTCGAACTAAACGCAGGAGAATATAAATTCGAAAAACGTTTCTCGACTTTATAAAATTCCTGTAGAAGCACGTTTATCTTGCGATGAAGGAAATGTGAATTTTTAGCGTCAACGACGCTAAAAAATGGTTGAGTCGCATTAAGCAAAATATAGGTTCCATCTTGAAAATCAAACGGCACTTTTTTGCTCATCCGCTGGCGGGAAACAATCGTATCAGCCGAACTGAGAAAAGCGAGAACTTTTAAGACGAACAATTTAATGGAAAGTAAAATTGTATCGCGTCTGGAAAAATGCAAATTCCGCGGAGTTTTCCTCGCTTCGTGAGCCGGGAGGCATTTCGTTCATCGTGTGGTAGGAAACGATCGCGTTGTTTAGACGGATGAAACTTGGGAATCTTTGTTTTCGAGCGCGTTCGCGCAGCATTCTGTCACGGTTCGAAGGTGCTTTTAAATTTCAAGACGAGAGAAAAGGCACGAGGGAGCGACTCGAGCTCGCAAGAATCGCCTTTGTTCTTTCTGCTACGCTGCCGTACCGTGAAACGGCAACTTTCCTCGATGACGAGACGCTGAACCGATTATACAATATCAAAAACGAACTCTGCACGCGATAAATCGTATTTCAACTTGCTTATCGAATCTATTTCGGAATCACGAGGTGTCATCGAATCGTTCGTTGCTCGAACTATCGTGTAAACGAAGGAATAAAGATTACGATCGGTGATAATTATATTAATTAAAAATTCGCTCTGTGACTGCTTTCGCCTTTTATTTCAGTCATTAACCTACTCTGTTAACTGTGCCTCCCAGTTATATACCTTTTTGCAGCCGATTGTATCGCGTAATAAAGTTCTGCGTGTCATGATTTTCATATCACAGGAAAGTACTACATACATATTCTTTAGGATTAAAAAGTAGAGCTTCTAGGAGATTACGAACGTCTAAATTATTCGTACGGTTAAATTACACGTATTACGCGCATTTCGAACGAAATAAATTAATTTTCCTGAATGAATTAACGCTTCTCGAGTAAACGATATTACGCGCGCTCTTCCAGGATCCCAATTTTCAAAAATATTCTACATTTTTCCAATTACGAAATCGAAGATGACTAAATTTCAACAGATCTAATCTGTCTACGGGCTGTGTGGAAAGGAACGATTCTAAATTGACACTGTATGATCTTGAACAAAGTCTCGAACTCCTTATCTTCCCTTACATGTTCCAAATTACTCTTTCGATTCTCGGAACACGCGACCTTCGATACCTAATCTATTTTTCAACCTCGCCATATGTCTTTTGACAAATACACGATGACTCGCCTCGATATTCGAATACCTCGTAAAATTCAAACGCTATTTATCTTCTATGCCTCTCGTTCGATGTTCAACGCGAGAAGAAAATTATATTTGCTCTAATGTACGTATCGAGATAGTCGACTGGCAAACGGTGACCATCGGTGACCCAAGTTACTAAATTTAGGATGATTCGAATAAGACGATTGCACGAGCCAAAAAATCACCAACCGTACGAACGATTCGATAGTTTGTGAAAATTGAATATCGCACGGACGAAATATATAAAATTGGCAGTAGCGGTCGACCGTTTGAAAAAATTGTCCGACTGTTAACGCGAGTAGTCGCGCCTCGATTCTGCGTTACTTTGAGCGTGTTCCAGGGCGAGGAGACGGCCGGTCGAGCGGCGCACGGCCGAGTGTCACATTTTTTCCTCGTTTCTCTGTGGACGTGGCCACCCACACACGATCGTCGCGCGTATCGAAAGGAGGAGCGTGCACCTATCGGCGTGCAAATGTGTCCACCGGTGGTCGATAACGGACAGAGACGCCGCAGAACTGTTGGATGTTCATCGGACACCGTATATCCTGTTATTCGGCCTACTATGGAACGATCGTGTCGCGAACAGAGAGAAAAGAAATAGAGGAGCGAAAGAAGAGGGCACGGACGACGAGCTCAAATATTCTCCTTTTTTTCTTCTTCTTCTTTTTTCAAGCGGACGAAGATTTGCTCCGTGTCTCGTTGCTGAAGAACGCGCATCTCTCGCTACTATCGTTCGATCGCAGTGAAAACGATCTTATCTAAGGCAAAACGACTCCGCGCGGAGATCGGCGTTACGTTTCGCGCGTTATAAATATAAACGGTCGCGCGTGTCGACGCGATTAAACGACTTTATAGGAAGCTTTGATTGCACAGGGGCTACACGAAGTACGGTATGTACGGTAGAACTCTGTTTATGCGAACTTGTCGGGCGACAAACAGTTTATATAATTAAAGTCCACGTACGTAGTAGGAACTCTCCAATTTTCCCCGCTATTATTTTTCGTTCGCGTGGTAAAGAAGCTCGCAATCGAACGAGTGAGTCCAACAGCAGAGAATCGATCATTAAAATTTAAAGGGGCGAGAGATGCGTGGAATCTTTGTAGTATTTGCACATCGCTGTATTTTTGTTATATCATTTACATACGAATTGACTCTCGTTTACGGCTAGATGGCTGCGGGTATGGTTTCTCTATACGGAGTAGCTCGTCGTGAATATTCGTTTTGCGTAAAAAACAAGAAAGAAAATAGTTGATCGAAAGTGCAACTTGAACACCGAGCATACAAATAGCCGATTTCTTTGGAGATTTTTCTAGAAGAACCGTATTTTGAACGCCTAATCGAACGTAAACGCAATCGGATAAACGAAAACTACACTTTGCGTAATTGGTACGCAAATTGGTAATTGGTATTGGATCGTCGACCGCGATCGAAAATGAAAGGGCATTGTTCAATTTTCTATCGTTCGTCACTACCTTCGTACGACTAGAAAAATTCGATATTACGAGAAAGAGAAGAAAAACCGAACGAGGAAACTTAACGGCGTACTTAATCAAATTTCCATTTACAGCGACAAAGAACAAAAACTTTAAGAGATCGATGATGCGAGGAAACAGCGTGATTTTACAAAATGACGTTGCGATTGACCAGAGCGCGTGTGACGCAAACAGACATAATAAAAAAACGCGTAACCGTTGATAACTATAGATAACCAATAGCAACGTCTTTTATCGTTGTAAAAAGCTCCTGTGACAAAAGTTACCGTAATCTCATAGACACGAGTGTCGATTAAAAATTTTCTCTCGTCAGCCTCCGTAAATTCCACGTCTGCGAACGATGCTCATAAACGCGTAAAGCCGATGCCGATGATCGATATCGAGTCGGGTGGATCGGTAGAAATCGTTTGCGGGAAGCGCGTGCCTGCGCGAAACTGGGAAAAGCAACGATGTCTCTCCCGTTTCCACTCGTGACCGGCACGACTCATTAGCGACATTCCACGTTGTTGCCTGACTCATCGGCAATACCTTAGGCCCATACAACTCTGCATACCTGGCTACAGAAGCTCGTATTGTGATTTCGATCAGACGAGCTCGATAGGCGATCTCGTTGTAGCTTTTAACGACCTTCGAATGAGAAACGATAATGCTACTTGCTGACTCGTTTCGTCATCTTTCGTACTTTCCAGTGTCTTTCGGCGAGTTCTCCTTCATTCTCCTCTTCGTCGCGTGATTTCGAGAATTTTCTAACGTTCCTGCTGGAAGCTGAACGCTTAATTCTCGACGCTATCGCGAGACTGTACAGGGAAATTTCGTATTTTGGGATTAAATGCGAGTTTGAAAAAAAGCAAGCAGAACGAAGATTTGTAGAAAGTTTTTGGGACACGGAAGATCAGTTCGATGATCTTTCCTGGTAACGGTCGAACATATTTTCGAGAAAGATGCGGCGGTTCGCCTTGCTTCGATATAATCCGAGTTCCGATCGTCCTGAAATTAGAATTAATTACATAGGACGTATCTTAGATAAGTTTCGAGCGAGCGAAAATGACGGTAGCCTGATGGCGCAATGTTTGGAGAATAAGAGAGACGAGAAAGAATCTCAAGTTATAAAATAATAGCTGCTGCGAACTTGCAAGTTCAAACTGGAACCAAATGTTTTACACAGCACGCTATGCTAACAAACCGATTTTATCCTAAACTGTGATGTACGGGCTATTTGAAACTATTTTTCTTAATAGCCTTTATATCTTGAACTGTGATGCACGAGCCATTGAAAACTATCTTTCTTGCTACCCTGAAAATACCGACTTAAGCCAGATAAAAGATTTCCAGCTTGAAACGAGAATTCGCGTTTATCGTATCTCCGTGATGGCGGCAGAATTCCTCGAAGACAATATATAATTAAAGATATCCGCATAGAGCTGCAGGACGAGGATGACACAGTGCTCCCGAATGAATTGCACGAAACAATAATGGCGACCTATTCTCGAGCTCGTCCGTCAGTGAATTAGGGTAGAAGAGAAGGAGAGCGTATTTTTCGAAGGCTTATTACGCGTCTCGAATCTCGCATAGAACGTCATGCAACAAGATGCCTGTAATCACACTCGCTCGCACACACGTAAATGTATATACACGTGTACAGGGTGATTAAAAAGGCGTGGACAGTACACGATGCGATCGTGGACATTACAGACATATACATACAGCGAACAAAATTCACCTACAAGACACCTATCATCGTTCGAAAACTTATTTTTTAGCTTATTTTTTTAGTCGTAAATTATTTAATTTTATGCTAAAAATACGCACGGTTGTTAGTTGTCGTATCGTTAAGTGTCGTCAATGAATCGGTCGAAGGTACTTTTCTCTCTCTCTCTCTCTCTCTCTCTGTTTCATTTACGCTTCGAGGTTTTTACTCCGAAGAAACAAACGACGATAGAATTTTCCGGCTGTCCTATTGCATTAAAATTCGTACGAAAAACACAATAATGCTTCCTATTACGAATTTGTACGAAACAATGAAACGTTCCAACAAACCCCGCTTTTCAATCGGATACTAAAACGGATTAAGAAGAAGCATGGAAAATTCTACGTTTGTGATATAGAATTTGCCATTGGACCTGGCACGTCTACGAAATTTGAAATCGTATCTGGCATATTCGTTTCGACCCGTCTTATTCGTCGTTAGTTACGAAATTTGTTGGAGAAGATACAAAGTTATTCGAAGAAACGAGAGAATTGTCAAAGACAGACTGTTATGAGGCTATTCGTAAATGGGAAAAAGTGTATTCCCTTGGCATAAGATTAAATCATCTATAGAATATCTGGAAAAATAGAGCTCGGTCGACGCGTTTCTACGCGAACATTTTTCATTGTACCGATGTCTAGATACGCACACTATATAAATATCGCCCACTTATTTTTTAGCAGCCTGTACAGACACACATACAGAGAATGTATGGTACCTTGAATTCGCGTGTTCCGCGGATCGTGGGAACTGGTGTAGTATCTTTCAAGAGCGTGGGTTGCCAGTGTTAGTGTTTATTCAACAGGCAGAACAATGCACAGGACTGTCGGTGCCCCGTTCCGCATTGCTGCGCCCAAGATCATCAGCAGCCAGTTTGCTACTGTTCTAAGTGTAGCTTTGTCACTATACGATGACTAACGCGTACCTGGACCTCGTCCTCCCTCTCGAACAACAATGTACGTTGATCGTTATTTAATGAAAATGTAAGTGTTCGGATTACGTGATGTCTGAGAGACCAAGAGACACCGGATTCTTACGGCTACGATTGTCTCTTGGAAGCGTTATACGAAGAAGAAAATACGTATCTTGGTTTTACCGTCGTGTATTCGAATCAATTAGAATCTTCCTCCGATTTCTGAATCACAAAGTTGCTCTTTTCGTTGGAACGTCGCGACAATTTTTCCTTTACTACGAACTTTGCAAACTTTACAGCATTCTCAAATTTAAAGAGCTCACGGAAACCTTCCATTAGGACTTTATCACCCTTTGGTTAACAGATCGCAAAATTCTGTCGCTTCAACGATCCATTTTGAAATAACGATGTCCACGTCGCTACAAACTTTCACAAACCTTCGAAAATAGTTCTCCATCGGTACCAACAACGCGCTAATTTTACAGAATTCTCGTAAAGATCGATCTCGGATCTATCTTGCCGCGATTCGTAGATCACAGAATTTTCTCGTTCGCTTCGAAACCATTCAAAAAACTTGGCGAAACTCTCGAACCAGTTCTTTACCATTATCGACGTACCAACCTTATGAAACTCTCCTCAGCCTTGGAAACCTTCCGTTAGAAGCTAACCTTCCACCGATTCGTAAACCAGCGTCTATGGTTCTCTCCGTGCAATGGCCAATTTCGAAATCTCAAAAATTCCTCCATCGGCGCAAACCTTCGCAAACCTCTGAAACGATCTTCGCCAGTACCAACATTCTGACTTTACGACACTCTAGAAATCGTTTATCGAGATCCGTGGCCGCAGTCCGTAAATCACCGCTCCTAGTTCTCTCTAAATCCCAACAGTTCTCCCATTATCGACTCTCGCGAACCTCCTAAAACAGTTGTCCGCCAGCAGCTAAATGCATCCCAGTTCAACAAACTTCCCAACTCGACGAAACGCAACGTTCTACCTCGGCAGACCAAAAACAGCCGCTAGCCACCCACGAAGCACCCATTCCTTCGTATTGCGTAGATTACGCAAGAATTTCTCGTAGCACGGTGAATTTCTCCTTCAATAAGGCCTTAAAGAGGTGATTCTGGCGGCGCCAGTTACGCAAATGCCAATTGGTCCCCTACCCAGGCGAGTTAACCTCGATTCTCGTTCGCATCATCTCCCGTTTGCGGTCGAACAATGGCGGCATTACGCGGCGCCTAACTCGCGTCTAGATTTCTCAGCTGCGAGCCTGTGTTCGCGTTAACGCAATTTCCACGAAAGGTGTGTACCCGAAGCACGGAAGACAGCCCGTGGAGCTGGCGAGGTCCCCGGTTATTGATCGGTTGGCTGGCTGGCTTGGCTCGGCTGACTGGCTGGCTGGCTGGGTTGATTTTACTCCCGGCCTGAGGAGGACCATACTGGATGTGGTATGGATAATGGTCGACTATACACGTATACCAACTACACCCACAGCTGTACGTGGAAGCTACACGTAAGCTGCTATTACCGCATGACGCAGATATCGGTTCGATTATCAGACAACCGGTCCAAAGATGTGTTCGTGACGATATATGAGGTATTGGGAGCGGACGCGTACTAAAAAGCCTTTGTCCAATTGTCCGAACGATTGATAAATCTTTCACGATTCGATAATAGGATTGTCTTCTGTATCGCTATTTGCGTTACACACGTACTGAAAGATTCGTAATTGTTTGAATTTTCGGCACAGGCAACTTTGCCCGAGGGTGACGTTTTCTGTGAATTTGTGTATTCTAACGAGCGATGTTTATTCTATAAAAGCGGAGGAATTAATTTTTCTCGAAATCAGATCTAGATAATAGAAATTAGAAACCAGTCGCACCGAGAATCTTTTGTCCTGGTATTTATTCTAGATGGCGAAATCACTCGGCTCGTTGAATATTGGCATTTTAGTCTGCTTTTCCTGTTAAAGCCTCGTATACGTAATTTTTAAATGACTGTCTCAACCTCTTACGAACTATAGTATCACGACTATAGTATTTCCGGAATGTAAAAGAATATGTCATTATTTTTTAAATCGTTCGTTCTAAATTCTTCGTTTTGTTACACCGTTAACCTTTATCGGTACATTCGACGAACGTGTCAGTGTAACGAAGCTATAAGCTTCTGTTTGCACGATTGATACGATAGTTCACCGCGATACTTTTATCGTTTCGAGCGGTTTGCAGTTGTTTATTTGCAGCTTCTTTAAATTTGGCTGGCGCTCGATAGAATTGTGCGGTGGCTTAGACGCTGTTATTCTCTTAACGAAGATTAGGTGTCGTCTCGTAGGGTTTCGGCCGGTTCGGAAGCTGATACGAGCTGCCGGCTTCGTTTGAGAAACGGGAACGATCATCGATCGCGAGAGCAATTTCTCAATGCCGGAAGAATATTTTCGTGACGTTAACGAAGATTTCACGGATGGTGTATAAGGTTGGTTTACTTATAGACTGTTTTACGTAATCGATTACTATGGAACGAGTAAAGACAGGGAACGGTACGAAGGGACTCGTAACGAAAAATTCTAACAGATATTTCCAGAAATTTCGTCGAAGGAATCTTGGAAAAGGGCAAAGCGAATAATTTGAATCGCGAAAAAGAAAATTCTGCAGCGACAAGTTCTAACAAATATCTCTGTAAATGTCGTTTGTGAAATTAAAGAAAAAGAATTACCAGACTAACCTGAATAATTTTCCTATTAAAAATTAATTCGAATCACGATGTTCTACAAATATTTGTATGCGTTCCTTTCGTGAAATTTCGGAGAATTTAGTAGTGTCGTCTGAGCGATTCTCCTTTTTTGAAAAGATAAGAAGATAATTATAAGAGGAAAATTCCAAGAAGTGTTTTTATAAATTTTCTAACGAAATTTAGGAGAAACGAGGAACTATTATTTGTAGTTCTGAATTGGTGTACGGAAAAACGACGCAGACAACGGGGGCTGGTGAGCTCGGCGGTGTAGCGAGGATCCAAGGTAGGTGGTTTCGTAGCCTGGCAACCTGGGCTAGTTCCAGCCGTAACCACACCCTCGATTGACCAATTTATTACTCATCTAACAACCGTCGGCTACTGTGCGCCGCAGTGTGTGATTCTGATGAGCCACGCGGTCGATCCAGCTACCCTGGATCGTTGCAGCGTTTGCGCTTGGATAACCTACATTTCGATGCTCTCTCTCCCTTTCAATTACCGTCTGATAATCCGCCGACTGGCCGGATCGATACCAACTTCGGTCGAATATTTTTCACTCTTTTGGTTCTTAAAAAGATCTTGATTTTAAGAAGGAGCTCCTTAAAATTACATCGTCCAAGCTGTAAGGTATTCATTCTCCGACATCCTCCAATAATTCAACCGTTCAGCAACCAATGTAGGAAAACATCGAACCCATTTCACGAGGGGAATGATAGTTTCAGCCATCCCTTCGACATCTTCATCGGGTAGGCTTCAAAAAAATTCATCCTTTCGACTAATCCGTTCCTTAAACATCCAAAGGTTCAACCTTTTAGCAACCGATATAAGAACACATGCGATCCAGTGCACGAGACAAATCATAATCTCGGCCATAGCTGCAACATCTTCCAAACTTTGAAACATTCGTCCCTTTAACAAGCAATGCGTGCAAGAAACGAACGAACCCATTCGACGAGACGAGTGATAATCTCAGCCACCCCTTGAACATCTTACGGGCGATTGGCAAGGTGGGCGGAGGTACGAATGCGAGAACTCGCGAGGAAGCCTTAATGATCGAGCGTTTCTTCCACGAACCCGGGGGAATCTGATTCAAGGGGAGGAAGAGAGGCGTGGGTGGACGGGCGCCCCGCTCGCGCTAAAGTCAGATCTCCAAGGTTTTATAGGTGTGTTGGCTACAAACGGTTGCTAAGCTACCTGGCAGGGAGGCAACCGGTCAATACCTCGCCTCTGCTTTACCTCCGCATGAGCTAAAACGTCACCGGTGGAGAGTTGCTCTCTCCACCTGTCCCAGCCCCTCCCGCACGCCCCTGTGCCCACCGACGACCCACCCCGACCCTGCCGCCACCAGCAGCAGCACCAGGACGCGCAAACGTCCCCCTCCGTCGTGTCACGCCACCATCCCGGCCGCGTTTCTGCTCCTATAACCCACGGCCGCTAACCCCTCATCCCTATTTATCTCTATCTTTCTCTTTCTCTCTCTTCCCGCCCGTTATTTTCGCCCCTGTTCTTCTTTATTTTATTCATTTTTGGGATTTTTTTCTTTTTTTTTTTTTAGTCACAAGTCCCTGCGACACACGGCTGCTATGCTCTCGATAGTATCTATATCTGTTTCTCGCTTTTTCTATGTTTCTCTGGCAGCTTTGGTCGCTCTGTTCTCTCTCGCTTTATGGTTTCTTGAGAATTTTTTGCTATTGAGCAAATTCTCACAATCCTCGACCGCCAACAACTCATCCGTGTCTCTTTCTTTTCTTTTCTCTGGGTTTCTTCCTTTTCGTCGTTTCCGGTTCTTTTTATTTCATCCACTTTTAAGGATTTTTTTCTTTCTAATTGGGTTAGGTTTGAAGCGAATATCGGGCTCAGGCGAGAGAGACAGGTTCAGAGGCGATCGGAGGGTGAAGTGGAATTTTTTGAGCGGCGGTGAAAGTTTGAAGGTGTCAAGGAGGTGGAGGAATGCGTAATTCTTTGTGCTCGCTTTCTCCATTTTTATAATTGAAACTGTATAGAAATTTGTCCGATATTCTTGACAAGAAGAATAGGTATTAAAATATCTAAAGAAAATATCTAAATATAGGAGGTAGAACAATGATAGGAATAGCGAAGAAGAATCGGGGTGTGGCGGTAGCCATTTCAAAGAATCGAAGATATTGAGGATTCCACAGAATGCAAACCTTTGCTTCTGTTCTTGACTTTTCACGTTTGTTTTTTCGCGTCTAATGGAGATTGAAAATTCCCTGGGTTTTTCTGTTGAGAAAACATATTACACGAATCCGCCACCCTTTTTCGAGGGGGTGGCATTGTAGTCTAACGTCCACGCGTGTTTCCACAGGAAATGAGGCCGTGACTAAATGGAATTAATCCCATGATGCAACGCGCGGAGGTTGATGCGGAGGTGGATGTAGGTTGATCAGATGATGTGAGCAGCTTGTGTTAACAAGATAGGCTAAGTTTCTGTGGGGTCGGTTAAGGTCTGAAGGTGAAAATAGAGTCATTTTGGGTTCTAACGTTACGTTCGAAGCTTCCTCCTCAAACACGTTCGTTCGGAGACTATAATACCGAATATTTCACCAAAGATTTCAAATTTCTTTCACTTTGACAATTTCGTGATTAGCAAATTTCTTCGTTCTCTATCTTTGGACCGCAAATTTTGATATTTATTGAAAGATTTGTCTCGCCTACTAAAAGCTATAACGACAATTCTACTTTCCAGATTCTATACGTTTTTTACCTACTATATGTACTCTGTGCATTTTTCACCTACAAATGTCACGTTAACGCGTACAAATTCTCATTCTGCTCGTCGTTCTCTTTCAAAATCTTTTCCCCCTATCCATCATCTTCCACCAAAAAAAGAAAAAAAACAAATCTCCCTCAAATTCTTCTTAAAATTCCTTCTTTGTCGAAATAGAACTACCGTACCCAACATGTGTAATTCTTATTTTTCTGTAACTCAAATGAAATCTGCGCGCACGAAGGGGAATTTCAATCGAACTCGTAGGCAGGTGATACGACGTCTGTACCGCGTCCCAATCCAAAGTTTCCTAATGCACGATGGATTAAGTGAAACGTAACATAGGGAAGAGAATAGAGTGTTCAAGATCAATGTCCTCGATAAGATCGTTCCGAGTATTATGCAATTTTGTACTAATTATTACGTACACACGTGTATCGAACGGCGTATCTCTCCGCATTTTAAACGCACGAACCTTCCGACATACGTATATTCGTGTCCATGCCTCGGATTACATTATAACCACCTTTCTTCCTTGTTTCTCGGAACCATAACTGCACGAGCTTCTTAATTTTAATAAGCTCTCTACGTCCCCCTATTATTAACGAAGCTTCAAAATCGCCCGTTGCACGTTTCCAATTTTATTCGATTAAAGGGTTTCGGCGCCTTGCATTCGGCGTCTGGTCAATCATTATTGTAGAATTTTAAAAGGTCCGATGAATCGAAGATCGGTGTTTTAGTCTCAGTAAGTTGAAAACTCGACCGTGTCTCGAAATACATGATTTCTTGTAGTTAGACCGAGAGTAGTCCAGTTTCTTTCATAGATTTGAAACAATCGCGCCATGTTAGTGTCTGAATTTTTCTTTTCAATTTACGATAATTAAATATTAAATTCATACCCGTGTATAATCGAAGAACCAAAGAGAAACTCAACTCACCGTCATTTTCAAACTTCTAAAAACGCGATTTAAGAGCCTGAGGAAGATCAAAGATAAAAATTCATCGACTACGGTACACAGGCACGAGAAAGCTTGAAAGTGATACACCATGCCAGACACACATATTAGTAACTTGTTGCTGAACGTGTTCCACTATATTGGTAACGATCATTTATTCAGAGATATACGTATTAATTTCTGAATTGCCCTCGTTACACATAATTGCATTTTGCATTACGATGTTTCTTGCGCCTTTTATCCAACATAGCGAGAAAGTACGCGCGTACGTACCATTGTGAATGCGATTAACTAGGTCGAAATAAATATATCAACAATAAGTTTCGTATCGCATGGTAGACCATAAAAGACCATGCGTAAGGCTGCGAGAACTTAAATACAATAGAAATGAGACGTCAGACCCGATAAAAGGAAGCTTCGTAAGAAAACAAAAAAGAAAAAATAAGAATACACGCGATAATATTCTTATTGGCGAATATTCTTCGCCAACGCGTATTACTCAAAATTCCAAAAATAAAATTAACTTCCCGTAAACCACCACGATCGTCGACAACCATCCATCGAAAATCGGCCAGAGAGAAGTTAGAAAGAATTCGATCCAGGGCAAGGTAGAAAAACGAAACGAAAGCGGAAGTGGCGGTAGCTGGGTCGATCGCACGGCTCCCCTAAGCGCGGCTGCTCCGCAATAAAATTATCTACGGAACGGGCGATATCTCCCTTCGCGCGTACTCGTGTTCACGCGTGTTCCTTTCGTGGCGACCGAGCCAGCCACCTATTTCCGGGAACCGTAGCCACGGGTCGCCCCGCGCCCCGTGAAGCCCCAGGGACGAGTGAAAGGGGTGCACTCCCCTCTCTCTGTCTCTCGTTCACCTTGCTCTCGCTCTGCACCACCCGCAAACACGCAACACACGCTCTCTCCGTGTCCGTGCATCCCCTGTGCACACGGAGGGCCGATGCTTCTCGCTTCCTCCAGCGGCTCGCCATTTTTCGACTCGATGACAACGTCACATTCGGACCAAGGCTTCCTTTCCTGATGGTAAAAGGTCGCCTGGATAGGGACACTCCCTCGCCTACTTACGTTATATTAGCTACGAGTTTCCTTGCGGCTACTTGCGGTTTGCTTGCACGTGCACAAAATTGTGTATGGTGTGCGAGGCGCATTCGATACGTTGCACGATGTTCATACGGTCGATGTCGATGATGTTACTGCATTACGCTGTAGTTTTATGGATCCAACGATCACGTTTGTCCGGAATTTTAACCGAAATGGGCGAAGGGAACTTGACCCATAGCCTCTGAATAGAATGCATCCACCGTCGAGATACCCTCTTGTCTGTTCGTTGCTTTTCTGAGTTTGCTTGACGTTTCGTCGCGTCAAATATATGTATACGTATAGGAAACAGTTTTCGAAAGTTGTTATGGTATGTTTGGTTTTCCCATCTCGTTCCTCTCTTCTGATTTAACCCTCCACTATTCTCGCGGATGAGACAAGACCACTTCGCTTCATTGGCTGTGACGAATAATCTCGTTGACGAGCCTGCTATCACCACTGGTACACTTTCCTTCTTTTTCTCTATGTTCTTTGTTTTTAACGTTTTAGAATTTGGTTCGAGAGAGGGAAACTTTTGCAATCGATGTTTCAGAATCGGCGATGCAACAAGTTATTCGAGAACGAGATCATCTCTCTCTCTCTCTCTCTCTGTCTGGTATCTCTGGTTTGCATCGAAGCGGGAACTTCTGACGAATTTGATTCCAATGAAATTCACAGTTCCACGTTTGACGATTTACGATGAAATTATCGTGAAATTACCGGAAAGTGAATTTTTAGTCTTTCGAAACGTACGCGATATGGTTAATCGCTGCACGTGCACATCTGACGGCAAATTCTCGTTAACTTCGTTAACGTTAATCAGGAAGGTGCAGATAGCCGAGACTGAGAAACTTCTTAGTCTGGAAGTTTCCGAGTTCCGAGCGATCAGCCGATAAGATCAGCTCGTTAAGATGAATAATTGACTCTCTTATAATCGAAATGCGAAGACGCCAGGAACGAAAGAACTCCTAACGATCCGGGAGAAAGCAACGATGTTCAGCCTAATCTACCACCATTAACAGATCCCCTAATATTACAACAGACACAGTTCTTCTAATGACACGAATATAGTAAATACGCTACCCTGTAGATAACAATTAACAGTACAGTGTGTTCCTACATCTTCCGACGATTACTTGTCTTTTCTCACTTTCGAAGCAAATACGGCAACTCGACTGTCGATTTTTACGCATCGATGGAAAATTCGAAGACGTAAAAGTACATCGACGATATCATTCAAATATATTGGTTATACTAATTTTGCTATTTAAATCGTGTCTATCTAGACGAAATATTAACAAACTTCGACGTAACGTCGGCATAATTGATATACTTGAGGGACCTGATTCTATTTTAATTCGTTCACATGTTGCGTAAACAATACTCGATAGCATACAAATTCCTCGAATCTATCGAAAACGCGCAAAACGCGCACGATGTATAAAATATCATAATACAAAGATACACGACATGTCCAAAGCATACACATCTTCGTAATATTTAATAAATGGAACAATTTTTTCAGCAAGTTCAAGCTTCTCAAATATATTCGTGAAAATACGAATTTGCATAGGCACGCGCACATAACGTACGTGATACGCGAAAATACGTAATTTTGTTGTGATATCCTTTCTAACATCCGATAAATAGGGAGAGTTTCTTATTCGAGTCCCAGTTTTTCTAATTATAGTAAATTCAACGTATACGGATGCGTTGCGTAAACGTGAACGAATATAAATTTGCATAGATATCCGCGGTCTAACGACGATTATCTTGAAACTTTTCAACGGGGGTGTGTATATCTTTCATCCACGGGAAACTGAATTCCCAGCAATCCCATCGAGTTTTTCCACGAATCGATCGAAATACATATTCATAAGGCGGAGTTATACGATGCCCTCATCCAGAGGAGAGCAGCAACGTACCCGCAGGCGAGTCGATTCCTCGGTTTCAGCCGCGTGCACATCCTCGCCGGAGCCTCGTTGCTCACCTGCGTTCACCTGTCTTCCGTTCGCTCGCTTTCCTTACCCCAACGTGGGCGAACGTGCGCTCGATCCACATTGTGGCGACCATTTAAACATCAACCGTTTCCCAACAGCGTTTCCAACGGCTCCCACACGTCGCCGATTAGACAGACACGCGGCTTGGAACTCGATTGCGACATCGCAAGGCGGACTGTTCCTCGTCCAGCGTATATGGAGATTTTTTCCAACGCGCTACAGCCAGACAATCGCTCGTTGTACTCGTTCTCGCTTTTCCATTATATACAGTAAGCACTTGGGTATTGCGGCGCCAAATACGACGAGTTTCTTCGGAAATGAAACTCGTGGTCATCGGCAGTCAAAGGTCGTTTAACTCTTTAACAGGGTTAAAGAGGAAGGATGGAGAATAGAGGATTTGGGAAATAATTATTTCCCTCGCCAAGATCTCTCGTATCTCTGCTACTAGATACGAGAGACACATAGTTTTGACTTTCGATGGGATGTTAATAACGACGGAGTGTCGATCATTGCGATACAGCGAGAATACACAAACGTCGAAAAGATACAAAGTACATAGAAATAGAGATTATGTATCTCGCTATATGTACGTAGGATGAAATTTATGACGCTGTGTTAGGTGGCTGGCTCGAGTCTCTCGGGCCACACTGTGGAAGACCGATCTTTTTGCAGCAACCGTAATTCTTGTTACGAGGATGGAATAACAAAAAACATCTATTATACAGAGGGATATCGCGTTGAAGGACGCCTATGCGGAGTAGTGGGAGAAGGTTTCCAAGCGAACTTGAGGCAGTGTCTGATCCCAGAAGAGCTATAGCTCGAGAAAGCTTCGAATCCATATGTTCCAATAGCGCGGATCGATATCGAACGAGAGTATTCAAGAAAGAAAGACTTGCTTGCGTTTTTGCTATTTTTATATTCTTGAAACTCGCTTCTATCGTAGAATTACCGTTGATTGTTGCAAAAAACGAAGTTGCACGTCCAATTAAGGATAGTTGTGTTGGAAGAGGCTCACGGTAGAACGAAGTCCAGCGAAGAGAACGAACGAACAGGTAACGCGCTGTGTTGCATTGAATGTTAATTAATGAGAATTGCGATCGACGTGTACGTTTCGGAAGAAATCGAGAATATAGAAAGTAACTGGAGGAAGAAGAATCGACGTTGACTGCAGGCTGGGAACTATAGCGAGGTGTCTGTGAAGCAAAAGCCAAGGAAACTTGTCTTTTGTCAGTGGCATTTCGAGTTCAACGTTCTCCTTGGATGCTATCACGCGATCCAGCCGCCATCATTCTCCCCGTACTTCTGCGAAAAACCAAACTCGATAGTCGTTTCATAATTTATGCCTGGTATAGCTCTCCCGTTTCCATTTTCACGCTCTGCACGCTGCCAGAACGATGGAATAGTACCAGTTTCTCCGTTTGGTACGTGCAAACGTATTACGATCGTGAAGATCAAACATAGGTTTCACAGTGTATAGGCCTTTCAAATGATTTTTTAACTTTTCGTTAAGATACGAATATTATCGGCACTTTTATAACAAGTTTATTTATTGGAAGCAGAGCAGGTGAACGAAGAAGGACATGGGAAATTGTTCCCATTCTTGGAGTTTTCTTCGCCATTTACTCGTGAATTTCCATTTCATTGCTCTTCGTTGTATCTCGTTTCGTTTCTCTTACCTTTGGCATATACCTGAATTTACGAACCACGTATGCTTGAATTTTTTCAACGATACACTTTGAAATAATTCGTTCGTTCTCGGGATTTCTTTTTCTTACTTTTTCCTTTTTATCGTTATTAGCCGATCTTCGAAAAATAACCAGTCACCCGAATCGCGAAAATATATAATTACGATCGAATTACAAACAACCTTTGAACTCAACTCGTTAAACGCGAATCGATTACGATAGAGCATCGAACGAGTCGAGTAGCTCAAACAGCAAACAGTTAAAACTTTGAACCCTTTCTTACTATTCTTCCCCATTTCTTAAATGACCGCAAGCTTGTGAATCATAAATCATAAACGCTTGGTACCTGTCACCTATTGGGAAAACATGATAAAATCACATTGCAACGATCCCTTCCAAGGATAATGCAGTCAATTACGGAATGAGATAATCCTAACCAAATTAGAAATTTGAATTGAAATCGCAATAAAGTATCGAATGGTACAGAGGTAAAGCTCGGAAACTATGATTGCTCGCCCTCCGTTCACAACCATAAACCCTCTTACCAACCTTCTCAATTAACGTCTGTATAGATGACCGCGCCGTAAAGTTGTAAATTGAGAATAAAAAGGCAGCCATTGAATTCAAGCTATCGTAATGTATAATAAAATTTACAACTACGATCGTTGTAATTATCCCTTGGAAGGACGATAGAGAAAGCTGTGTCCATTGCGGAACTATGTAATCATAATCAAGTCACGAATGGCCCTTCAATTTATATCTACAATGGACGAACGAATACCAATAATCCGTAAAACAAGAACCAGTCGCAATAAGGCATAAATATAAATATAAATACGGTCGAAACGCCAAAGCAAAGTAAACCTTCGAAGCTGCTTTATCCCTTCTCGCAACTGTATAAGTCCTCTCGCCATCCTTCTCTGTTTCCGGAACCCTAAGTGACCACAACGTTAGAGGAAAAAGACCCTAGGTTGCCGAAGTTATTCGTCCATCATCGTTTATCCAGGCCTAACGAGCCTATAACTCAATCCAACGTCAGGATAAAGTACACACGAGCGGCTGTCAAGTCGACAGAGAGGGCGAGAAGCAGGGAGGGCATGATTTCCATAGCAATCTCGAATCGCTTCTCAGCGAACGCACGAATGCATTAAGCCAAGTCCCGTAGAGTGGTTATCTCGTTCTCGAGAATTGATCAAGATTAGAATTCCCACATCCGGAAGCGTTTCTTATAAAGTTTCCCTTTTCCTTCATCTTCCGCGACCGCCTCTGGCCCGGCCTCCTCGCGCACCTTCTACTTTTCTTTCATCTCTTCGCCCGTGCCGCGCTTACCATCGCGAAACGATGCACCTGCGGATATATACGCGTTCACCATGGCGCGGCACGGTACGCGAAACGCGATTAAACGACCGAGCTCTTCTAGAACGGAGCAACGGAGAAGCTCCGCAAGTAAAGTCTCGAGAGTCGTAATTAATACACGTGCACTCGATGGATTTTTCAAAGGCTTTCTTTGAAGAAAGGAAGGAAAATCGTTTCTTCGACGAGGTAAACCTTGGGTAAAAGTTCGTAAAGGAATGTCGCGCGTTTATGGGAAATTGCGAGGTGCAAGAACGTGCAGGATGCGACGTAAAGTATATAAAATTGTTCAAATTATCCTGCTCGGAAATAAGACAAACCGATTAGGTTCTATTTAAATATGTATGTAATTGCTCCTGTTAAATATCTTATTGTAGTTATCGTCCTCTTCCTAGTTGTTACAAGGATACGATATTTCTTCTGTTTTCTCCGTCATTCGTTCCTCGTTTTCCCTTTGTCTTTCGTTAGGACATGCACGATCAGATATTGCGTATTCGTCTTCCACGCTTACGATTTGTTTTATCGGCTACAGTGGTTAAACCCAACGCCGTTTTCTTCCAAGACATTAATGCGATCAACATGAAAATCGTGAAAATATTGGACGTAACTTGGGCCCAACGGTTTCCAATTTTCTAAACTAGATCAAATCTGAACTAAATTTCCGCGTTGCAGTTCCTGCTCGTAGTTTGGATGGCATAGATACTACAAGATAAGAGGAATCGAAACTGTTTCTCTGTGGAAAGTGAAAAATATGACTTATCGTGTTTCCCCTCCTACGATGAATCGCGATTCTCGCGATGAATCTATTATGATGAATTTTATAAAATCACATTCCATTACCTTTTGATCTTATTCACCGATAAAAAAAAAGCTAATCCGTCTTATCGTTTATCTGAAAATCGGATCAAGAAAAAGCCAATTTTTCCCACTTTAACTTAATTGTCGATCTATTAGGTAATTTCACTTTTACTTTTTAATTTTGCTTTATCTCGTTATCGAAAGTAAAAGCAGATAGATAATCTCACTGGCACCGTTTAATTGTAAAAAGGCAGCGTTTACATCGCATTCCATCTCGTATTATCATCGAACCTTTGCAAGTAGCCAATAAGAAAGCCCGCTGACTGAACATCCATCCACAGAATGCATCTTTCGCCATCGAAAACAGACAGCGAACTCAGCCTTCGGCAGACGCCATGACTCATTCGACAGACTTTCCCGTTACTCACCGCGTCCAACAAATTCATCACCTGATATCCTTCATACATAACTCCCTTATCGCGACATCGCGTCTTTCTATCCATCTTCGTGCCGTTCTTTTGTTTCGACCAACGAGTTGGAAATAAAAAAAAGGGAAGAAAAGAGTAAAAGATACTGTAGGTAATCGGCAAAAGCGAATGGCAGACTTTTTTCAAACTTGATCAAACTACTTGATTTATCTTTTTCTTTTTTTTTTTAAGAGCGAGGATTACTTTGTTAGATGACGTGTAAAAGGAACGTTGAAAAAATTGTAACTGGTCGGAATCGCGAAGAAAAGAGTAAAGATACACAGAGTTCTGTTTCTGTACACGCTGGAAGCAGTATCAGGCAAAATAGTATCTATATACGAGAGTTATTCGCCAACAGATTCGGCATAATCGTTCGGCATAATTGCTTCGATAATTTTTAATAGGATAGAACGAAGGCAGATACGTAATCCCACAGTCGGATAATCATAATAAATAAATATAGGTTTAGTGGTATTTAGTGGTAGTACCGATCTGCTAGATTTAGTAGAAGATCTTGCATCTTTGAATCGAACGGATCGTCTTTCGACCGTGCTATATTCAAATATTTCTTGTTGGCCACCAAGTTACACCGAAAGATCAACGCAAACCAACAGAAACAGATGCGAATAAAAAAATTCAGAAAGATCGTCGAGATATCTTTCTTTTACGCAGTCTTCGCGCGCAAGTAGATTTTAATACGAACAGATCGTTTCATTTTCGAACGATCGATTATCGCGAAGAAATGGACATTTTAATTCGTTTTTTCTTTTTTTTCTCTCTCTCTCTCTCTCTCTGACGAGGAAAGGTGTCCGAGGATTTACACGCGACAACGCTGTCGCAGCGCGGTGAATATCTTCCGTGCAGAAGTTATGCTTCTCGTTTATCAACTTGCCTTTTGTGATACGCGATCTGCTATATTTGCACCGGTGTCATCGAAGCAAATTGTCGCCGGTATAATACGAGAACGGTTCTGAGAAAACGGATGCGGCGCTAATATTTCCGAGCCACGTGTAACACGCAACACGATCGTTCGAAAGATCGCTAAACTCGCACAATTTTCTCTAGACTTTACACAGATTCACGATCTTCGTGTGTTTCCACATTCGTCGCGCTATAACGACCCACGACGCGCGTTTGCTGATCTTTTCTATCCTCGGGATTCGAAAAATATATTTTTTTAATCATTGCACGTATGAAAATTTAAATTAAACAATGAAACATTCTTCGGCAGATTTAAAGAGAAGAAAGTTCTCGCTGTCAAAAGGATTAAAGAATTCTACCGATAAATTTATTCTAGCGTTTGTTTGGTATTATAATTGTCAAGATGCGGAAAATATCTCGGTATTTGACAATCCGTATAAAGGAATTGAAATGTATGCAGATTTCAAAGGAAGACAATTCTCGTCGCATCGATCAAACGAAACACGCTGTTACAAAGTTAAAAGATTCATTTCTAAACGATGAACGATTTCATTCTAATATTTATAATTCGAATCCTCGACACTAGGAAAAAATAATTCGCTTTTTGGCAATTCATGTGTAATAAGAATACGCAAATCGAATCAAGGAAAGCCTTCTAGATGTAAGGGTAAGAGAAGGAAATTTCCATCGCGTTAAAAGGGCAAATATCAATCGACAATTTTATCGTAGAATTACCGTATTCCAAAAATTTCTGTCGTATTTTAAACGAAAAATCTTGAATGGAAAAGCTGACAGGGTACGTGATACAAAGTACTACGCAGAAACAAGTAACACGTCGGTCGGTTCAATTAAAATAATTCTCATTTATTTGGTCACACCTCTAAAGAAATTAACCGGTGGTAATAAATGTTGAGACTAATAAACGACATCCGTGTAATTACCACTGGTATCGTTCATAAATTCGCCGGCGCATGACATCATACGAGGCTACAATGTGATCAATTCAATATGCGCGATAACCGGACGTGAGACATTGCAAATTGTTGCAAATACCACTGAATTATTGGCGAAAGTATATCGCTGATATAAATGCGAGATGTTGCGCGCGTTTTGCATCTGTTCCTTGTCTGCTCGTGCTGTGTAATTTTTCATCGAGCATACTTTCGATACAAAGTCACGTCTCGGCTGTCATTTTGACAGGAACCAGTTTTTAATCGATGATTATCAAGTCACGTTTCTTCTGTCTTTAATTACGTACAGCGAGTTTCTTTTAAATTTTAATTTAAATAATTATTTCGCAAAAAATATGACGCGCGTTTTAATTCCGTGTTGCACGGGTTTCTCCACGAATGTAATTCTCTTCCTAGGAGATTGATTCGGTTGTTTCTGAATTGAAAGCTGTTAAAAAGAATTAACAATCGTCTCGTAAATCCTAAAGTAACCAGCACTCGTCAAACTCGTATCGATCTTCGTGTTTCAACGCTTATTCTTAAGCGAGGTCTTTGTAACGTGTCGTTCGAAAGAATATTTGTTACACGGATCTCGTATTAATCTGACGGATCAGACATCCCCTCTCGATTCGTTTGAACCTATTAACAATTGATAACCGACCCCTCCCCCCCTCATACTGAATTAATTACATTTTCGTATTGTTGGCGTTGAATTTTCAAAAGATCGCCGTTCGTTCCAAAAAATATCGGTTGGCGTGAAAAAGCGCCTATAACAATTGCAAAATATATAACCATTATCATCGGTGGTATAAAATATATAAAAATTCTCCGTTGTCTCGCGATGATTATTTAAACGAGTAAATTAAACATTATCTCAATATCCCAACGAGCATCATGTGCGTGCTCGTGCAGCAGACTCGCACACAGACAAAGTGTGAAACATAAAAAATGCAAAACATCGAAATAAAGGTATCCTGTTCTTCTTAATGCACTGTAATTCTCCGTGCGGATAATTAAGGGGACCGGAGGAAGAGGGTCGAGGGGCAGAAGAGAAAGAAAACCCTCCAGGAACACCCTCGGCGTCGAGGACAGAAAGGATGATGCGGCGGCCACGTGCAAAACTGTATATAGTACCTACGCTAATTTACTGTATATAGTCTGCCGATTTATATCGAGATTTCAATCGTCGATTTTAACCTATTTTTAAATCCACGTATTTTCCCATGGTATTTATCGAATTTATTACACGCATATCGATAATAAATTCCAAATTATTGAATTTTATAACTTGATTATTAATAAGGTCTTACTTGCTCGTACTAGTTACGTTAGTCTGATAGTTTTTGATCGATTTGTAGTAAAAATATATTACAAGCGACGAACGCGATAACTTCTAGTCGATTAAAACGAAAAGGTCGACTATCTTGGAACGCAATACGGACAGCGCAAGCTTTATTTATTACATTAATATCACGTAATATTATTACGTTAATATATTTAATATATCGATATATATTACAACTTATTTTAGCTTTCCTAAATGGCAATCAAAATTTTAACTTGTTAAAATGTTCGAAAAATATTATATTAGAATATACCCAAAAATATTCGAAGAAGATATTTTTACAGTTTATTAGCTATCTCGCTTCCATATTAATAAACTCCACCTTCGTCCACGTAAAAGAGCCACATGGAACGCAAACTCTACGTGAATTGTGGGATCAGAAACTCGTCTGCGTTTTTTCACTACTCATCAAGCATAAACGAACCGGTGGCTCTCGGAATTAATATGCATATGTATTCGATCGTTCTAGGCCGGCTGATACGGTCCCGAGATCGAATAAATAATCATGCGGCATTATGCGCTGGATGACCCTTGATTACTGACCTCCTCACCTCGTGTACCCGACCACGCGTGAATTATTCATCGGCCTCGGTCGCGCATCCTAAAAACTCATCACCTGGGCCCAAAATGTCTTCTCGTGGCGGCTTAATGAATACCGTGGAACGACGAAGAACCCGGTCGATGCGTTTCCTTTACGATCATCGGAAACGACGAATCTACATGCGTCGTATTGTCCACCGTGAAACAATCGAGGTATAGCGACCGATTCTTCTGTACCTTTCAGTTTTTACATTTGTATTCGAAGAGTTCTTTCGCTGGAAAATCTGATGGATGTTGGAGGAATTATATCGTTTTCCTATGATCCTTCCTATGTTCGAATTAGAAATGATCACCAGAAAGGAAGTGGCAAATTTCAAGTCCGAAAATATTTCACGGAGGATTGTAAAGTTTGTTTGTAAAATTCATCCGTTGAAAGTAAACAATTCCCAATTTTCCATCCCCACGAATTATCCCTAAAATCGAAAATCCCAATTACTCTGGCCATCTTGCTCAAGACGAAGCTACGTAACGCATCCGCGAAGCCCTAATCCAAATCTGACGCGAATCTAGCGCAAGCCTGGAAACCATACCTTCCTGCCTAGTATTTAGGAGCCAATAAAATTTGAAGCATCCAGAGTTACACATATATACGCGATCTTACTCTGGAATTCTCTGTTTCTACAAATTACGCCTATAATCGAAAAATTCAATTATTCCCGCCATCTTCCTGAGAAAGAAAAATAGCCAACTTACGTTATATAACACACGTTGAAAGCCACAACTCAGGCCTAATGCAAATCTACGAAGCATAGCTTTTGCCCTGTGATCTATAAAATGTCGAGTGTCTAGGGAATTTTCGCGCGGCAACGAAGGCCCGCAGATGCGTTTCCCGTCCAGATGTATCCACGTCCGTGGAGATACGCGCGCATTACCTTTACACAGGCTTGAAACGGCGTGTGTAGGTCCACCTGAGCGAGCAGACGAGCGAGTGAGCACGGAGGAGAAGGTGTCTCACATGGGTGCCTCTGTTCCCTGCAACACGAGTCCCACAGATGGGGGAGACATCCGGGCAGCTGACGTTCAAATGAAACTGACTGACTGACTTCGGCTTAACCGACTCCACATCCTTCTTCGATTAAGGAGAACTACGTCCGGGAGAGGAACGTTGGAGAACGGAGGATGGAACGTTTATATATCCCGTCGAATTGTTTTCCCTCCCGACGTTAGGGAGAGGAAGGCCTTTAGCCTGTCCCTTCATCGGTCACACACTCGCGGCAATCCTCTTTGTCTCCGTTTATTTCTTCCTTTCCGACCGGGGAAACTTCCAAGGAGAATACAGAAGATTTTTCTTGGAGAAATTTTGGCCGATATTCTATTTCTTTCCTTTCTTTATAGAATTTCGTTTACAGTGTCTATAAGCGATATTTGTACGCCAGCAAGTTTATCATTGTTTCTATATATCGATTAATAAGATACGACTGTTGCGTAATAAATGTTGTATCGTTTAGTAAGCGCTTTCGCACGATTACGGAAATCTTGTACCATGGAAATATTAATATCGCGATTGATATTTATAATAACGATATTATTATTATTACTAATACAATATATTTAGAAAATTGATTATAGTACAGCGTTTCAAATCTTTTGTAACTGTGTCTCGTATATTTCGTTTGATTTGAATTTCCGTTATATTCCTTTACGATTTTGATAGGAATTTACATCGCGATCGGAAAGATTCTAACAATAATAAATAATTGTGAAATCTCAATTAATACGTAGTAATGTATACGTCTTACGTAACTTATATTATTGTTTCTTTAGAAATTTTCCAATTTTTATCGCATTTCAGGTATACTACGACCATCTTATATCCCTCCTTAGATTTACGCATATTTACGAAGACTCAAGGTATTTTCTAGTTTCCAGGTCATCTTAGAGACCAATTTTTGGGAAGATCCAAGTATCTGAAGAGATGTGATTTCGTGTTTTTTAAATTAACGAGACGATAAAGAGGAATTTAAACGCGTCAGGACGTGAGAAGAGCGTAGAAAGTGAATCGTGAGAAGTAAGCGTGACGAATTATGGAAATATTACGGTTCTTCGGTTACTTTTGTCCGCGATATATTATACAATCCTTTATGCTTCATTCTTTCGGACGTTTATTTGACGCGAGAACTAGGATGAAATTCGGATTGTCCTTGCCTATACAACTCGTCAGAGAAAGAATCCTTCCTCGATCTTCTCTGCAGACTTTTAACAAAATACGATATCTCTAGAAATTATTCGAACACTTGTACATTACTCGAACGCTTTTGCCTGTTACGAATGCACTATACCTGTGCTATACGCCCACGTTTTCGTTCATCCAAAATTTCACTATAACGTGCAGTGACACTCTGGTATCGTGATTATATCGATAACGTTCGAAACAAATCTGAAAATGTATAGAAAAGCTACAAAATATTCGGTGCAAGTAAACATTTCCCAGAGATCGTAACAGTATCATCCATTATATTAATAAGCCTAAACGTTTTCAGCGAAACCCGAGTGAAAATTGATCCGAAAGAGCAATATGCTCGTGAAAATCGCGCCTCGTTATAAAGCTAACGAAATTTCAAAATGTTACATACAAGACGTACACTACATACGTCGATGTTTCTTACGGTAAACGTTCAAATGTTTTCGTGAACCAGCGTACGTCGATATCAAGGTGATTCGATAAGATTGCGTGATATACGCGGAGAACGTGCCACGTAATACCTCGACTCGCGTTAATTTAGCCTTTGTTACAGGCCATCTTGTCGTAGTACGATTAGCGAAAGATGATCGAGCACGTGATTCTCTGGATCCATCATCGATCGATGATTTCACGACGTTAATAGTATCTTTATCTTGTTATCTACTTTTCCTGTTTCAAGTTGATATCGTATTTTGTAACGTGTACGCGAGTGATGATATAAAATACCGATCGTTAAGGTTTAATTGGCTGAGACGAGAAATTACTGACGAAGTGAGTCCGATAGGATCAGTAAATACATACTAATTTAGTTTGTCAACGAGGTCGTAAGATATTCGATAATTATTACGAAAACATCATTTTTAAAGAAACTGCCCGGATATATTCATACTAATTCCTCAAATCTCGCCAAACATCATCCTTCTTCGTTCGAATTGTTCCACCAAAATTATACCAAATCGATTAAAACGTCAACTGCCAAATAACATCAATTGCCCAAAGTGTTCCCAACGAATCTACGCCAGCGTCTCTATACCAAACACTCGATTTTTCCGCAGAAGCTTGCTCTCCCAAAAATCTCAAACGCGCAACCTATCAAAATCCACCATTTTCCGTATCCGACCAACTTGGGGCCGTCGTTGCAGTGGATGCAGCGTTCCGGCTGCATGACGACTCGACGATTTCAAGCGTACCTGATCAATTTTCAAACTCGACATTCTCGTGAGCTAAGCCTTAAACGAATTACCCCACGTTTTGTTCCTACTTTTTCATAAGGAATCGCCTCTCGTGCCCGCTTGTACATGTCGTTCGGCCGCAGCCTGTATATACATTAAGTACGTACGTAGGTTCTTCCGAAAGTAAGAGCTAAAACCGCAGCTCGTACTCCATCGAGATGTGATCCCCGGCGCCGTTGTTCACGGTGACCAATTCCAACGTACGCCGGGTTCACAAGGCTCGCAGGATACCGTGTAGAACGAGATGGAGCGCGGCGTTTGCTCGCATTTGCAAGGGGGACCAGAGGAAAGACAAGAGCGCAGAGAAAGAGACAGAGACGCAGCGAGTGAAAAAGGAAGGTTGGAAAAAAGGAGGAGATAGCGTATATACCCCAGGGACGGGGAGTAGCCGGTAAAGCGACGAGGGCCGGACCAGGGCTTCGATAAAGGGAATAGTAGAGCGACGAAGAGAGGAAGAGAACGGGAGAGACAACTGGAGAACGAGGGAGAGAACGGGGAGGGAACGGATAAGAGGAAGCGTGGGCACTCAGGTGTGACTCTCCCGCGGGTTCTCCTGCCTCTCCTTGCCAGCAGCAACAGATACGCGGACCTTGGTCTCCCCGTGCACCTCCGGAAGTGCTCTTTATCTCTGTCGGTCTGTCCCCTCGCCCGTACCAACGTGCGTGCCTGCGTGAGTGCGTGCACCAGCCCGTCTCGCTCCTCTCTTTATTTCCCCGGCTCTGGTCTCTCCCTCGGTTACAGACCACGTACACTGCAACGGCTGCGTTTCCCTGCCTGATTAACCGAAATTTCGATCGCACGAATCGTATCGACCAAACGGTGAATCCGTGACAGCGACGCTAAAGTTTTCTCTTCTCTTTTTGTTTCTTTTTTTTCTTTTTCTTTCTTTCTTTTTTTGGCGAACGTTTCGGAGGTTGCGGACCAAGGGCTGCATCGGCAGGGGAGGTTCGCAGAGGTTGAGAAGAATGGTCGAGCGAGATTGTACGTAGACAGCGCGTTTGGATGTTGGCGTTTGGAAGCTTGACGCGTGCCGTGTTAAGGTTCGACCTTTGGCAACCGTAGAGGATGCGTATCGCGTAACCGCTCGAACTTGTCAAACCGATCGATTACGTTTCTTGAAAATCGATGGCAAAGTGTTTTCTAAAGTTCGATACGAGAACGCGTAATTAATGTTTCGTTTCGTAGGAACGATCAACTCCGACGAACTCTGCCTAGTTTACCACAGCTTATACCTAACGTGTCAACTCGCTAGTCGATTCACAGTACACGTTACCTATGGTACGCATAGTGCACGTACTCCTTAGAAATACAGATGGAACTTTTGCTAGTAGGATTACAGCGATGCGTTCTAATAAATGTATTTATTGTGCAGCGTTCAAGTAAATACATTTTTATCGCTTATCTTTACTAAATTTTCTATCTTTACCGCAACATATGCGAAGATCGGGTTTAATCTAGAATCTTGTCGCAATAACGTGAGATTCGTAGTTTTCAACGAAATTATATCGCGTTCCTTATACCGTGATTGAAGATTCTGCTTTCATAAGACAATCGAGTAAACGTCAATTTTAACCTACGATTTTCCTAGGCAATTGAAAGAATTCGGTTAAACAAAAAAATGTAGGAGGAAATGCCGATACTCTAAATGACGTTGGGAGAATATACGCATAGTAGCTATTTGAAATAACGTAAAATCGTTGGTTGGTAGCGTATAGATAGACAACGAACGTGTGCACCACCTGCTATACACACTGGCCTCTAACTGTTCGATTCACAGCTCTGCTCGAAGCAATTTCCTTTCACAGTGCTGAAAAATGAGAATGTTAATTTTTCATCGAACGCCCGACCGTATACGTCACCGCGTCGCTATATTTCCACCGTCGCCGACAACGCTCTAAATCCAACGAAGACAGACGTTTCAGACGCGAATAAATTCAATCAGCTGTTTAGATAGAAAAGAAAAGAAAAGAAAAGAAAAGAAAGGAGGAGAATTACGTAACATTGGTCTTAAAAAGAAACTGAACTCTACTCGTTACACGTCTCTCTCCATCCGAGTGATTTTACAGATAAAATATTATATTTTCGTTACAGCAAACTCGACGAATAAATAGAATTGCCAGATCGACGCAAACGATTGCCAAAAGGTAAATACTTTGAAAGTTCGAGAAGAACGAAGCTCTACGGATGAAATGTTCCTGTTCGCTAAAGTAAACGAATAAAAGAATAAAATTCACGGATTTTAAAAAAGCTTACATTCTTTCTTTAAATCTCAAGGAACCATAAACGAACCATTCCTCTTCGCTGAAATAAAAAAAGAAGTCATAAAACTCGCACGCATTTTAAGAAGAATAACTTTTTGAGAAAAAATCTATAGAAGAAATCTATCGATACTGACAAATAAGATCGGAGAAACTATCGCTGTTCGTTAAAATAAACGAATAAAAGAATAAAATTCACAGATTTTTTAGGAGAACAGAGTATCGAAGAAAAATCTCGCGTAAGAAATGAATGGTTTGCTTGGTCGATGATACTGCTCCCAATGCACGGCGCGTCGCAGTCTCAGGCAAGAAGAAAACCGATGCAAAGAGGACACGAAACTCGGTGAAATTCGCATTACGTATTACATAGCGATGAATCCGACGCGTCTTCGAAAGGTAACAAGCGGCGTGCAGGTGTACGATACAACGAAGCAACAGAATGATCGGCTGTTACACGATTAGACGCATTTCCCGCATTTATTTACACGCAAGACTAACTAAGCCGACCCACGTAAGTGCTGGAAAGGAGGATTTTCTTAGATTTCGCAACGATGCATGCCCCTTTCGATAAAATAGCTTTTACGTCGATCGGTTTCAAGCAAGAGGAAGTCGAAGAGTTCTTCACGACATTCTTTCTATTAATTCTGCGATCTTCAATATCCCGATGGTTACGTACTTTCAGGTCATCGTCCTTCTTAGACGCGCGTCGAACGTCACTGTCAGTTAAATCGCAAATGGAAATTTGATGGTTGTATTTAAAATTTGTATTATATTCTATCGTCCGAAACGTTGATAGCGTTACGACGTTAGAAAGATAGAGAGATCGGGACAATCGACGATCCGAGTGTAAAATGTTACGCACTCTAAAAAGTAACAGCCAAGTACTTTTCTATATCTATGAACATTCTATTCTTCTGCAATTATATAATTCGCTATTTAACTCGCTATTCTTGTGTATATAATTAAATATTCCGATATGATCTATCGACTTAATCTCTGCTGAAGATCTCCATGAAAATTGACCGAGAAATTTGAATACGTTGGCTGTATTACTAGAATTATATTATTAGAATCGAATATTCTACTTCAAGGTATTAATAAACTGTTCTTCGATATTTAAATATTATTCTATTCTTCTGTGATCAAATACTCCAGGATCTTCCTACAGCAAATTTCTACAATTTTTTCCATACGATCTCAGATTTTTTTTTTTTTAACAGTAACTTATCGAAAGATCGTTCAACGAAGAATCGCCATCATCCTCTGCATCTATCTATTATTTATAACAAAAAGCGATGCGTATTCGCGTTCAAGTAAAGAGAATAAAATGAAAATGGAAGGAAAACCAGAGAAACGAAAGAATTACGGAGATGGAATAGCAGAATGGAATGGTTGAGCTGGTGGGGCTTAATCGGATGAAGAGACCGACAAACTAGACGTTCTCTTCAGCTTTAGAAACATCGACGTATGTGGCAACTAATTTCGTTACTTAAGTTATACGATTGTCTGATATTATTTAGAAATGATCTTTCTCGAACCAGGCAAACGTGTTTCTTGCGTCTAGTTCGCAATAAACAGTTGGCTCTTTCAAACGTACTCCGCCGTACGTAGCTTATCTAACTACTCTTTCTTCATACAAAGTTTATCCGATCGTGCAACGAATATACCGTAGATGTTTACGAATGCACATAGAAATTTGAAACTGCGGAAATCCGTCGAGTGCGAATAATTTAGGAAATAATTCTGCAAAAGCGAATTTAGAATAGCTTATAAAATATTCGGAGTATAACAATCTCTATCGCGATATTTAATGGGTAAAACAATTTTCCATCCAGATACCATAATACTCGTACAAACTTTTCCACGAATATATCGTGTTCGTTGAATTTGCATAAAAATCCTCAGTCTGATAACGAATATCGCGAGTTACCGTAGGGAAATTTTCCAAATCTTTCGATCGTAATATAAAATTCAAATGTCCGTAATCAAAATCCAATTAATCCGAATTACGTTCATAAAGGATGAAACCATGTAATCCAATGCTCGTCAAGTGCAAGCACGCGTATTCAGAAGCGATCACGATCTCGATTGGCAGCTCGAAAGTTTCCAAGGCTCGAGCAGCGACGACCGAGTTGGCGAGGAATTAAGAAGCGGAGAGGAAAGGGCGTATGGGAATAATCGCGGGAAGCGGGGCGTCTTTTTTTTTATTCTTTCGAGAGAAGAGGGCACCTCTGCTCTTTTTCCATTCCTGAGAGGAGAAAGGAAGCAGAGGCCGGGGGAAGAGAACAGAGACGAGAAGAGATGCACGGAGAAGCAATGCTAATTCCTAGCTTGGAGTTGGGAGACTCGGAGAGGTTTCCCACCTTCTACGGTTTCCCTCTTCGAGACAGCGCGACGGCCACTCGTCTGTCAACCGTTGGCGATGATAATGATTTCGTTTGCTACAACCGAGCCCGTTCGATTCACGACCGTTCTGCCAGTCAGCTTGTTTTAACATTCGGCTGATCTTTGGCTCGTTTGGAAACTAGGATCTCTAAGCCGAAACAAAAGAATGTATCTGTATCAATGTAGCCAAATATTTCAACAAGAGCGACGTATCGATGATGAAGCTTTATTTCTTCGTCTTTGTTATCGTTCAACATATTTTCAAAAGTATCCGAGTTAGGTTCGGTGATTTTGTAGACATTTTATCAAAAGAAAATACACCACGCGTCACCAACTTTGTACATAATCTATTTAATTAGAGAACAAGTTATTTCATTTTGTTTTTCTTCTTTTTATTTGTAAATGTACAGAAATCTTTCGTTAAATGATTCAAATATTTATATATAAAGACATGTTTATGATGAAATTCGATTTCGTTGAACGCATCCTCCTCCCAAGCAAGCTCTATACCTCTTTCCATTTATTTATTATTTATTATTCGTTTTAAATTCAATTTCTTTAGTACAGAAGATGCTGCGTCTACGTGTCAATCGTTACATGTTACGGAAAATTACTATAATCCACGCTCGAAGAAGATACTTAAACGTGTCATGAAAATTTGCGCGGGAAAGAAAATAATTAAATTCCTGCCATAATAATGACAATCTTGTTGCTAAAAAAAGTTGATCTTGTTGGCACATTAGAAAATTTTCGTCTAAAGAAACACCGTTAAACACATCTGCTATGAATCTGGGTTACGTAATAGGGGAAAATATAAAAATCCCGATCGACCATATTTTCTAAACAAAATTAAAAAATAATAAATAAAATTCCAAGACCGAATTCGTCGTTCTATGATCGAGATATAGGTACGTATTTCTTCCTGCTGCACGTACTTTATTCCATTTTACACAAATCATCGATAACGCGAGTAACGCGAAGCTTGCCGCTATTATCGGTCTTGTAACGCTAGGACGTAACATCAAACGAAATCGATGACAGAGATAATGGACGCAGACAATATGACGTCGAGTACTGAATATAAATCGTCCCCGAGTTAGGACGTTCGCGGATATAGGCTTTGCTCGTAACTCTGTCCAATGATTTTAGAATAAAATTGCAGGTTTTATTGAAACCACGCGACATCTGTCGGAGAACCAGCAAAATAATGGACAACTTGCCAGATAAATTCGTTATGCCGTTTTTATACCTACCCTTTTCTCACGGTTTTAATCGAATAAAAAAGTTGATACTACAGGAATCAGCGTTGCAGCGATTTGATATTTTATAAACGAATAAAATCGTAATATGAACGATCGTTGACAAAAAAATTTGTTGTTTAATTTTAGCGCTTTTTCTTTATGGATTACTCGTTTGCTCGTGTCAAAAGATGGTAAAAGAGATTCGTGAATTTATCGCGGCTTCTTTTTCGTAGAGAGAACATTTCGTAGTTTCTAGTGTTGATAGTTACGAAATCGAGATATGCTCCGTTACTGTCGACGCAATTCATAATTTTCTCTGTGCCTGTTTCTCGATCGAGAAATATATCATTTTATATAGTCTGATTAACGTCGCACCTATTATTGGGAACTCGCCATCTCGACTTCGATAACACAGTGGTTCTTCGATTGATCCAATCCTTTAGCGATTCTTACCTTATTCCTCTTTCGTATGTTCTATGTATGTTCTTAATACAGGGGAAAATTATTACGAGGAGATTAAACTTCCTATTTGATATCGTGTTTATTGCAAATGTCAGAAATACTCGTCATTTTTATCACGTACAAGAGAAACAGATGTACAGGGGTCAAAAATTAAAATCTTTCTATTTGTGGAACAAAATGTCGTCCGATAATCTGATATTCGGCTATATAAATATTTTCTATCAACCGAGGCATAAACGCCCTTTTTTTTCAATCCCATCTGGTAAATTACTTTCTCAAAATTCTTCGACAAATCCTAATCTTCTTTCGCTTCATCCACTCCATAACAGATACGAGCTTCGTCAATGGCATTGAATAAATTATTTTCCCCAAAGTCTTTCGCATTCCAATTCTGAAAACATATATATATATATATATATATCGATACAATTCCATTCCCCTTCAAGCTTATCTGTTCCATAATCGGGAATAAAATTATTCAATCTCTCTTGGCAGAATAATTTCTCAAAATTCTTCAACAAACGCTAATCTTCTTCTACTTTATCTGTTCCGTAACTGATGCGAGATTCTTCGATCCTGTTTACTAAATTATTTCCTCCAAATTTTCGACAAATGCCAATTCTCCTTCGGTCTATCTGTTTTATGATCGATGTAAAAGCATCGGTCGCGTCCACGATCGGATCGTTTGCGACGGGGAAACGAATGTCTGTCACTGGAATCGGTAGAAAGTCGAAATCCCTGGTCGCAATGCTCGAGAACCACTATCCGTTGTTTAGCAGTTGTCATTTCGCGGATAGTAGTCGCGAGTTACGATGGCAATACGGGAAATGCTACACTCATCCACCCTGGCCAGGCAGAACGACCGTTACATCGCGAGCTCTTACCGCTGTTCTCTCTTCTGCGTCAATGGTCAATCGTGGAAAAGAAAAAAGAAAAAAGAAAATCTACTCCGAACACCGGTAATTTCCATGAACCGACCATATCGTCGATGCGCACTGCGATAAACAGCATCTTACGTCTGATTTCTCCCTTTGCAGAGACTACGTAATTTAAATACAGACTTTTATGAAATAGAGATCGTAGTCAAATGAGATATTTCACGGTATGATTATAGTTTTCTGTCTCTGTTCGGTTTATCATTTAGTGTGATTAGTCCATTTAAATTATTTATAAGTTGTAACTTGTAAATATTTTTTATGAATCGGTCATTCGAAATGCCAACGATGGGAAAGTAACATTTTAGTAAATATTAATCTATTTATGATATATATATATATATATATATATATATATATATATTTATGTGTTTAATTATTTAATTTATTTGTAAGTTATATTACGAGCTTGGAGATTGGCTGAAAGTAATACGAGTCAATATCGAGATTTTAAGGATTTATATTTGGTCGCTATAATTATTTAGTTTAGTTTGATGTTTAGTCAAAGAACGTTTGATGAAAAATAGCAGCGGGCTTAAATTAGCGATGTTTTAATTTCATACGTGAGATTTTACATTGGAAAGCGCTTTTAGCGTCGAAGCGATGATTGGAAAACTAAAACATTGTTCCTTTCGAATTTCACAGAACGCCGGGGAATCTGTGACGAGTCGACGAGGCACCAATGATCCATGAAACCCAGTTCGGAGAGCGGTGATCTGAATAAAAGTACGACACAACCATGGACGTGTTTTTTTTTTTTTTTTTTTACTCTTTCGAGATGAAAGAGCGATTATGATAAATCCTACCTGTCTTTACTTTTCGCCATTTCAAACGATTTAGAAAATAAACGAATACGAAGTTATACATGAACCTGCTACAGGAAGAAGATTTCCTATAACACGATAATAAAAGATATTCGAAAAACATCGATAACCTCAGGATCGAAAAAGACAATGGAAACAAAGAAAAGATTTTGTCGATTCTAACGTTGAAACGTTTTTTCTCCTACTCACTCGTCTATAGACTGCGGATTTTTCTGCAAATTCATATTCTTGAGAATACGTTTAAAAAGGTGGAATCTGGGAGAACAATTAATCCATCCGTGTCAAGTATTACACCGAGCGCTGTACTTTGGATATTTTATCCTACTTTTTCGTATCATGTGCATTTTCTGCAATTCCGCGCTTTCGAATTTCCTATAAATACATAAATATCCGCAGTCCACTTATCATCCGCCACCACGTTCGAGTTTCCCATCCTCTGTTATCACGTATGTATGTGAGGGGACTTTAAAAGGAAGAAAAATGCAGAACCACGCGCGTTATCTAAATGCGCGTTAAGGCAGATATGTATTCGGTTCATGAGATCGACGAACGTTTTAGAAGGTTCGCGCGACGCGTGATGACCGGAAATTGTCGATACCGTAATGTTCGGGTACCGGGCGAACCGGAAGCAGGTCCCACGTGTGCTACAGAGACGCGTAAGAAACGGAGAACGAAAGAAGTGGAAGGGATATAAGGAGACTGGTAGTCACAGTACAGTTGAGACTTTCTTAACGAACGACTCAATAAATCAATCACGTAAAAGAAACTTATACGCAATGGTTTTTGCATATGTATGATGAGTTATTATTAAAAGATTCCCCTAGCCAGACGTCGATTAATTTTCACGAAGAAGAGGCTGCTTTCGCAAGCGTTACACCTTGTCGTTGCGTCTTTACGCGCATTAGTATACTTGATGCAATTCTTAATGCGTGTTACATGCCCAGTAATTTGATGTTGCTTGGCTTTACAAGTGTTTTCGGCTTTGGCGAGCTGTTGAATTACTACGTTTTATGTTATCGTTAGTGGCGTTGTTTTGTCTAGGACGAATACGTACGAAGCACGACTTCTTTAGAAGAATCGTCGAGTGACAATAACGGATTCCGAGGAAAATTTTCAGACGGAATACTTGTAATTGCACTGTAATTTCCGGTTTACGCGGCATATCCAGTTTAACCAGTCAAATACCAAGTCATCGTTTTTATAACAAAAAGCATCATCTCGAACCGTAATCACATTTCCGACTTTGAAACGTCCGAACAACCAAAACCTCTACTTCCATATTGCACAATGCGGTCTCCGCTTCTCCTTTAACTCGTCGATTCTTTGACACCATCGATTGACAAAGCACAAAAGTCTAGCAGTGCAAAAGTCCAGACGACGATACGAATAACAGAGAGGCGCAATTCCAAAGCCTGTCCGATATTTCTAGTTTCCACAACTATATTTCCAACTATAAAAGTCAAACACTCAAGTAACGAACGACAGAGTAACGATAGATACCAAAGTGGGAAAAATAAGTGCTGTCGAGCTTGCATCTCCGCGTAACCATAACTCGAGGCAATCTGTTCCTGCATCTCGAACGACGCAACGATTACGTCCGCGATATTGCAGCGACGAGGATAGGACAAATGGTTACGGTGTTGGTAAAATGGTTTTGCCAAGGTCACGATCGGGACCATCTCCATTTTCCCGACGAGAAAGCTCGATAAAGCGTAGCATGGCGTGGCCACGGCCTATGGAGGCGGTGGCGGCGGCGATCACGATCTCACCGCATCTAAAATCACCCGGCGGTCCTCGTGATTGTATTAATTCACTTGACAGAATACAGAATACGGAACGCAGAGTGTATACAGATGCGGCAGCGTGCCGGTGTTGGATGTGGATGTATTGTCTTCTCGGCTCCTTTCTCGCATTAGCATAAGAATTCAGCATGTACATGATCCGCGTATCAATTGGCGTCCCGGTGAATCAAGACTTAAATCTTGCACCATGATCACCCAGCGACGTTCGAATGTTGAAATATCGTCATCAAACGATTGGAAACCAACGGGGGACGGCTACGTTCACCCACCGTGATGCTACAGCTCGGACGATCTGTCGTTCGTACGTGCGAATATACCGCCTCCTAGGTGCTCGGTAGTGTCTGGTAACGCGGATTCATCCGTGCCATTTTTCTAAATGAAAGTTTATCAGCAGTGAAATTGTCAGAGAGTTCGATCGTTGGAGCAGGTTTTGCGTATAAGCACGAAGTTATTGTACGATACGATCGTGTCGTATCTTTCGTGCTCGACAATTATTTCAAGCTGGAGAACGCATACACCACTGTACTTGATTAAGCGCGGGAATCGACAGTACGATCATAGTACAATACAATCAGAGTACGATACGTTGGATATTAATAGTTGAATTGTCAGAGCGGTAGGTATTTGATCGTTTGAACGGGTCTGATACTGTCGATGCACAGCGTAGATACAAACTCTCGAATCGAAGATTTCTGGGAAGGGTAGAGCCGAGTCGCGAATTGTGTATTTTTGGAAGGAAAGGGGATTCGTTTATAGGAAATCGTTGAATTGTTCGGAGAATTCGGTAGTGGGGATTCTAACCCCTTTGATGCGTCTGAATGGACGTTGGAATGTTTTGCATACTGAAGTCTAATGGTTCTGCAGGAGACGGAGTATCCTGGAATTTGGAATTCCTCGACGTTAGAATCGAATACGTTCCGAAGAATTTAGCGTCTAACGGCGGAGCTTAATATTTTGTCTACCAATCAAAGATGAAAATCTGGTATTCTCGAAAGAGTTGGAATATTTCTGATACCGGAGTTTCATCATTTCGCAAAGTATTAAAAAATCCTCAACGATCAAAGTTTCGTTATTTTCTCTGTATCTATATTGCTCTATAATTAGTCGTCGTCCATAAATCATATTGCACTGTGATTATTCATAAACTGTAAATCGTATTGCACTATAGTTATTCATAGTACTACTATCTTCAAAGTTACTAAGCTTCGTCTATCTCACTTCCAGGTCTTAATATTAATTATCCGCATGAGACATTAGCTTCAGAATAAAATTATGTAACCCAAAATACGAAGGTTGGAATGCCGCGTCACGGTCTCCTAACGTTATCGATATTTTAAAAGCTAACGCTTCCATAAAGTATTATTCTTAAATCACTATGGCTCGTGTTTTCAGCGGCTGCACGAAGTCAGAATGCTGCAAGGATGCTCTGTACCAGTTTCATTTTGGGACCTTGTTTTGATTCTCATCGTCCAAGGCCAAGGAGGCCCGATTTCCGAAATTTATATCGAGCCAGTTCCAGAATATTAAATCGGAAACCTTCTCTGTACTCTGTCTCGACCCGAATCGCGCACAGTTATGAAGATAAATTTGCAGCGTCGTCCAAACAGAATGAAGCTGCTTGTTCAACATCCTAACGGGAATCACGTAGAATCGCGATAAGTTAAAATGACCACTATCGCGTCATGTAGTTTCAACTTCCTGTCTCCGATAAATCCTTGCATCATCCTGACGCGCTTCGATCGAAAACAACCCTTGCTCTTCAAACTACACTGTTCCTTTCAAACCATAGGAAAATTCAAATTTGCTGAATTATGTTACCGCGGTAATGTAAAAGGTGTACTGCGTTAATATGGCGTAAACTATTAGGGACCAAGTGTTCAAATAGCGCGTAAAAGTTACGCAAATGCAACCGGTGTCGAAGGATCCGAATAAAGTAACTTAAGCGTCGTTTCGCCAGGATAAAAAACATGCGAGACACTTTTCAAACGCCTGCCACACGAACGAAGGATGCAAAAAGGTTTCTCGTGATTTGGAGAAAAGTAGTTTATTATAGTTTACCATGCTTCGATTTGTCTTTTGCGTCAAATTGTAGGATTCAAGTGGGAGAAGTGGCGAAAAAGAATATGTTCTTTCGAAACCACGATATTGAAAAATAAACGAAGATCGATGTATTTGATATTGAACATCGAATTTTTACGAAAGGCTGAAAAGTGGACAGAGTGCAAGGCGATACGTAGAAATACATAAATAATCGCTCTTATAACATTTAGCGGTGAAATAAATCTCCGCATAGGTTCACCTTTTTTAGCCGTACTCGCGAAAATTGAAATCTGCGCCAACATCCGCAGTCTATTCGTAATATAAATTAACTGAAGGAAAGATTTTAACCGAAAGAATCTCGAAAGAGTTGAGAGATATCGGTTCCCTCCGTATTCGAGCAGTTGCTCGAGAATTCCTTGAAACGAAAGGTTCGATCGATCGAAATGATGGCAGGACGATAAAACAGAGGAAAGCTGGCAGTTTTCTCTTGCAACAAGGAAGATTGAAAAGGCGGGACAGCGGCGCGGATGTGCAACACGGCCAACTGAAAGGATCGACGATCCATCCAGTGGCTCCAGTCCCAAGAACAGAAATTGTTACGTGCCCGCTCCGTCGTCGTGATTCGAATGCTCATGCGTATCGACCGCGGTCATCCAGCGACGAGAGGAGAGACAAGAGAGTTCCGTGGCGTGGCTCGAGCGGAGAGCTTTCTTCGACGCGTGTACACACGCGTCTCTGTCCCCCAGGTGAAACACACACGTACAGGGTGTCCCACAATCAGTCACGCAACCAGAAATAAAATCATTAGATGTGTAACGACGAATTAGGGGAAATTTGGAATAATTATTTATTAGTATCTTTCGATGTCGTTTGACTCTTATCGTAACGTGCCTCTGTTTTTCAGGCGAAACGCACACGTACAGGACGTGCCACGATCAGACAAGCAACCCGAAATAGAATCGCTTTACGCGTGACGATAGATCGAACATTTTTTAGTGAAATTTCTAGTACGCGTTAGGTTAGATTTCTTTCTTAAGAAAGTTTAATTGGCCGTCACAATTATTTGTCGAGTCTGGTTTACCTCTGCACACACGCGTTTCTACCAGGCGAATATCTCAGAATGTCACAGGATCAGTTACACGATCAGCGATAGAATCATTTTGCTCGTAGCAAGGAATTAAGAAAATTTACGAACGAAATCTTTATTCCCGAGGACTTTTAATTGGACAATTTTTCTTAGTATCTTCGGGTATCGTTTAACTCTTTCGAGATGGATTTTTGTTCTACCAACGGATGCGATATATCTGCGATACTCTTTTATAAATCCTAAGAAATACGCGTTAAGAATAATTTTTAACTGACGATGATTTACACGACAAAGAAGGCAAACTCGTAGCCCTGACATCTCTCTGAGTAACGTCAATTACATAAAAGGATAATTAAGAAGCCACGAATTTAAAAGAAACCAGCCAGATGCACCGAACCATTTCAACGAGGAATCGCCTCGACTCGTACCTGCCTAAATTCATTTCTTTTTCTTTTCATCGGAACGCATGAAAATATACAAATACGTCCAATAAATAATATATAATAGAGAATATAACCTAACCCAAATCCTTATGTACGCACTCGGGTTTCACGTTCAGATGCAACGACTCGACTCGATGCAATCTAACGATAAGCCTACTCGAAACAAATTTCACAATTTCTCCGTTCGTTTCTCCGTACATACATTATACATATGGAATCCTAATAATCTTGATAGTAACATGGTTACAGGACACCCTGTATCGGTACACGCATAGAGACGATTGTTATGCCGTGGTAGTTTGGCGGGACGATGAAATCCGTGCTGGTAGAGAGCGCGTGCACACGAACGAGCTCGTCAAAGGCGATTGTCCGTCCACGCGGAAGCAGAGCCACCGCTTCGCGAGCATCTATCCCTCGATCGGCCTCTCACTCGCAGAACACGTACACCTCGTGTCCCCGTACACGTTCCTTAGCCTCTTCTTGTATGCCGGTATTTTGGCGGCGGTGCGTGGATGTGCCAGTTACCTTCGCCTCACGCCGCTCTGCAACGTCCAAATTATCGAATAGGAGAGCCAGCCACGATGCTTTCGCGACCAACATTCCAATGGAGCTCGTCTCGATTCCGATCGATGACATTTCACCAAGTGAAATGTGGTCTGTATCGTGGCTTTTGATAGGCGGGTTCGAGCGAATTGGAGGCTGGTTTTCTCGAACGAGTTGAGTTAGTTGGATGAACGATACTCCCTTCGGCGATTCATTCGATAGCTCGATAAAGGACGTTCCCTTTGCCGATGCTTTCGATAGTTGTTTGGCGAATGATTTGGTAGTTTGACGAAGGATGTTTTCTTTGCTGATCCTTCTGATAGTTTGCCAGAGGATTTGTCAGTTTGGTAAAGCACGTTCCCCTTGCTGATCATTTTGCCAGTTGTTCGGTAAAGGATTCGTTAAATAACGCGAGATTCGCTCGACTGTTCTTTGGCTGTCCTTTTGTCCTTTTGGGCGTTTTGATGAAGAATTTGTTACACGGATTTACATCGTTCGGATAGATAGAATTACATTGACAAAGGATGATATCTTGGTAATCTTTATGATCGTTTAGTGGAAGATTTTTTGAAAATCCTTCTGCTACCTCTTTGATCAAGGATTTGCGAGACGAGTAAAATTCTTTTAGGAATTCTTCGGTTGTCTTCTTTGCCGATCCTTCCGGTAGAAGATTTGTTGGCTGTCGAAGGATGCTCTTTTTTCACGATCCTCTCGGTAGTTGCTTAAACCTCGTCGCAGAAGCCAGAAATCGGGACAGCTCGAAACCAGGTCGATTAAGAAGAAGAAAAGGAATCAAGGGAACATCTCCCTCTACGGTTAAGCGATTTCTAAGCCGGCTAATTACGCTTCCAACTGGTATCGTTCGGGATCTATTTTAAGCGCAACGTATCTCGGGTAACGTTACGCGAGCTGGATAAGGCTATTGAATACCGACAACTGGATTCCAATTTTGCATTTGCGATGTACGCAATCGCGTACGTATATGACTACGCGCCTCTCTACCAAGATATTAAAACATTTAACGACAGCGTGGAAGAGAATTATGTTATGAAATCTTAATAGAAAAAAAAGAAAAAAAGAACGAAAAAGGTAGATAGAGTTTCCATCAACTTTGGATAAATAAAGATATCCGTATATTCAACGTTGCAGCTTCGCGTACGATGAAACTAAATATTCCTCTCGACCGTTTGTCTTAAACAAATCTATCTATTTGATGTTATTTACCTGCAAATTCTGATTCACACTCCAGGTCTCTGACTTGTGCGCTTAATGCGTTCGCCGCCTTTTCAACGAGCTTCCAGTTACGAGGTTACGAGGATCACGATAAATAAATCCCTAAATCATTGTCTCGAATCGTACCTCTGCAACATTCTCGCTCGAACGCAAAATTCCGATTGATCGATCGTTTCCTTAGGTCAAATTAATCAACCGTCGCGTTTTCTACGAAACCAGAAAGTGTTCTAACGCTTGGTGAACAGGGATGCGCGTACCGTATTCTAAACGCACACGAAACTTTGAGTAACAGATATCGATCAGGCAAGCTGATCTCTGTAAACCTGAGTTAGGATCAAACAACTCGTCGGAGGAATTGCGTCGAAGGACAAGCGCGACGAGTCGACCATAATCCGGTCGTTAAAAATTTCCAGAAGGTGCCCACGAGTCAGAGTGCTCGCGACCAACATCCTCTCCTGCGGTCATATGTCGTCGTCGTCGTCGTCGTCGTCGTGTGCGGCACGAAGATCCGCTCATTGTTTCTCTAATGCATATTGACTATTAACAGCGAATCCGCTTTTCCTTATACGCGAGGATATAACTACGTCACGTCCTTATTCGCCCGGCATCGTCTCGATCGGCCACGCTCATCTTCCAACTCGCGGCCATATTCGGCCCTCCCACCCACCGCACAATGCCAGCCGCATTCATAAACCTTATTCCTTACTCGCCAGCCGATCAATCGAATTCAAACAATCTGTATTTATGCTTGTTTTATTGTACATCATGCGTCTGCGAAATTTTACGACTCATTTTTCTTTAGCCAATGACTACAGCATGTGTCACGCGGTGCTCGTATAACGCGACCAGAAAATTGCTACCGCGCCCAAAATTGAAATTCGAAATAGTCTACACGCGTGTATACGTGTATGTGGCGATAAATGTTAGAATTCTTTGCGACACAGCTGGATAACAAGGGTTCCGCATTTTTAGTACGTAGGCTCGCGTACGTACAGTGAGATGTTTCTCGTCCTACGTTCAAATATCGAGATAACTCGCGAGGCACGACGGTTCGCGATATAACCCATGGACCTGGTTTTGTCACAGATACGACCAACGCACGCTTAACGGGCGCAAAAAACGTGTATTAGTTTGATCGATACACGCTCGCGACTCGTTTGGAGCGGTGGCGATTTTAAATAAAATTTCCGCGCAACTAGAGACTTTCCTTTCGGTTGCCTTAAAATTCTGTGCGCTAGATAGTTCGATACACGAGACGAACGAGAGGAATGATGTTCGTGGTTGAAATACTCCGAACGATTGAATTCTTACGTTTGCTCGAACAATTTTTATGCTCTTATGAAAATATCTCGAATATTATAAGTTAGATAAATATTAAATATTAGATTATACGTATAAAATGTGAAACCCGCTATAGATATCCGCGTTTTCGATGCTTTTACATCGACTTGCGTTTTCGAGGTGAAAATCTATGCGAGAAATTACCGAATAACCAAAGTAACCAACCGTGAATGGAATCTAGAGAGAAAACGATCCGAGAGAAAATCTGCAGAGTTCGTGTATCATCTATAAGCATCTTGGTGTTTGAAAGAAGCGAATTTACAAATATCGTAAAGAACGGTAGTCGATATTAAACAACACGTTTGAACTGAATCATTCGAATGGATGACACATTGTCTTTATCTAGTGATTCATCTTGTATTCGCAGTAACTAATCCATTACAATGCTCCGAGTACTTCTCCCAATTAAACATCCCAAATTCCCCGCCGAACCAAACAATGACTTCGCTCGAAGTCTGAGGCGAAATCAACCGCAAAAAGGAACACATCATCGCGCGGAGAAGACTAAGACGAATTGGGTGTCGAAATTTCACGCGACTCGAGTACTAATTAACCCTCCATAACTGGATTTCCCTTTGCTTATGAGAACAAAAACTCTGCTTCGTTACGATTTCTTAGTCTATCCTTTATCTCTGGTGCCGGTAACGATACCTAAGAATTAACCATAAATTAATCCAGCCGACGTAATTCAAATTGCAATTAGTCGTAGCAGGCATACGTATATTTGGAAAGAAAACAATTCTTGAATTTTTAATCGTCGTAAAAATTTTTCTAAATTCCTTAAAATACCTTCTACTAACGTTTCTTCGCGATATTAACGATACTTGATATTTTAACGTCGAACAAATGTTCTATCGATATTTCTATTCTATCGCCATTTTCTATTCAAACTCGTCTTTACCTGCGCAATTTTCTCAAATTAATGAGTTTGTCGCTTGTTTCTCTAAACCTTTGAAACAACTCTTGTGCGGTTATACGCATAAGAATATATTCTCAGCTTCTGTGCTATACGTATAATACATAAATCTCTTCTCGCAATCGGATCTACCTTGAATTCAAATGGAACGATAAGCGAGTAAAGCAAGATTTACACAACACTGATAGATAGTATTAAATAACTTGCCAACAAACAGCTCCAACGAATTCGACTCGACCTTATCATTGTTTAGTTACTCTTACACGTGTCAACTTATCATCATCTCCGATAAAGGTAACATACTCTGAGTACAGGACTCCAACTTATAAGATAACCTTATGTAGTCTCGTCTTAGGAAACAAGATGATTATGCGAAAAGACATAGAAGCATCGATCTCGATTTATGCTTGTTTATTAGTAGACTGAGGAATTACACGTATTTGTGAGAAATTAAAAAATGCAAAGACACACGGAACGCGCGTGCTGCGCAAAGAAAAGAATACACGAAATATGATCAACGCAGAGCGTTCGTTGTAACATTATAAGTGAAAGAGGTTCCAATCTTTTAGTTACGTTCACAAGATTTGAACCTGCAGAAACATCTACTGTCCGCCAACTAAACGCAAACGGAAGAAAAGGCTAAATCAAAAGACGTCGGATACACCCTGTATATTTATCTATTTTCACCGAAAGCTGCATTCTATTATACGATAAAATGGAAGAAGCAAATTCTTATTAAGTTTCTATTCCACAACTTTGAATCACTTTATCGTTCGATTCTCAGATCGTAAACCTTGTTGCGCGAATCTCTATTCTAGAAATCTGTTCCAAATGTTATCGTAAATTGCATCGTACGTTTTATTCTAAAATTGAATGCCATGGCTAGACCGCAGATATCTCGACGCGTTTGCGGGGAAATTCGAAAATGCAAATAATACGAACGACGCGTAAAGGCAAAATATATCGGCAAACGTATGGACAAAGATGTATAAAATATCCAAAGTACAGTGTGCTCTCTGTAATAGTCGTCGATAGGTATGCCAATTCTCTATCGATGTTCTATTTTTTCTACTAAATACGTTCTCCGGAGTATGAATATTCATAAGAATCAAGCATCGTGCAAGTAGGAAGCTGAATGAAAAAGAGAGAAAATGGAAGAAAAGGGGTGGTAGTACAGGAAGAGGATATCGCAGACGCGAAGAATAAAAGATGCAACGAGGAAAGTCGCGGTAGACAGAAAAAAAGGAGCGACGACGAGATAATTGTCGAAGGGGGACATTGGGAATGGAATTATCGAGAGGGCGGAGGAAGAAGGAGCGGGATAGAGAAACAGAGAGGCGAGAAGTGGGAAAAGAATGGCGAGGAGAGGGGCAGATTTATCGGCAGTAAGGGGAGGAAATGGAGAACAGCAGGAGACGGAGAGTACGGAGAAATCGAAGAGATGAAGGGACTGGGAGACGTTCTTGGTAACGAAGCCATGGAGAAACGAAATTTGAAACGATAAATCGTGTACGAGGGAGATAAAGGCAAACGAAAGGGGAAACCGTGAGAAACGGAATGTCCGAGCGAAAGATATAAAGAAGCTGTGAATAATATTATGCAGGAATAAAACACGTGGAATGTTTATAGATTGGGGAAGAGAAAGATGAAAGAAATGCGAACGAAGAGGATCGACAAGATCAAGAACGAGGCGAGAAACGTAGTAAATACGTAATATGAAAAGTTGTATGACAAACGAAACGAAAGACGAGTAAGATAGCAAGCGCGAAACTATTGGGTTGTAACGTTTCATCAATTTCCAAACGTACGATTATAAACGTATTATCGGACTGATTTAGATACGCGAAATTGCATTATAAAAACCTGGAAGAACTAAAAATCGTGAGCTTCGTAGACGGACGATGAAATTTTGCCCTTTCGTTCCGTCCTTGCGAGTCTTTCTCTTTGTCGAATATTCCAAATTGTTAAAAAATCCAAGTATCGGTAAGAGGATGAAGCTTCGACCCAAAGCGCTATAGTTCGTCTGTTAAAAACGACGTATTTGCCCGCGAGAGTCAAGTAAGTAGTAAAACCCGAAAGACCAGTCGCAAGTCACGACCGAAAAAGAAGTACGTTCCAAAAATAACGAGATTGGTGAAATTCTTACGTAACAACGCCTAAAAATAACAGTAGAAAGCAAAACTGCTCGATCGATAAACAAGCGAACGAACGAAAAGCGGCAAAAGGAACAAATTTATAAAAGTCTAGAATAATAGTTGGACGAAGTTTCGGAATATTCGTGCGCAAGCTACGGATAAATAAATACGACGACGAGCACGACTATAAATAAATAAATAGAAACAAAAAACGGACAAAGTTTCAACGTGGAGAATCAAATTTGCTCGTTAATCGTATGAAAAAAAAAGAGAAAAAAGAAAATAAGATAAAGATGACAAGAATGGAAAAGTGATTTAGCTCGTAGAGGGTAAAAACTCGCAAGGACGCGTGACTGAAAAAGAACTATCGTCCCAAAAATAACGAAATACATAAAAACTCTTACATAAAAACGCTGCAAAATAACAGTAGAAAGTAATAGTTCGATGGATAAAGAGGCGAAGGAACGAAAGATGACGAGAAGAGGAAGAGGAGCACGGAGGAGGGAGAGAGAGAACGGCGACTGGGCGGATTTCGAATGCATCGCACGGATCGCTACGAAATCTCGGATTCTATTAACGGAGAAATTATAACGGATTGACGGACGCAGGGAATGGATGCACGGAACGGATGGACGGAGCCGCCTTGTTGTCCCGCGAAAGATTTCTCTTGAATCGTAAATACCGATCAGTCGCTTTACCGGTTAGGCCTCACGTTGCATGTTAAACCACTTCCCGGTGCATTCGCAAATTGTACCGCAGTGACATAGTGGAAAAACAAGGAGGAGGCAGTGGTTAGGGAGAAGAGGAAAAGTTTTACGCAAGATGGTCAAGGTGGAACACGTTGAGATTCTTCGTACGAGAAGAGTGGAAGATTTAAGGGAGATTGTCACCCGAGGCTGGTTGTTTCTTCTTATTTTTTTTTTTTTTTTTTTCTTTTCAAATGAAAACGACATTGCGACATAAAAATTGCAAAGAAAGGATCTGATAGGACCAGAGATCAGGATTAACACGCTGACCGCTACGATGGTCGTCGGTGATCCACGTTATTAAATTGACGTATCGAGAGAATTCTATAAATCAATGAAATTAAGTTTTGGACATTTAAACCGACTTCTGATCTGCGCGTTCTATATTCCGTAGTATTTTATTCTTACTGGAATTTGTACTATTTACATTACGGAACACGTTGCAACGTTTTTAATGTTATAAATATTTCCTAACACGTATGAGTTAATCACAATGGTACCTCGGTGTCGAGTTTTTACGAAACTTTTTAAAAGCATCAAAAGAAATGATCAAGGCATGCAAGGACGTGCACTTTAATTAAGGATAACGCAACTGTAATTAAAGTCTGGAAGCAGAGCAAATGAAAAACTTCGACTCACCCTTTGTAGCGTGCGTCGTTATTTCTACAGCTCCTTCTCGTCTCCGACCCTGCGAACGTTATTAGAACATTGTTAAAAATAAATTGTCGGTACATCAGTATTGTAAAAATGTAAAATGCATTATTCTAAAAGTATATCGTATACGAAATATGATCAAAAGGAAACGACCAATGATCGATCAACTCTTAAAAAAAAAAAAGTTGAGAAACGTGGAGACTCGACAGACGTTTGGCAGACATGAGATCGGTAATTTGGCGTGCCAAACAACGATAAATTTAGGAGCAGATTTTATTTTGTTAGAAAATGAAAATTGTCCAAGGTACGCGTATTATACAATCGGTAACTCTTAAATTCTTTTCTACAACTAAAATAATGAAAAAATACGAGGAAGAAATACGTTTCCTTTTCATCTCGTTTGTTTTTCCAGGTTCAGAGAAACATGTGTTTGGTTAATTACAATTTTGTAATCAGAAACTATCCTTGACAACAAAACAGACAAATCTATGACACTATAAAAAAAAAAATTAACGCCCATCGCGATAATAAATTAAGAAGAAGCATATTGTTTTCTGTGCAAGATATGACTAGGATATGTTTAAAAATCTCAACGACCAATCACAAGGAAATTTCGACGATAATAATTTTCATATGATTTACAAATGATTTATCGAGGTTAAAACATGCTATTGTTTGATTGTCTTACGAGGTGTGTGGTTTATAAAAAATAATTGCGCTTATAGGAAGAGCGCGTTTCGATATCCTTTCACGATGTACGAGCGAAAAAGTTACGCACCCTCGAAAAACTACCATCACACTTGCGATAATAGAAACATCAACCCAGATGGTACTTACGAAACGAATTTTCGAAACGACAGAAATTTTCTTGTTTCCTATTCTTTCTATTTTATCTTACATTGATATTTTTCTATTAGAAATTACTACAGTTTATAAACATCCAGATGTTACTTATATCTGTGAATATATAAAAGACAAATTCTATTTTGCAACGTTATACAACGGTCGGAAGGATGTAAAAAGCACGTCTAATATCCATTTCTTTACAATCGACGACGAGCTGATTTACAATAATTTTTACTACGATTTTGGCCCTTTGAACCTCGCTTGTTTATACAAGTAAGAATTCAAAATCCTTTCACACTACCAAACAATGATATTTTCACGTGTCCGTCGAGCATTATCTCTTGATAGTATCCACCATATCTTTAATGATTTCTAATCATATAAATAAAACAAAACTTCAAATAATAATTTCGTAGAATTATTGTTTTATAATAATTTAGAGAATTTGTATTTAATTATACTGTTATACAAATTACACGGTATTGTATAGCTTGTATAATCAAATAAAAATAATTAAATAAAAATTCACGATATTAGTTAAAAAGAAATAATCGTAAGAAGGTTCGAAACATTGTAATCGCTATCGGATCGTAATACCGTTAATAATGTATTTCACAGATATTGCTGCAAAGTAAGTAAGAAGCTCGAGAGCCCAGGAAACGAGCATAGACAAATCGTGCACTATACATCACAACGAGATCACAAAAGGGCAAATTCCGCATATCTGGTTGCCTCTTACGCGGTATTATACCTGAACAAAAGTCCAAGAGAAGCTTACAACATTCTTTTTATGGGAGGTGAAATTCCTATAAAGCCATTTCGAGATGCCTCTATGGGATCAGCAATTTATAGTATTCATTTGTCAGGTGACAATTTATCGTGGAAATTATAAACTGGAAAATTAATTCTACTAATTGAAATTAATCTTGTACGATCTATTTTATAAGAATAGATTGCTTGAACGCGCTGAAGAAAGCAATTTCTTTCGGCTTTTTTAATTTTTGCGACTTTGACGTGGTTGAGTATGAAAAGTACGAGGACATGAGAAACGGTGCTTTGAACTGGATGGTACCGCAAAAGTTCCTGGCTTTCGTTGGTCCAAGCACGGAACCAGGCACCCCTTATCATCCACCTGAGTGCTACTTTGATTACTTTTTAAAGAACGAAGTCACAGCCGTGGTCAGATTGAATAAGAAAACATACAGTGCATCGAGGTACGAATCTGATCTATAATCACAGAGTTCTTAATAATTTCAACTGAAGATTCTGAAAAGTTCTCAAAGATGATCTAGTTGTAGAAGAAATATATTATTTATTGCAAATATTGACTATTTCCTAATATTTAGGATTTATTACTCTACTAATACTGAAACAATGATATTTCCCTGAAACTCTTAGAAATTATACGGTTACATAATTTGTTATGATTCCAAGTTTAGAATGAAATTAAAGCGATGCTTTAAAAATAGATTCACCGAGGTAGGAATCACGCATTACGATATGTTCATGCCAGACGGCACGGTACCACCGAGAAGAATACTGAATGAATTTTTGCAACTAAGCGAAAATACCAGTGGACCGATAGCAGTTCATTGCAAAGTTATTTGAAGTCCTTTAAACAATTTTCGAATCTATCTCCACGTTTTATTTAATACGCGAATAATATTTCAGGCCGGATTAGGAAGGACAGGTTCGTTAATTGCTGCATATTTAATAAAGCATTATAAAATGACGGCAAGAGAAGCTATTGCCTGGATAAGAATTTGCAGACCTGGTTCCGTTATTGGACACCAACAAACCTGGTTAGAAAATATAGAGAAAAATTTGTTGAACGCTGGTCAACAATATAAGTAATTCGTATTTCCCTTATTAGATATAAATGGTAACATTATCATAAAGATTTGTGATCATTGAAGCAAAAAAACAATTTTAACCCTTTAGAAACTAATAGGACAAAATATTTCAAGGTAACCGTTAAAAAGATCGCTGAAACTTTATAGTTTGTCTTTTTCTGACGTCGTTGAAGTTTATTAAAGCGTAAGATCGTCGTAAATGGAAATTATTTCATTTTAAAAATTACATTTAATTTATTATTATTATATTATTGCCGTATATTATATCCTTGTATTTATTATTGAAAGAAAATCCGTTTCGAAAGGGTTAATACAGAGAGGAATTGTCTTCCCTCCTGTTAATTTTTAGTGAAAAATAAAAAAGGAACACTCGGTGTATAAATAATATTCATTAGATACCTATATACATCATGGTAATGTATCGTTCGCAGACTGAAGTATTATGGCGATGGTGATGTAATATTGCACCATAAACGCGGAATATATTCGATCGCAGACAAGTTGGAAAAAAAAATACACTACACGCCTGATGGAGGGTGCACAGGTAGGACTTTATGTCTCTGCCTAAAATCAACCAATGAACGTATAAGAGAAGAGTATACAAACAATAGAATTTTTTTACTAGAAGCTAGGAAAAATTTTACCTATGAAAATCGTAATTTTCGATCCATTCTTTATATCGAGGAGCTTCAATTTCTGCTTTGACGAGAAAGCGATGATCTGAAAAAGGAAAATAATTAGAGAAAAAAAAATGATGAAAAATTTTCATTCTAAATTAGGGTTAGGATTACATTAAATTACGGGGAGAATTTTTCAATATGAGTTTTTATTGTTTCAGAACCAAACTACGATAGTCTACCGATAGAGAAAAAAGGCAAAACGAAATTTACGAGAATTTTAGGTACTTATTCAATATTTTATCATTTTCGTACTTTATTTCTTAATTTTTAAAAAATACAAGTAAGGGCGTGGTTCTATATAACTGATATGAGGTAATATATATACATAGTATATTACACTTTTTAACAAAGTATTCTTTTGTAATCGAAAGTTGTGTTTCTAAGTCAATTTCATACAATTATATCGAAATTTTAGTAAATTCTTGGTACTCTATCATAGGTCCGCTGACCTTGAAAAACTACCATATAATATTTTGCTCTGTTACATTACAAAAGCTATTGAATTATGTTATTATACCTGCATACAAACCACGATAATTGAAATCTTCATTATGGAAGAGTGTCGGCGTCATTTGTAACGTAAAATTAGGAAAAAATTCAAGAGTACGTCGAAGCGTGCCGGAAAGAACAATCGCGCGCCGAAAGTACTTCAGAGACATGCTCGCGCATCTCAATTTCGATTACTAATCGATCGAGATTTTTTACCACGTAGAAATATATATACAATTTTAACATTTATCATTCCTTAACGAATGATATAATAATAGAAATTGAAACAATAAATTAGCACAATATTTTTATAAGATTTCAACGTAGGAAGACATTTATCTACAGATTAATCATTATCAATTTCTTGTCGATTATTCAATACTTCGTAGCTATCGATAGCTGCGCGCGCAACCAACATGAATTGGAATTAATAATAAATCAAAGTTAAATTAGAATAAAATTATTTATAAAAATGTTGACTCAGAAATGTAACAGGGGATCATTAAAATATGTTGCAGCGAATATTATAAGTTTAAAAAGAAAATATCAATAAAACAATTCAAGTTCATACATTTTCGCGCCAATAGATCTCTTATACCGAGGATTCGACGCGCGCATCTAATTTCAATTAGTTCAATTTACAATTTCTAACATAGTGGTAGTATTCTTTGTCTTATGCCATTTTCTTATTATTTATCGTCACTACAATAGAACTTAAATCGTGCAGTCATTGTAAAAGTATCTTTTGATGCATGTATGAAAGGTAAACTACAAATTTGAAGAATATAAACAAGAATTTAGGCTATATAACTAATTAATCTACATCGTTGAGTAAATAAATAAATTTTGTCTTATGCTATGCAGATATTATAATACAATATTTTTTTCTTTTCTTGTTCATAGGAAAATTAAGAAATTTCCGCGGATCAGACGATTCAGAACGAACTCCACAGAAATACAAAGCTACGGATCCATACACTATGACACAAGGAGATAGACTAAACGAAATAAAAATGAACAAATTCAAATCACCTCGAACTTCAGAGTCGCGACAAAAGAATTGCATCTCTTACGGATTAGACGCTTTGAAAAACGCGCGTCGAAGGAAATAAGTAAGTAAACATAAAAGAAAAAGAAATTATTTTATTTCGTTCAAACGAGAATTTTTCAAACCATACAAAATATAATATATATATAATTTTTTGAAAAGAAAATACGCGAGGATCAGTAAAGCCTGAAAGAAATATTGGAGGAAAAATGATTTATAGAAAATTGTTTTACATGATTTTATAATCCATTCAATACAAAATGATTCGTTCTTGTATAAACTAAATAGAGAGATTTCTCGGGAAGAATTATCAGAAATAATTATATAGAGAATATAATTTCTATAAGATCCACTGATTTCCTTTTCCTCTGCGTTTTATTTCTGCCTCTTTTTGCTTTTTTGAAAATTTGTTATTGCATCGGTGAATGCTTCAATGAAACTTGTTTAGAGAATTTTATGCTCTATATATTTACTTGAAAATAATTTCCACGCAAAACAGTTTGACTTAGTCAAATCGACAAAAACGGGAGATATTCCATCAAAATAGGATTTTGAGAAACAAGAACAACTGCAGATCAACACGCAGTTCCGCGTCTCTCAAAGCTTTTTTGTACAATTATGCGTCAATTAGCACTTTTCTTTGACAACATTATTTATTCCATCGCTTTCACTTTCGAATCGCTCTCGAATCTTGATATATATGTTGAGATCATTCAATATTTCAAGTTTGAACTTCAAAGGAAAAATATCATCTGTGTCCAACGGAGGAAACAGAAGGGTACAGTTTACAGAGAGATTTATATCATAAATCATGGACCACAAAATTTCCGCTAATTCGGTAAACAGGAAGGAAAATCGTCACAAATCTGTGCAGTTAAAAGTGTCAATCAAAGTAATTCATCGTTCATGCTTTGCGCTCCAATCTCGAACGCGCTCTTTGCTATTTATATTTTACGATTATTACTCATTACAGATCTTATAATCGCTGTAGATTATCAACTATCAAAGTTTATACAATACATAAAACATATTCACTTTTATACCCTATGATTAGCGGGAAACAAGTTCATATAGGGTATATACAATTGTGCAATTTAACACCAACGTGAAATCTCGAATTTATAGAATAGGAAAAGAAACGAAAAGAACTTTCCTTCTGACATCGTAAGCTAATGATAAATTCATGATATAGTATCCCATATTACGTGACTAAAAGATTAAAGACTAATTCAGTTTTGTGAGTACACTTATAATCACAAGAATTATGTAATGCCACAAAAATTGTATAAGAAAGTAATTAGTTAATTATCCTTTCTCTTTTCCTTCTGTTCTTTGTTTGTGTCAATGCAAAGAAGTAACTTATTTAAATATTGTATAATGTATTGCGTTTTGAATTTTTGTCACGTATCACAATGATCAGAGTTTGATAGATAAAAGCGTAAAAAACAGGCCATGAATGTAATTCCTCCCGCTCTGATAAATACTTTTTTTTGTTATAGTATATTTTTATCATTTTTTGATAGACTTTTATTGTTTTACGTTCATTTCTGCACAGATTGAATGGATGATGCCATTCTAATATGTATAACATATATTATGCCTATTAATTTGTGTACCCAAAACATCGCTTTTGTGTCATCATTTATTTTTTTTTTTTTTGTTTCTATTTATCTGTTATCTTAAACACGCGTTACAAAATTTTGGTTTACGAAAGTTAGATATCATTTTTTTTTTTACTTGCTCTAAGCACATTGTTATATTTTATCGTTATTAATCGTTACTGTCGTTATAATCATCAAAGGTTTATCATTAACTATCAAAATTCTTATTATCCTTTGAAACTACTCCCCTTTCATATTTTTTTTCTTTTTATTATGGAGCTCAGATATTACAATATTCGTCGCTCACGCAAGATCATTTTTTTTAACTATATTTAAAACTTATAACCAAAAGATAAAAACAGTATATTAAATATGATATTATTGAATATTGCAGATACTTGTACCCCTTAGTTGATCGTCTTTTTGCTTTTTTCGTGATATTTATTCCTCTTTTTTTTTTTATTTTGTTTTGTTTTATTTCCCTAGCTTTGGATGTTCCAGAGAAAAGAATTTTTGTATATCGTTACAAGCAACAATACGTGATATTCAAAATGATATCGCTTGATCTTCTGAGCTTTAAACCGTCATTGCGTTCTCCGTAATCTTCCCCTTTTCTTTTTTTTTTTTTTTTTTTTTTTTTTTTTTTTTTTTTTTTTTTTTTTTTTTTTTTTTTTTTTTTTTTTTTTTTTTTTTTTTTTTTTTTTTTTTGTTTTTATCTAAAATCCTCGCGACTTCAATGTTGTTACATTAATGTTAAAAAAAAAAAGAAACTGCATCAGGATTTTGCATACATTTGCATTCTCGTCACTTCTCTTTGCATCATACAGTCTTTTTTCAAAGGTGATGTTATTATGCAATTTCTAACAGAGTTGAGACATGCCTATTTTTTGTTTGTTTTGTTTTCATCTTTTCAAAAACACCATTCCATCAATTGCTCCTCAAAGAGCGCTTTATAATGCACCATATTGTATAAATTATCAAGGTCACACAGCTCTGTATAAAGTTACACTCGCGATATGTTGATTCGCCATGACTTCGACGATCGCGTCGCGTATACCATAACAAAACGTACACCCAAATGGATTTGTTGTGTTCGTTGAGGAAGCACGGTTCAATACTACTGGCCGTGCACTAGCCTTCAATTGCTCGCTTATTCTATCCCATTTCGTGTAGGCAGTGATCTAAAAAACAAACGATCGTTGAAATTATCTTAATGTTAAATACTTATCAAACATTTATCAAACACTCGTTGGAGCTATTATTATTTGTCTTAACTATAAATCTCATTTAGAAATATATAGTACCGTAACTGGAGAAGGGGAAACGTCTATAAGTTTCCCCGATTCAGTGGAATTATTTTCTGGTGGAAGAGTTAAAGAAAACTCGCAACGATGGTACATGTTAAAATTATAATGCCCCGGGTAATTCGTGTGTAGCACAAACTTCTTAACGCATTGAGTTTTGGCATCAAATAAAACGTCCTACGAGAAATAACAGAATGTTTAGATATATATGTGATTCGATTTGCTGATTTGCGTTTTTAAAATATGGAATAGTTATTAGGAGAAAAATTTACCAATCCTAAAGTAAAATAGTTGTAGAAGAAATCCGACCGTCTTATTTTATCGCGTTTGTGTGCGTGAGGGCTATGAATGCGCATCTTATCCTCAGCTTTGAAAAAGACTCGAGATGGTGCTCCCAAAGCACTCAGCACATCTTCGCAAGTGTCACCAAATAACACCTATAATTGTGTATGTTGTACATAAAATAAGAATGAAGCATAGCACGAAATTCAATTGTTGTAGATTTAAAAGTTCTCTCATCGCTATAACTATCATACAACTCACTTTAAAGAACACTTACAATGTTTAAAGAGGTTTAGACTATACAATACGTAGGGATCAAAATTCTACTACAAACTAAATTATAAAATATAACCTCTTTGGTTAAGCAGCGTTTTTTCGGCTCCAGTAATACCCTTGTTACAGAGCTACCTTCTGTGAAAAGGTGCAGTCTAAGACCTCGCGTACGCATTTTGTCTCGCATGACATCTGCCTTTTCTAAATACAAATTGTTATGATAGCAAACCTAGCAAAATGTGATTATGTAGTGTTAATCTTGCTTAGATATTCGTATGTCCTGTTCTATAACAGCAACGAAAAATAATTACGAGTGGTAGAGGTGGTGGTGGTGCCTTCAAGTTGTGCTCATCGCTTCCACCTCCAGCACCCATGTTACCAACATAAATAGCTGTTTTTGCCACAAGGGGAGATGTACCATTTGGGAATTGCAATGATCCTAATCCATGTGCATACCCAGGTTGAAACTTTGAATCAATAGGAAAGTAAAACGATAGTCCTCGAAAATTTAACACAAATACCTAAAAACCAACACTATTTGATCGCACAGACTTTTGCTAATCGTTTACATAAATGGAAATACTATACTTGTTTATCACTATCGTAAACACCAGGATGGGTTGCTCCAAATGAATGTTCAATCTGTTCAATAGATGGCAAAACCTCTGGTGAATTGAATGGCAAACCACAGTATTTGAGTTTAACTAATTTCATGTTATAGATCTCAATTATTTTGAGCCTTTGCACCACTGGGTCGAATATAAGCCGAACTCCATCATGAGGTAAGTTTATTACTAAATCTACGTCTAAAGGATTCTGTATGTGTAAAACGTACAATTTAGTTCCACATTAATTAAGCAAAAATAAAGAAGACAATAATAATATATAAATCTAATTTTTATCAATATATACTTACACTATCACTATAAAGTACTTGTACTCCCCTTATAATGCCCACTTGGGATTGTATTATTGATACAGATTGGGAAAAATGCATGCCTGTAAGAATAACTCTTTCAGAAAAGTAGACCACACAGTATCGTTGTTTCATGAATTGCTTATATTAAACTATATGCGCATCAACATAATTATTTCAAATAATATCACGACTCTCATTAAACTCATATCTATTTATAAAGCGATATCTTATTAAAGCGTAAATTTCCAATTAATTACTAGCTAATTAATCGACAATCTAACAGCAAAAGTTCAAATAGTGAGGCAATACGTGTAAACAATTACATAATAAGCAACAAAATATTCATAGCGATCACCATTTTCTTTGTTTACGCGCGATTGTCAAACGAGGTGTTTACAAATAGAATGAAATAGCAAAGTACGAATGCTGACATGACGACAACATCAATAAAGTTCAGTTAGAAAGAGAGGAAAGAGTATAACAGAAATTCTATGTTCGTTTTTCAAATTATTACGAATTAATTCGATGATCGCAAAATTACGCGTAATACGACGTAGCCGCGATACATCGCGAGTATTTCGTCACTTGCCTAAAATAAATTCCCACTGCTCGCAGCCGAGGGATCTTTCGGGCACTACCTCGAGTTCCAACATCTCTAACCGATTCCTTTTGTTACTTCCCTTACTTTTATAAATTAAACTAAAACAGAGCGCACAACGCGTCTCCAAATATCATGAGAACTGCGTTGCTCCTTTGTCTACGTATCGCACTGTTACTAATCACCAGATAGCCATATTGCTTCCCTAAACAATAAACCTCAACACTCTACTCTCACGGCTGGCAAACTGTCACCGAACAGCTGATACGTACCGCGAATTACGTGAAATAGAATCAGACTATCGACTGTGTACGAAAACGCCGCCGTTCCGAGGAAAAACTTTGTTTCTCCCGCTTTAGATGTCGCCACATATGCGACTCCGTCGGCTAAAATTAGTAGCGCGAATATTTGAATTTTGTTTCAGAAACCTTTCTCTAGAAACAACAAAACTTTGAATTAACAATAATTACTTTGCTATTTATTCAAGATGTTTGGTTTTGTAATTTTAACGTAGACAATGTTACATTGTGTAGTGATATATTTGTTGTTTAAAAAATGTATATCAACATTGCAAAATTGGGAATATTGATTGAGAAGTTTTATTTAATTATACGAGTTGTAAATAAAGCATATACGAGAAAATGATTTGATTCGGGAGCGTATTACGTATTATTTTCATTCACATGCTAATCATATTGGCGTATCTTTTCTTCATTCGCGCCAGGATACCAATCACGTGTACAGATGTTTCCAGTTACGAGATCCGCATTGTAAGATATGCCTGAGATCTTTCTAAATTCAAATTTAATTCAGTAGTAAATATTTACTCTTTTTCTTATCTTTCTTTAAGTCTTTTTACACTGTACGAAGACGTAACCAGATACGTGTCGATTTCGAACAACAGAAATTATGTTTTCTTATTTTAATAATTCCTTTTTTCTCGAAATTTTTTTATTTTATTATATTCTAAGTTTCATAAAGTTTAACGAAATAAATTTGAAATAATAGACAAGATTCTTGATAAGCGGACAAAGAAAACTCGATTTAGCAAGCAATACAAACGATACAACTTCTCTTTATTATAAGATGCCGGGGTTAAAGATCATAGATAATAGAATCTTGTATTCTTTGTTAACACGCCGTGGGGGGTTTTACGATCGCGAATACACGAAACAACTTTCGATGGAGCAATTAGAAATCTTTCCATGAAAGAATCGTTTCAATCATACTTTGTTACGATAGAAAAGAAATGAAGTAAAGATACCGAAAAATTGCTCGATTGTTTATAAAGTACTTGGATTCTTCATAAAAAGAAAGAAATAATACGATGTAAACAAAAAACTTCTTGATCGTAAAAATTCATTTTATGGAAAGTATCAAGGTTTGTGATAAACATGTTGGAAATTTGGGAATGTAACGCAACAAATAGTCAAAACACAAAATAATCTTTCCTGAGGTATATATGACGCGCTTTAATGAAAATCATCCAGATAACAAACTACGGTCTTAAGATAACAGTCTGCGAGAGATTCTGCTTACGGATTGATAAATTGAAAAATACAAAGATCGTGTGTATATTTTATGTGCGAATTAAAAACTATAAATAAAAAGACAGTCTTGTTTAGACTGTGCTTTATCGAAACTTAAACTTTTACAGATGCACCTTTTTTATTTTTATAGGAAGATCAATTTTTCTACTTTGATACAAAGAAATTTCTAACTTTCGTCGAATTTAGATAAATTTTCCGATCAACGTGAATCAAAATAGACAAACCTTCCTATTAAAAACCCAACCAAGTATAGTTACAAAAGGCACCGTTGAAACACTTTTGCTGCGTAAAATCATTACTACGACAAATATTATAAATTTATCCGAAACTAACTGTCATCGTTACTAAACAATCGAGATAAATTTATCATTCTCTGAATGAATCTTAAAACCAGGAAAAATACTTGCAGAATGTGAATCGCACCTACTTGATAAAGTTAAGAGAGTTACGCTAAATCGCAACTAAATTACAACGGAAATACTTTCATCTCGTACAATTATCGTTTCATTAGAAAGCTATTTGAAACTATATAATTACAATTATTAGCGGAAGCTACAGATAAATTTATCTGTCGCCTGAAAGAATTTTAAAACAAACGAAAGCATCTGAGGAATGTGAATAGCGCTTGGTAAAGTTACAGGTTCTAACAAAACGCCATTGTTACGATTGAAATACTTTTTCCTCGTGAAACGATTGTTGGTGCATACATCGCGCGGCCGTGCCCACCGTGTTATGCAATCAATTATGATAACCATATCGTACGCCACACAGTCGAGCCTCCAGAAACGTCAGGCCACGCGTGACTTTTCTACGAATATGTAAGCGTTTCGTATTGTGTATATTGTATATGTCTATGCAAAATATATCGATGACTCTGTGACACCGGGTCGAAGCTATCGAACTCGAGAAAAATATGAAAAAAAGATGAAAAGGGGAAGAATGAAGGCGATAGAAGGCGAGCGATTTCGAGGAATTCATTCTAACCAAAACACAATGACTCTTATTTCAATTCCATCTTCGATTCCATCTGTCTTTCTCAACAACTACGTTTATTTCGTTGTTACACGAAGACCGCAAGTAAAAGCGTTTCTCATAAATTTCTGATCTTAATGTCACTTTATGACTAAAAGAGAATATTTTAGCATATAGTAGATGAAAATGGAAAGAACCGGTTAGGTGGTCGAACCAAAATGTGGTCGATGAAGATTCGTAGGAACCAAATACATAACTGTCGAGGCAAACGATATTCTGATATTCCCACGAACAATGTTTTTATTCCTTTAGGTTTTCAAAAGATTTGAGAAAATCTCGGGATACTTACTCGAGTCTGTACTACATTATACAATTAGTTTTTAATTATTTTTTGGGAAAATGTTAGTAAATGCACGTATAACACGGAAACCGAATAAACGTGCTCAATTTGAAACTCAAATAGGAAATGAAATTATGCGAAGAAACATCTTTAAAAAAGACTTAGAAGTATTCGAGTAAAGAGAATATACAGTTTAAATGGGAAAACGATTCATAGAGATGTAAGGGAAGAGATAGTAACTGTCGGAAATATTCAGTCTACTTTAGTAAGGTTTAAATGCAATAAATCTTTACAAATTAATCAACTTTAATGCTATATTATCGCAGAAGAATCAAATATTATTTCTATTAAATAATCGATATTCTGGTGTGTTTACAAAACCACTATCAATAAATCTGATATCTCTATAACTGTCTATGCGCAATTTTATTGGACGCAATCGCGTTCTATTCTTTCTAGTATCCACCTATTAATTCGAATCAATTGACATGATCGCTTGACAGGACAAGGTCCACGGTATCAACTTTACAAATGGGTCAGGTAAACAAAATACGCAGATCGATGTTACGTGAGAGAAATGTCTCATCTTGATCCGTAAACTTCGTTTTACTAAGAAGATCCGACTTCATCGACGACTCTTGACACAGGATCCTCGTCGGTCGAGAAACAACGTTACCAAAACTATGGAACTGTATCTACTGAACTACATATGCACATAACTGTAAGATGGTCAGGAAACAAAAAACAATAGATAACACGTTCAAAAATCACATTAATTCGCGACAACGTATTGTATGGGACGTTTTTGTTTCTGTTTACCAACTACGTATCTCATTAATACGTAAACCGATAAATGGCATGGCAAGAGGACTTTGCAACTCGCGAAAATGTTCGTCCGCTTGTAGACACATTTCGTGAATATTATCGTGTGTGTTATGCGGAACATTTTGAAATTTCATCAACATTGTTACGTGACTCGACTGTCGCGGTTAGATTAGTATTTAAAATCAATCTGAAAGTGTATTTTATTACTCTCAATTACCCTTTGATCTGTCTTGCTGCACAGAAATATTTATCAATAAGAATGATGGAAAAAGTGATAGAAAAAAATTCGTCTTCGTGCCTGTTATCTTTCTTTGTTTATGTTTGTAATTTGACCGATAAACGATATAAATATCGTCTAGATTTCTGCATAAATTTCTGGGCAGTTCGTGCACCATTCGAGACTTGTTTGTACACCTGTACGAATTTAATTAGCATAAGCGAGCTACTGTTTTGCCATTAAGGACGTTTCTTTGTCTTTCTCCAGTCATCTCGATGCATCGATGAATAATCTTCGTGTATAATAATCGCGAAGATGGAAAAAAATTTGTGACGTTAATACGTATTATTTTATACGAGGGATAAGAGGTCGATCAGAGCAAGCCTTAGCTGTTCGAAGAAAAAATTTTCCCCGATAAAAAAGGAACAACGTGCACGCAACGTGAGTGGCTGAAATACAAAAGCTGTTATCTCTATTCAGCTGAAAAAGCATTCGGTCATGATCCTTTTATCGTTCCCGATGGTTTCGCGAGATTCTTCGTGTTATATTCCGTAGTCTGGCTCGCGTAGACACGCAAACACCACCGGACTAATCATTAATTAATCGGTTGGGGTGAAAAAAAAACGCTGGATGTTGATAAACTCGCTGAATGTTACCTTGAAATGAGACATTAGCTAAATAAATCATTGCATGTAATTCAGCTTAATATGATATAACTCAGTTTAATTGAACTTTAAGCGAATGTTAGCTCAATTGAATTCAGCTTAACTTAGCTCAAACTGAATCTAATTCGAGTTAAACTCAATTTAACATAACGTAATTCGATACAAAGTCAGGCTAATTCAATATGTTTTAATTCGATGCAATCCGATTCTATTTAATTCAACTTAATTCGATTCTAATACTATGTGATTCAAGTTGACATCGCCTAACTTAATTTCGCGCAACTTAACTCAGCTCTAATTCAATTGAACGGAATTCGAAGACGATCTAACTCGACTCTAAAATTAAGTTAATTCAACATGATTAAACTTGACTTAACCCTGGACTCAACTTCCCTCGAACTGAATGTAACTCATTTCGTTTCGAAACACACGATGCTACCGATACTAAATGTGTAGCGTTACCTCGTTTTCTGATATTTAAAAAAAAAGGAATTAAATAATCGATTTATCAGAGGCTGACTTGTACCGGGGATATAGGTCACAAGTATGTACATGTAAATAAATACGATATTTAACGTCTGGCTTTCCTTGGGGGAAACCTTTAAAACTTTTCTGTCAATGATTCTTCCAGGAAATTAATCGTTCTCGGGATTGATTAATGGCAATCCGGGTCCGCAAAGTCCAAACAAAGTGCGATGTTGTTCGAGAAGTCTCTATAAACAATAATGTTGTATGAATCGCATATAGTGGACAGCTTAGATCAAAGTACAATGCGTGAACATAATTTCTTTTTCCCAGTAATCTCGCCTCGATGTTGTCTTTTTCCGAACGTTGGACGAGCCAGCTCGATCAACCTTCTGTACAATCGATATTAATTCATGTTTCTTCAATTATGTGTACATACCTTTGCATCAACGTTTCGCTTGCCAAATTATTACGCCGCCAAAGATATAAAATATCTCAGTACTTGTAATATAGTATCTAGAAAATGTTATTTAATAATAGAACTATCGACTTTTACGCGTACCTAAATATATATTAAAGACGATTATAATTGAACGGTTCCATTAAGGAAATTAAATTTTAGCAAGATAAAATCCTATTAATGGATTGAATATCTAATAATAAAATAGGAATAATATTTTGATTCAATGGTTAACTATGGAACTGGCGAAAATATCATAGATTATAAGTGACATAATGAAAAAAATAGATACGTATGATCAAAAGTCAATATTAATTTTATCAAAAGTTATTAATATTCTTCATTATTATAAAAACAATAATCGTATTATAAACAAAAAAGGAAAATACGTCGTTCATAAGAAAAATACGATGACCAAACGATCGCAATCTTTGTTGATAAATTTATCATGCTCAGCTGTAGCAACTCTCTATTCATTTTTTGATCCCATTATAAATGAACATGCAGAATGTATCTCGTTGCTCGCAGTCTGGTCCGTAGTTCACTGTCTGACCGCGATAATTCGCGAATGCCACATTTTTCGCGATAAAGTGTGAGGGATGACAAAACCTATTGACATGATTTAGGAAAAAATATATTAGACTTTATTTACCAGCGAAAATACTATTTCATCTATTTTTCCATAATTTCTTACACGTTATGTTGACAATGAATTTTCGTACTTAACCGTACATTTAACAGTGAGTTTCGTATTTGCGAGGAATTTCGGTGATTGGTAATTAAAAAGAGATGCTTTGAATCGAGGATTAAAAATTTTTAATTTTTATTAATTTGATACGCAATTCAAAACTAAATATTGTTTTTAGAATAGTTATCGTAATATTTAATAAGAAAATGATCTAAATCTTTAGCGATTAGGTCAGAGGAAAATTGGAATTTTACCAGTTTTAATCTTTAAAATAGAAACAGCGACGATTAATATATTCACCAAGACAGCGATTAGATAGAAATTATTAGGCGAACGATCTATTGATTTCAGAGTTAATAGAAAATCTCATCCTGATCACTGTTCCCTTAACCAATAGAAAAGTCAATTATCTTGCAGATAAAGTGTCAAGGATGCTGAGAAAAAAGAAAACGATTTAACATTCGTAATAAGATGGTTTTATGCAAATATGTGTTTGATTTTTCGTATTATCTTAAAATTTCATATTATTAATTATATCGCCAACTTTATTAATAATTTATATTAGTTGCCATTTGAAATACGATTTCCAAACAGATATAAAATTATGTGTTTAATAGTATTTGATAACGTTAGAGAATATTCCGTTCTCTATTGTGCAATTGGAAGTTTCAGTAAAGAACCCAGAGAAATTTTTTGCTTCACGTTATCAGAATTGATTCATTTAGGACAGCAATTCTGACAGTGTTCTACTGCTTATACTTTGAACTACATATTATCCCATCGATTAGATACGAACATCACGATCCACATCGATCCGACGTTCATTTATGAGCAACTTAATTGTTCCTCGGACGAACTGGTATCGTTTGAAACTGGCGGGATTCTGGTCGACTATTGTCTGGTCGAGCAATCGTTCGATTTTATTGATCTTTACGAAACGAAAATATATCGAGCTATCTAAATATTTTGGCGTACCGTTCTTTATAGGAAATTACTACGTCTTCCTAATTCTTGAACAATTTTATGAACCTCAACTACAGTAATGAAATTACGCTATCGTGTATTCAGCTTGTCACACCTCGGTGCAAATGTATGAAAATTCGAAATAATTTTGAACGCGCACATTTCAAAGGCTCCAAAGTTGCAGCGAATTTAAAAATATCCGTAAAACTTGCTTGTTCGTAATTGTTAAGCGCTATTCTTGAAAATCTTAATTCTCTCGACTTTTTTAATACTACAATATAGTAACTGTTTTATTTACACACAGTTAATTCCTTAATGCGACTACATGATAATCAGAAGTCGTCATTACGATAATCAGAATTTTAATAATTCAATTTCTCAAATATCGTTCCTCCAAATCTCAATTCACTCAATAATCCAAAAGTATCGAACAATCTTTATCTCGTATTTCCTTTAAGCATTCATACAACATGCATTCGATGCATTAGCGCAGATGGTAAAAAGTCGCTCGATAATCGGGGATAACCCGATCGATCATGGATTGAGTTGTTCATCGATCTTCCTCGAGGTTTTGATAACGAATCTTAACGATTCTTTTTCATGTGTTATTTTAACTTTTTAACAGCTTTGTACGTGTAACCATTCTCTAGAATTCAGTGAAGTATAAATCATTAAGAATCGAAAATTTCAACTACGATGATACATATACGATATGCAACATACTTCTACACGCTACGATACTTCTACACCTCCTACGAAACGCTTACAACGTTAAAAGAGTCCTGAGCGCAACGATGTACATTGATATTGTTGATAGTCATTGGACCGCCGCCACGTAGTGCTTGATATTTACGATCTCGTTTGCTACGTCGTTTCCACTAGATATAAACAAAATTTATTATTAGTAATTTCTCGAGACGGTATTTAACCCGTACAAGGGTGCTCCATTCAGATAATTAAAAGCGAGAGTGCACGTCGTTGGTCTTTCGCGGCGTCGCGTCGCGTCGCATGCTGCGCTAGATAGAGGAAAGGGAAAGTGTTCGCGCAAAAATAGAAGAACGAGTGGCGGGTAACGGTTTCAATATAAAACGACACAGCCATTGCAACCGATTTCGTTTTAATGCGACGCGTGGGCCGATTAATCACGGTGCCGCGATTACTTTTACTTCGATCGACTCGCCCGGGTGCAGTGCATTCGAAACCGTGTAATAGTGCGTTGTGTTCCTCTTTAAATAGTTTATTTCTTCCTTTGTTTCTAAGTGTCGTCGACCATTACCGCTAGTTCCATACATCGACCGCCACGAATTCACAGCTTGCTATTTGCCAAGTACCTACTACTACGTAAAACCTCCTCGTGTGTTCACCTCGAGACGACTTCAAAGCTGTCACCAGACTGTCACGAGATAGAGACTATAGAAGGTTGGATCAATCACATTCGACGTCTCTGCTCCATCAATCGTATCACCGTTCGCTCGATCGATGGACGTCGGAGGATCCTGAAGAACATCTTCCATCATCATTGAATGATTCAAACTTTAAATTCTTTTCTTCTCCAAGTAATAATCTTCTTTTAAATAATCTTACGTTTCTTCGTAATTGAGATTCTTCCGCGATTCTTCTGAAATCTCTTCGGCGTTTATCCTCGTTCTTATAAAAAAGCCAAATATCGAGGATCTGCCTTTAAATAATTCATTTAAAAGTAATCTTACGTTTCTCGAGGATCGCTAAGATCCTTCGCTCTTCTTCCAAAAATAAGTTTCCACGGTGTTTCACTTCGTTCTTACAAAGAAGCCAAGTATCGAAGATCGTTTGAGATCGAGTCTGGATAGCGACGATCGGCAAGGCGAAGAACCGCGTCAGCAGCGGACTGACCCAAAGTCCGTCACCGATTCCGCCGACGTTCCGCATTGATCCCCCACTTCCTTCACCGGAAGTAGGCACAGCCAATCCGCGGGCCAAATCGCTAGGGCTCGCGCGAAATCCTTGTCGATCGTATAAAAGCGAGCAACGCAGGACATGTCGCCGAGAATCGATCCGATACGCTGGTCGAATCTTGCCAGCACCAGTTTCCGGACCACAAGAAGCTTCTCCATAGCTGCAGCTTCCGTCGGAGGATCGTTGATCGGCAGCCCGAGGAATCTTCGATATTTTGGACCGATCGATAGCGTTAACGTCTTTGGCAGCAAACAGAAGATAGCAGGATTCGCGATTTTGAGCCATCGAACTATTCCAAACGTCGGAGAGATGCCGCACGCGATCGACGTGTATTATCCGCGGTGAGTATTATACTCGGACGAGGAAATGTCATTCTGGTTGCGTTTGGAGAACTTGATGACGAGCGGTGAGTGTTTTGAGAGATCGTTTGCTGGTTGGTATTGAAGCGAACTTGAGATTTGTAGGAAGGACCAAATTATTTGATTCTTCCTTTTTCTTTCAATGTATGTTTGAGTTCATTTTTAGGAACTTTGATAAGGAAATTTGAAAATTTTTGAATTGGAGGGGAAGATGGAGTATTACTTTTTTTTTTTTTTTTGTAAAGAATATTTGAGTTATTCTTTTAACGAAGTTTCAGGGTGAAATCGGAAAGAAAGGTGAGATTACTAGATTTCTCGTTTTAAATTGATATTTAAAAGTTGTTTCTTCGAGAAAAAATTTCAATAAAATTTTGAAATGGGATTTAAATAAAAGGGTCCCTTGTGAACATTTGGTATTTTTTATTTGAGATAAATAAGACTGAATTGGATAAATATTTCGATTAATAACGAGTGTATTACAAAAGCTTTCAAGTAAAGTTAGAAATATCGTGGTTCGCAATATCATAAAGAGCCTAAACATCCTGCAAATACGATTCAAGTATCACGCGAAATTATAATACCAGTTTCAAATTCTCTCGTAAGTATTCGTGACTAAATTATATTATTTTTAAATCATTTCTAAAAGAGAAATCAATTTGGGTCACAGACTGGAAAAAATCCGAAGCGATTGCTGCATACAATGATTCGAACAATAAGAGATATATATGAAACTTACTATTGGCATGGAAACTACTCAGTCGACTCTATTTGACTGCTATTGCATAATGCATCGTAATATCTAATGTAACAGCATCTTCGTTGCGCAATTTGCAAGCACTGTTTGTGTACAGTATCATTAATGCTATTTTTCTATAGAAGACAGACACTTTTTATCGTCTGCGACTGGCTTTTGTTATTAATTTGTAATAGTTATGCAAAATAAATTTTCTAAATATAGTTTAGTACCGTCAATAATGTTTACGGAACAACTGAGATAAAGTAAGGATGATTAGTAAAGACAACACAGAATATATTAATTAATATATTAATTAACTGATCTACCATTTCTGGAAACTGGTGCAACTTTGTACATTAATTCATTCACCATTTATTATCTTAATTTAATAATTTAACTTTATATTTTATTAGAAGACTATTACCATTTACATCCCAATTAATTGTTATTTTCGAATAATTTTCGTTTGTTCAAAATTTCTTTTCTCTACTCCTCTGTTACGAATATTTTCTAAACGAATACAGTTCCGTTATTATCCTTTCATTATAAAAAATTGCTTTCAGTTAAACAATTACATTTTCTTTAATCGACAACTATCTTTAAATAACGAAGCTTCTATGTTGCTTCTCGCTGTGAACAAATAAAAGTAACGCGTAAAGTATTCGTCATGCTTTTACTTTTCTTTTAACAGAAAAGTACTCCATAGTGTCTACTCTAAACTATGTATGTTCGTCGAAGCATGAAAATTTTTTAAATACAGTTGCAGCATGTACTTATAAAGGCAACAGGTTTGCCGGTAAAAGGAAAGGGTACATTTTCATGTACGGTATGCAACAGCATGAAAGTTGCGAGATCTTTTCCAACATCATCAATGAAAAGTAAACGGGTAACTCTCGATCATACTTTGATCTATAAAGACAGGTTGTTACTTCACGAAATATCGCAATGAAAAATAGCGATGTAAAAATTCATTTTTTCCTTTAATCGATGTTTCTATAGCGATGAAGTAAAAGTCCACATGTTATTAACAGACACTCTGTGAGACGCTCTATATAAGATCTGTTACGCTGATCCAAAGCTAGCGATTAGACTTTTATACGTTAAGTAGAGTAAGGTAGAGTATTTCGAATTCAGAGAATGTATATCGCAAAGGAAATGCGTTAAAAAATATTAATATCTCGCAGGAGAATTCATTTGTAAAAAAAAAATAAAATAAAAAGATTAAAAGAAAGATATATAAATCTAAGCGTTTGAATGTGAAATATTTAATAAGCTTTAGGAGATTTAAATTTTCATTTTATTTTACAGAGTGTCCACGTTGGTCACCAATGTGGCGAAAAATCCATCCATCAGCAATAGTTACGATTGTATAGGGAAGATACCGTTGCTGAATACACTGACAGAACCTCTTGCTCCAAAAGTTCGTTCATACGTCGAGGAATGTGCATCCCTTTGTTGTCCTAAGGACATTTACATTTGCGATGGAAGCGATGCAGAGTACGATCATCTGTTGAAGCTTATGGAAAAGAATGGAACAATATCGGCTTTACCAAAATATGAAAACTGGTACGTGTTTAATTCATACGAGAGCATATTATAACATTTAGGAAATTCTTTGAATACGTCAGTTATTTTGAGCAACTGTTCTTCGGACTTTCGCCAATATTTTCTTAAACAACGTCTGTCTTATAAGGATTTGAAGATATAATCGAGGAACATAAGACTTAGGAAATTTTCAAAATATTTTTCAAGATATGAGCTACTTATCAAATAAAAGAGAAGAATGGCAAGCATATGAATAAAAAGTAATAGTAAAATAGCTGTAGAAGGATAATTAAAATGCGAATGGGAAAAATATTCGCAAACATTATGATTTTTAACCCTCCATCTGCACAATAGGTCGTTTTCGACCAGTAATTTAAAGTGGTTTTCCATTTCTTTCATATCTGTTTTTGTTTAAATTTTGCTTTGTTTAAGAAATTTAAGGTAATTGGAAAATTATTTAAGAATTTTGGGGATTTTTTTAAAACTCAAAAACCTAAAAAGATCTGCGTGGGCCTGTTATTAAAGGACACAGTATGCAGACGATGCCAGCAAAAATAAAATTGCGGACGGGGGACTAATAGCTATTTTTCTGTGCTCTCCAAATTCTAACGAAAACTCCGTGGCTGTTTGAAAGGAAATTTTCACTGTACATAATTATCGCAACATAAACTGTACTTTTAGTTGGCTTGCTAGAACGAATCCAGCGGACGTAGCACGCGTCGAGAAATGCACGTCCATCAGCACCGACTGCAAACGCGATACTATTCCTACGCCACGTAACGGTGTTACTGGAGAACTGGGTAACTGGATTTCTCCGGTTGACATGGACAAAGCTATTCTTGAACGTTTCCCAGGATGCATGAAAGGTAACTCCAAAATCTTGAAAAAATACATCTAATTCCTTAACACATCCGAGACTGGCATATTTTGCTAAGATTGCCTCTATTGGTTTTATCTAATTTTGGAACAAACGATTACTTTATACTTTAAACCCTATTTCGTAATTCACTTTTCTAATCGAACAATTATTTTGCTTACAATCCAAGGATTGATTGATAATCAAGCAACAATCGATTCGCAATCAAATACCGATGTCGAGTTAATCTCAGTTAATCAATTTAGTAGGTAAAACAAACTTGTTTGTTAAACGCCATTTTAATGATCCAGGTCGAACAATGTACGTCATCCCCTTCAGCATGGGTCCAATGGGCTCACCTCTGTCAAAGATTGGAATAGAGATCACAGATTCCGCATACGTCGTCTGTTCCATGAGGATAATGACCAGGATGGGGAAAAAGGTCCTAGACACTCTTGGCAATGAAGATTTCGTCAAATGTCTGCACTCTGTCGGTGTACCAAAAAGCGACTCCAAGGTTGAAGTTAATTCTTCCTGGCCCTGTGATCCTGAAAGGACCATCATCCTTCATAGACCTGCCAAGAATGAGATAGTTTCTTACGGTAGCGGTTACGGTGGAAATTCTTTGCTTGGAAAAAAGTGCTTCGCTCTGAGAATTGGTTCGACTATTGCTAGGGATGAAGGATGGCTTGCAGAACACATGCTTGTACGTAACACTGTATAATAATTCGCAATTTCACGTATCATGTAACATGTTTGAACTTTTAGAGGCAATTGTATCAAAGTTTAATTTTATAGAGATCGCCATTATATAGATTAAGAACAATTATCTCAAATACTAAGCTTCATTTTTAATATAAATTAAAAGCAATTGTTTTGAACACCAAATTAATACAATGTAGATTAAAGGCAGTTGTGTCTATGTTTTGAACATCAAGACTCACTTTCGATATAGATTAAAGACAATTGTCTTAAATATTAAAACCTACACTTTAAATAAAAATAAAATTTGTTAATTTCTAAGATATCAAAGCAGTGACAACTTCGCTATTACTCTTATAAACATTTTCAATCGTTACTTGGCACTTGCGAGTACATTAGTCGCCTAAGATTCTGTATCAGTTACCTTTTGTAGATACTGGCTATCACAAATCCAAAAGGTAGAAAGCGTTACATTACCGCAGCGTTCCCCAGTGCTTGCGGCAAGACCAACCTAGCCATGATGCAACCGACGTTACCAGGGTACAAAGTCGAGTGCGTGGGAGATGATATCACCTGGATGAGATTCGATCAGGAAGGCAGACTCCGTGCTATAAATCCAGAAAATGGATTCTTCGGCGTGGCACCCGGAACCAATGGCGCTACCAACCCTAATGCTATGAGAACTATCTTCAAGAACACTATCTTCACTAATGTGGCCACAACCAGCGACGGTGGAGTCTTCTGGGAGGGATTGGAAAAAGAAATCAGCGATGACGTTGAAGTAGGAGAGTTTGTTATTACGCGTGAAAGTATTTAAAAAATCATTGTCATTAAACTGCGAATGTTTTTCGTGTTTGTAGGAAATTTAAAAACTCAAAATTTCTCAAAAATTTCCTAAGTAAGCGCATTTGTTTAGATCACCGATTGGCGAGGCAAAAAATGGACCAGAGGATCTAGAACCCCAGCAGCGCACCCGAATTCCAGATTCTGTACACCAGTCAAACAATGTCCTATTGTCGATCCTGCTTGGGAAGAACCAACCGGTGTTCCTATCGATGCTATTCTGTTTGGAGGACGAAGACCAGAAGGTATCCCTCTTATATATCAAGCTAGAAACTGGCAGCATGGTGTTTTCATCGGAGCTTCGATGAGGTCCGAAGCTACTGCTGCAGCGGAACATACGGTACGTAATAATTCGAAGAAGAATCATTTAAAAAAAGATCGTCAAAGAATTATTCTATACTAAATTGAGGTCATTAATTATTTCCTACTTATACAAAGTACTTTATTAACCAATTCGAGACCGGTGACTCAGACATTATTGAATCATGCGATCCCTGGTTAAGCTGATGATGACGGCTGATCCATGACTGAGGACTTAACGCATAGGTCGTCTGCAAAGATTTATACTGCCAGTAGACTGTGAATTTTTATGCATACATTTATGACAAATTTAAAGGTGTGAGAAAGCAGACAAAAATATGCATATAAAATATCCAAAATACAGTATCGATTATAGTATTTGATGAATGAGGCGAATCTCTGCTTCCAGATTCCATTTTTTTTATTTGTGTGTTCATAAAAGTCTGAATTTGCATAAATATTCAACCTAATTATCAGCCAATTTTCGATTGCATTCGGAAAAATTATTGTTAGAATACGCTAGTCTCGAATGTATCGAGAAATTTAAAAGGCAGATATACATTCCTCATCGTGCTTCTCTACTTCAACTCCATGTTGAGAAACTAATTTGTATAACAATTGACAATCAGGGCAAAGCAATCATGCACGATCCGTTTGCTATGAGACCCTTCTTCGGCTACAATTTCGGACACTATCTCAAACACTGGCTGAATATGGCCGAAGTGAAAAATGCCAAGCTACCAGCTATATTCCACGTGAATTGGTTCAGGAAGGATGCGGATGGCAAGTACCTTTGGCCAGGATATGGCGAGAACTCACGCGTTCTAGATTGGATTCTTCGAAGGCTCGACGGCGAAGACGTTGCGGTGGATTCTGCCATAGGTTTATTACCAAAATTACAGTCGTTCAATTTGGAAAACTTGAAGGAGAATATAGATATGGAGGAATTGTTCAGTTTACCGAAAGATTTCTGGCAAAAGGAAGTTGAGCACCTTAGGGAGTATTTCGACGCGCAAGTAGGCGACGATTTACCTGCAGCCATTCGTGAAGAGCTCGAGCGTCTCGCTTCTAACGTGGATAAGCTTTAATCCAATCGTTTGATCCTTAATATCGTGGAAAACGTGAGTAACATCGATATACATCGAATTGTATTTTTTTAAATCAAAAGTAAGGTATTTACAACGAGGACTAGAAAATTCTCAAATTAAGGATCATATTAAGGTACCAAATTGAATCCGTACAGAGATCGTAGTCCGTACAGAGATTAAACAGATAGTTGTTAGGTTTTTTCATTATACTGAACCTAAACGTAGTATTACGACGATTCCTATTTGAACGTCGAACGTAATCGTCATATTCATTAAAACATTTTTCTTTATGTTTACTCTTTCAAACAAATGCTCTTTCTTTACACTTTACAGTATCGTTTTTATTATAAGAAAATATTTCTTAAAAGAACCGATTTTTTGTAAGGAATCACGTGCGAGAACAATAGTGTGCAAACTAGCGAAAAAAGCAATTCAGCGTTTGTAACTTAAAGAAACATATGTATTTTTGGATATGCATTTTCTAATAAAAAATTTTAAAAAGATAATATGTTGTTTTACAGTTCTTTTTAAAGCTACTCAATTCAAGCTGTTTATCTAGAAGACGATATTTGGATGGATTTTATTCGAAATAAAAGAAAAAAAATTGTTTTATTAATTGCATTTATTGTGATCCAATATTTTAATTGTCTAAATACTATCAGTGAAAGACTTCATAATTCACATACGTATAAGACATTCAAAATTATACATTCGAATGTACGTTACAAGATTATTTCAATTGTTTGTTCACATATATAGAATTAAAACTTTAAGAACAATTTTATACTGTATATTAAAGTTAATACAACCTACACAAAAGAAGTGTGTCGATATTTCTTGTTTGAACTTAAATAAACAATTTATTTCAAACGGTATGTCATATACATACTACATGTTTGATATAGATGAAGAATAATGCAATTTACATGGAGAAAAACATAATCTATATATTTTATATAGAATAAATTATCTTTAAGAAATTTGTTTAAATTTCTTGATCATTATTTTAATAACATTATACCCGTATGTTAAGTATCGAGAAATAAGTTGAAGACCTGCCTTATATGTCGAGGGTATAATATATACTATACATATATTATATGCTTTAAAATATATTATACAATTTAAAAAGAGTAACTAATAGAATAAAGTATCACACGTGTTAAATACGTAAATTTTGTAAAAGAAGGATTTAGATATTATTCAATGTTATTTTTGTTTAAAATATTGCAGTTTTTTAAATGATACGTATACTATTTCCTTATTTACAATTTTAAATCTTTTATAAAAGGAAAAATAAAAACAACAATCTCAAGCATCCAAAATAAGTAATATAAATTTTATTTAATATCACATTTAGAAAATTAGTAAAATGTCAGATAAAAAAAATATTTCCTGTGAACTAAATGAAGGTATTTATAATTTTTAAATATAAAAAAGTATTAAAAATTCGCTAAAAAATATTAAAGATCACTTCATAAGTATTTCTACTTCTCTTCGTCATTTTGTTACAAAATATTCAACTTTTCTTCTTAATAAGACTAATCATTATTTAAATACTTTTTTGAATGATACTGAATGACTCAACGCAATATATATCTGTGAGTAATTCCTTTGTATGTCAATAATTAATTTTTTATTACTTCTAACTTATATTATTTTGTGCGAGAAATTGGATGTTCATACATATACTATTTATTTTATTCATTTTGTGCTATTATAATTTTACACCTTCATTTAGCTCTACAATTTAATAATATAATTTTAACAATAAAGAATATTCATTTCACTTCACAATTTGCATTGATTAATTTCTAAAACCTTCATTTATATTGGTCACTAAAATCATAATGGAAAAGTTTTCTCACATACACAAGTACATTGCTCCTATATTATTTTCCACTTTCATGCAATTCTACTTTTAAAATACAATAGAATATGTCTATAAACTTGCTCCATCTGTAACCAAAAGTTTCTAACTTTACAAACAATTTCCTATGTACAAGTTCGGTTCTACACGTTTACAATGTCAATACTGTTGATCATCTAATCAATGTAAGTTCACAAAGAATCACATGATATATATATATATATTTTTTTTATTAATGTTCTATTCTTTTCAACCTCTAAGATCAACTAATATATTCTGGCATATACTTTGAAGACTAGATCAATACATTTTTCATCAGTCCTTAACACTTTGCACCAATTTTATAAGATTGCACAGATAATAGCTGTGTTCATTTCCTAATCTTATTTCCTCTTTTCTTTATATATTTTACAATGTTTCTATAACTACTGTACAATTGTATATTATGGCTTCGCATTAAGTAATATTTGGTTAACAAATATATTAACACTTCCGCGCCCGCATTGATTCATTTCTCATTCAACTCTGTTATATGTATATCTACCCTTTCCCTTTCTTACCAAAATTTTAGAAAAGGTATCCCCTGAGGTCTGACAAAATCATGAAACAAAAAAAAATACGTAGTATCATGCCACCGATCACGAAAGTGTTAATAAACTTTATATGTCAATAATATATTTTCTTTATAGCCGTTTATATGTTTTACAACATAATATCTGGATCTTTCAGTTGAATTAAAAATTAAAATTGTAATGAGATATAACAGATAATGATAAGCAATTAGTCCTCAAATAAAATGTAACATCTGCTACAAGGAATATTTCAAGCGGTATAAATTAAAATTCTCTAACAATATAATTATCATATTCATAAAAAATAATGTTTGTAAAATATCAATTCTAGAATTTATATAATCTGAGATAAAATCGTTTTATAAAAGAAGTTCAAAATGGAAATCATTCCTGGTTCGCTATTCTTCACGTGACATCGTTGTATTCGAATATCTAACTTCTTTTTTAAAATATAGTGCCGACTACATATTGAATATTAATTGAAAATGACGTATTTCACTATATCTTTTTCAATTTAAATATGTATACTCAAAACATTAATGCTTAATGTTATCCCTTGTTAATTCATGATACGTTTTAGTAAAGTATTTGAAATATCACTTGACAATTCATGAACACATAATATATATCTAGTTTCAGTGAATATGTTCAATTTCAAAGTGCATAATGAAATAATCCTCCTGATATTGAACAAGATGCATGTTCTTTAGTAATGAAACATATTGTGCACTATAATAATGTCTATGTAGAATTACCTATATGTATAAATAATCTAAAAAATATAATTTTAAAGATATAGAGAGCTTTAGTTCTTTACAGTACTTTATAATGCTTATTGAATACAACGCAATTGCGATAGCAAGTGTTGTCAGTAAATTTAAACGTAATTGTTATTTTAATTTACATTAACTACATTTCAGTGTGGGTTTAATGTTTTAGTTCATTAGAAGTAATTTAAAAGTTCACTCTTTCATGTGTATAATTTTAAAGTTCTTTAAGATCCTAAGAAAAAGTTATATGTCACTTTCTTCTATCATTTTGTTCTTTTTCGTTAAAATAAAATCTCAGGTACATACTTCTCACCCATCGTGTTTCTTTGCCAACATTTCCAACGCTCTCGGTATACACAAAGGGCATAGTATTTCCGGCTTACTAGTCTGAGATAACATTTTTCCTAAGTACTGGGCTGTACGTGGAAGAACTAACGATTCGGATGCTAGTAACTCGGTTTCCATCGTTGGGATTACTTCGGTTTTATATGTAGCTAGTGGAAAATGATGTCCACACGTGAATACCATTGTGTCTTCTTCAGCCTCGAGAAATCGGTATACTGCATCCGGATCCTAATTTCATAAATAAATGTTTACAAAATAATTGTTAATTTAAACAATACTTTGAACAACAAAATAAGTGTACTATAATTTTATAACCTACCTTAATATGTACAAAAGATTTGGAATCATGAATATTAGAAGATACAGTGCTTATAACTCCTTCCATCATTTCTTTTGGAGTATTATTTCCACTTGAGCCTGGATATCCAGTCAATGGCGGTCCAAATTGGTCAGCCATTAAAGAAGATAACAACTTAATGAACTCAGGCATAGGTTGGCCTAAAATAAATAGATAATAATTTAGTATAAAGTTTAATTTATATTCGATATGATATTTCAAAACGTAAGATTGCTTACTTTGATCGATATGATGTAATAACGTGGAACACACTTGAAGACAAAACTTAAGAGAAAAACAGTTAATTGCAATAAAGTTTTTAGCTTCACTATTTTTATTTATATCTAAATATTTATCCATGATCTCTTGGCTACAAAAATATTTTACGATTATAACGACGTTATTTAAAAACGTACGATAAATAAATATAATAAGTTTACCAGAATAACAGCAATCCAAGGGGATAAAAGATCGATTGAATGTGTTCCAAAAATATATTCTCTATACTTTGTATCGGTAAATCGTGGTTAATCCAGAACTCAAGCGCATCTTGTAGTATTTTACACTTGACAGTGTCGGCTTCGTTTTCCATTTCATTTAAGAAAAACTTAATCACTTTTATAGCTTCATTGGTTATATTGTTCTGCCGAGATCGTGCAATTTTCTTTTCATAAAATGTCCCATTGCTTTTGGACAACTGATCTACACTTTCCTTCATAGGAGTAGAAGCACCTGAACTATCTTTAGTGGACGTCTCTGCTTTTTCTTGTTTTGGTAATTGGTTTTCCTTGAAAATAAGACCTTCCAACCATTCCTCCGAATCAGAACTCGTGTCAGAATTGAAACTATCCCCGAAAATCCCCATAGGTGCATTTTCACATTTAATATCTCTGCACAGTTCTTCTAAGCCACCTTGACAATCGAATGTGTATAATTCTTGTTGAAGCGTTTGCAGACTATTCAGTGATTTGCTTGCAGGAATTTTCATTTTATTCTTAACGGCGCAATCTTTTACAGAATCAATCAGATTCTTCTCTACCTGTTTGTTAAAAAGTTCAGTGTTTTTTCTAACGTGATGTGCTGATGAGGGCTTCTTTAAATCACACTCATCCAAAGACTTTCTTTCTGTCTTTTCGCGTAAATTTCCAGACTTCACTTTTGAGCAAGATCGCAGACTCAATACGTGTAAAATTTTCAATTGATACGAAAACGCATCGGAAATATTATGCTGCAGCATAGCTATTTTTGAGCAAGCTTGATAGTTTCCCAATTCGACACACTAAAAATATAGATATAAAGTCATTCATTATACAAAATTTTTATTAATATATTGCTATAGAACTATAAGTTTTTAGTTGATTCTTTTAAAAATTATGTAAGATAATAAAAAAAACCAACCTTCTCTATAATTCTTGAGGAATCATATAAACCAGAGAAATATTCTAATGCATAATGTAGCGTCAATTCTCCTGGTGATTTTTCGATAACGCTTAAAGGACGAGCTATACCCGCTAGAGGGGGTATGTCATAACTTTGATAAGAAATAATGGGAGCGGGAATATTAGGAACTTGACTAGGCACGTCCAAAGCTACATGCGATGCGTGAGGGAGCCGTACAACTCGCTTTTTAATCAACACAAGCTTATCGTCGGTGTCACGTGCATCTTTTGCAGGAAGCCGACCTAATTGTGCTCTACTATTATTACCCCAAGCTAGAACTGTACCTCCTGAAAGAGAATACAGTAAAAAATGAAAACATTGTTCATAGCAGAACCTGAAACTATTTAAGGAGAATAATCACTTTGTCTTTTAAACTTATTAAAAAGTCTACATTTAGAAGCATAAGGAGATAGTGAAGCTAAACTTTGTACTATAAACATAAAACTTATCTTCTTCAAGCTTTTTTTAACATTCGTCAACACAACATATTAGATACCTGGTTGAATAGCGACTGTATAATCGTATCCGCAGTGAATTGCAACAGTTTTAATAATAGGGTTTATTTTTTCCTTGGATTCACTACTTTCTGCCTGGAATGATCTGGCTTCATCATGTACATTTCCATTTCTCTCGTTCACCGCAGAATTCTTTACACCACCGTTTAAATCTTGTTCCTCTTCTACTCGTTTGTAAGCATTGTGCCTTGGTGGTACTTGCGCAAAAATCGAAGCAGGATTGTAACACAATGGCGTAGGAATAGGCACTTCCCGTCTGCTACCATTGCCTATCTGGCCATCCGAATTTCTGCCCCACATATAAAGCGATCCATCCTTCGTCATGAGAGCATTATGGTGGCAACCAGCAGATATCTGTTACATTATTATTAGTAGATGTGTTATAAAATTTAAATATAGAAAAAATTTCAAAGTAAAAAAGAGAACGATAAAATACGATAAAATAGTAATCTTGTTAAAGAGAATCTCCCAACTAACCTGTATGATATCCCCTTTGACTAAACTCGTATCTACAATGGTTGGTTTTAAATGTGTTTGAACTTTTTCAAGAGACCCGGCGTTTACATCTTTTAAACACGCGTTATCTAATTTTTTTCGCGATTCTATACTAATACCGCATGCTTTTGATTGTGCATGTCTATTTTGTGCATTACTTTCTAAGACTTCGTCATTTGTATCATACAAGAACTCCTCAATATTTTCAAACTGCTTCAAGTCTCGTTGTTCCAATACTCGAGTTCGTTTTTGCGTTTGTGCTTGCAGTCGGAGAACTTTGGGACTAGCTCCCCATATATATAACTTATTTGTATGACTAACAGCAAGCTAACAAAAAATAATGTCATTAGCAAACATGTGTAATCTTTTTCCTTATTTATTTTAATATGATAAATGATCATAATCCAATAAACTTTTTTACTTACATTGTGAAAATATCCAGTTGTGATAAGAGTTATTCTTTCTGATAACGAAATTTTTATTGGCACTGAACTCTTAACATTATTACCCACGCCCAATTGCCCAAAAATATTACAACCAAACGCATACACAATACCCTCTGTTGAAAGAGCTAATGTATGTGCATGACCGGCAGTAATGTAACGTATAACTGTACCAAGTAAAGACGTAACTAACGTGGGAGTCATTTTTTTGTCAGTATTACCATGACCCAACTGGCCATGAACACCCCAACCCCATGTAAAAACTCTACCATCTGCAGTCAATGCTACTGAATGGTACTGTCCAGCTACTGCATCAATAATGACTTCTTGTGCCAAAGAAATGACCAATTCAGGGGTTGAACATTGTAAAATTTTCCCCAGACCCAGTTGACCAAACTGACTTGAGCCCCACGCGTAAACACCATTATTAGTTACTGCCAGAGTATGACAGTGACCACAAGATACACTAAGAACCTCAACTTCCATGAGCCAGAAAAAAGTTATAACTTGAGGTGAACCATATCTCAATACAGATGGACCAATTCCTAATAATAATTAATATAAGTATAATACATATAAAGAGTATAAAGAAATATGTCTTTAATTGCATGTATATTTACCTAAACATCCTTGCACAGAACTTCCCCATGTATAAACATTTCCATTCCTAATAAGAGCAACATGAGAGAATCCAGCACATAATGCTCTTCTTTTGAAATCAGCACCAGAATTAGTATTTCTATGATCCTAGTTTAAATTATGTAAGCATATGATTATCTATTTAACATGAAATACTAAGCAGTTTATGTGATAATTACCTTCTTAAATTCTAATAATTCAATGTTACATGTAGTAGACTCTTGGTGTAAAATAGATTTTTTACAAATCAAAGTCAGTAAAATTAGTAAAAAAGTTTCTATGATTTCTTCTATGAGTGTATCAGCCTCATCCTACATAAGGAATAAAAATAGATGATAATTATATGAATAAACGAATGAGTTAATTGAATAATAAATTAATTATACATACATTTTCCACGAGATCTATAGAATCACATTGACTAGATTGAGAACTGTGCGAAGTAGTTCTATGACGTAATCGACATCGCACTACCCTAGGTCTTATTACTGGATTCGTTGGATCGTATAGTGTTACTAATCTCTAAAATATAATATAAAATATATCCATTAATTATTTTTATATTACATTATATACTATTAACGTATTTATGTCATAAACACAATTTAAATCCTACCTGAAGTACAAAAATTTGAGAATCTTGAAGATTATCAAGAATAAATGACATATGACTTCTAGCTAACTCAGGATAGACTAACATTGCTTGCATTAGACTTGGCTCACTTATACATATCAACAAACCATCTAAAAAAATTGTTTTATAAATAATTACACAACTATCTTTAAACTATATTGTAATTATAATTATGTATTACATGGTGTTGGTTGGAAATTGCTTGTGCTGAAAGTATGTATTGTCCTCATAAGAATATCTAACATTTGTCCATAAAGACCCTTCTGTGTTGCTAAATGATGTAACACTTCCCACAAACACGTCTGTCCAGCGATATTAACTGCTAATAATTCATCATAAAAGGAATTTGTAGATAAGAAATACCTAAAGTTCAAATGATTTTTATTGAATATTTTCTTCATAAAATTTTGATAAGTCATATCTGAACGAGTTTTAGTTAAATGCTTACAAAAATTCTTTATATATAGCTTTGGACTTTTGAGATGAAACTCTAAGCGTCCGTTCGATAAAAGCGAGAACACATAAGTTAGAAAGATGTATTCTTGATGCAACAGGCATTTTGACAATAGCCGGGGAAGATAAACAATGTGTAAGACAACGTAATAAATCCTCTGTATAACCAGCAGAAGCAAATCTTAGCATACTCTTCATTATTTTACACTAAAAAACAGAAATCATAAAATTTATACACGAATTTAAATGGGGAAACAATGTTAACATCTTTCTTATATTTACTTACTTTAGACAATTTATAGCAAGCTACAGCACGTGGAAATTCTTTATTACTTAAAAGTATATCACCAGCTTGCTCTAATAATTGCTGTGCATTAATACCGAGTATTATAGCCAACTTTTCCGCTTTTTCAAGTTCATTATTTTTTAATACTAATTCCATAAAAATTGATAATATTGACTTCCTGCAAATGAAAACGATATGATTATTGTAAATTTTGATGAAACTGATAAGATATAATAAGGATATAACATTGACCTTAAAACAATTTTATATACAGAATGATTTGTTACAATTATACAAGTATCCATATGAGGTAATTCGATTTTAATATCTCTTACTCCCTTTGGTAATGTGTATTTATTTTTAATTTCTTCAGAAAGTGTTGTTGGTGTACTATTTGTACAATCAATAGCTCTGTACACGGCACGTATAACTTCTTTACTATTCACTAAAGAAAAGTGACCAACAATGCACTCTGGATTAAATTTACCATTATCACTCTCATGAGTTTCGGATAATCTGTCTGATATTACATATATTACACGTTGACTGACGTCAGTAATAAAAAAAAATCGCTGAGTTAATAAAACGTTTCTACATGATTCAAATACTTTATGTGCCGATAAAGGTACAGTAGTAAAATTAGGTCCATATACCTGTAATTTTAAAATCATTCCTATGTCACATTTATTACTACAAATAAGAATTAATAAAACATTACTATACCAATATCTGATTTGTAATAGAATGGTAACATGTATACAATTGTTGTCCATCCCTATCTAACTGAGACATTAGAAATACATCTTTTGACATTGCTTCTGGTGTTATCTGATTCTGATTTACTTCTGTAGAAGAGTCAGAATTAATAGTTGTATTCTGAGTACTTCTATCACTCGTAATATCTGTAAAATTAATAAAAAGGTAGTTAAAAGTCAAATTATTCTCATTGATGGTCTACAACAAAATTGAATAATTATTAAATTTTATGTGTATATACAAACCATGATATTGTAAATTTTCTCCTATTGTCTGACTTTTCGTTTCTATTAACTTTTGTCTAAGAATTGCAATTTTTTCCACAGACAACTGCTTGAGTCCTTGCAATCTGGATCTAGTAGAAGCAAATATCTTGGTATTATCATACATGTTATCATTTGTACGCAACGCATTGTATGATTCCCCATTCTCTAAATGATGCAAACAACTGTATGTATGCTGCTCCAAAAGTAATCTCCACTGTCTTCTGGATTGGCTTGTTATCAGAAGAGATACAATATCATTACTTTGATCGCGACAAATATGCAAACTGACAATATTCCCTTTGATTTGTGTGACATTTGTTTGATGGCCAGTTTCAAGATTTATAAATATAATTTCCCCATACTCAGTTCCAATAATACCAATTTCAGCTAGTATTACTGTACTTTGCCACCATACAATTGCAGTAGGCCTAGAAATTTTAAATTATAAAAATATAATAAGTGAAACATTAACTCATGATTATGTTTCACTACAAGTTCAATCACAATATGTACTTTGAATGAGATGACTGTGAACTAATGGAAGGAAAAGAAGTTATATCATCACTAGTCCATCTTTTGTCCTTCTCACAATCTTCATCTACAAAGTATAGAGCAGGGATTATATATACAGATCCATCAACGCTTGTAGAGAGCAACCATGATCCCATAGAGTGAAAACATAGAGCTGAGATTTGTTTGTGAGATCCTTGGAACCAAGGTATTCTTTTAATTACTGCAGTAGATACTGGATCTTTCTTATAATACAAAAAAATATCAGCATTTCCTGTTGTAAGCGCTAAAAATAATCTCTTTCCATATTCACACTGTGCACTATGTTGTATCTCTGTTGCTTTGATCAAACATTGTAATTTAAATAGCCTTTCTTCTGTAAAACTTGTCATTGGCTGAAAGCCCTCTGTGCCTATTTCTGCAATCATTATATTTATGGCAATTGGTAATCTTAATACTACCTGAAATATAAAATATTATATTAAATTCTTTAAAACAAGATTTTATTAAGAATATTATCATACAGTATCAGAAGAAAAAATACAATATATATTTTTATAAATTTCAAACTTAATTAGTACCTACAAAGATAATGTAATTATTAAATTTTTAAAGATATACCAGATTTTATATCTATCAAACTTCTAATTCCATAAAAATGTAAATATAATACAGTCTAAAAAAATAAATAGATGAAAAAGATCATCATAAGTTTCTATGACTTACACGTATTTAAATCAATAATTAATAAATTATTTGTCGTATACATAATCTAAGAGATTGTGGAAAAATTTACTTAAGATGTAATGTTCATATTACGCTATTTATTATTATAAACGTGTAACATAACGCGTAAAATATTTATGAATATATTGCAAGATATTATACCTGTGTTTATGAGCTTGTAAAATAATATAGTTAACGAGGAGAAAGCTTTGCCTATTAAGAAATTCTTGTTGTGCTAAAAATAAATGATTGCAAAAGTAATCTAACTTAAATATCACATTACGCATTCCGTCAAAACGTATTTATTTTTTCCCCACGCGAAAAACGAAGAAAATTAATTATTTACAACGCATTACATTTTTACAATAACACCGCCGTCAAATTTCCAAACGTCAGAATACCAAGGTTATATTGCATTATAATCACCACTATACCATCATGAAAAAAACAAAATTACTAGTTTATTATGCAAGCGAATATTTCTTGCGTATGTGCCTTGATAAGCCGCGAATACAATTACGAATCTATTTTAATAACTTTAACATTTTTGGCACAAAATTAAGTACTTTTAATTTACATACATAGGTGTATGCAAGTACCTAAAATAAAGAATGTTAACGAATACAGTGGATACGAAAAGTACGAACACATACCTTTATTTTTCCAAGAAATCTTTTTTTATCAAGTTCTACATTTCATTCTCGTATCATCAAATTTTGGTCATATGAAATTACTGTTAAATAACACGAAATTTAATATAGTAAATGTTATAATAAATAATATACTATATTAATCCTCATATCGGTTTTAGGACCATTTCTTCTCAAGTGTATATACAAATTTTTCTCACAGTCATACTTTCCCAGATTTCACGATTATGAATGCTTTTTTAAGCGAGAATATATATTTTCATGTTTTTTTTTTTTTTTTTTGCCAATATAAAAATGAAAAAAAAAGTCCTAGAACCGATATAAGGATTGATGATAAGGATTGCTTGATTAAATAAATGCGTATACTGATGTATGGCGGACTGCGCACGTGCAGACGTGCAGACTGCCCTCGTCTTCAGCGAAAATTTAAATTCTTTATAGCTTGAAAAACAAATTTCAATCGATATTTAAATCTTATGTATAATAATATAAACTAAAGAACGAGTATTTCATAAAATTTAAAGCGCCAATATTGGAACAGATTTATAAGGTGGATATACAATTGTTTCTGAAAATATTTTAGGCTTTCCTAAACATGGTTGGTAATATTTACATCACACTTCGCATAGTATTGTCATTTGAAGTGCGCATCGAAAAAATGGTGGATGGTAGTAGGAATCGACAAATTAGAGTCGAATAAATTGTAAATTTTAGAGAAATTTAAGAAAAACGGTGTATCGTACGGTGTACGTGTAACTAAAAAGATCGAAAATGGGCTCGAATAAACGACATAAGACGGAAAAGAGTCGAGACGCTAAGAAGAAGCGTCATCGTAGCCGTTCACGAAGCTACACGCCTGAACGCGAGAAATCGGAAAAGCACAGGCATCACAAAAAGCATAGAAGAAAAGAACGCAAGGATTATGATAGTGATGGTTATTATCTGATTCATTATTTTTAAATTATATGAATACGTTGCACAGTGGCTTTTCTCAATGTTTCTTAGTGTTTTAGTAAAAAAAATTTAACTACGCGCGCACCGCTTCAAAAATGTAATTACTTACGAGCGGTTAGATAAGTTAAGATATTTTTCATTTATCTCTGTTCTCTCTCCTTGTCATCGTTTCGAAAATAATATCGTGTTTCGTCTGCGCAGAAACATATTTATCAATTTCAAGTACAAGATTAAGTAATTTGGAGGGAATCAAAGCAAATATTAATATATACTTTGCATAGGTACATAAGCATTTACTATGATGAGCATACGATAGTTAATATCAGTTAATACTGCGTTTATTTTATTTCAGTTGAAATAGCTAATGCACCTCCACCCCCAAAAATCTCTAAGTCTTCACATCCGTCAACGCCTCCACCTCCTGAAATTTCTAAGCAGCACAGCCCTTCGCCAAGCAAAGGTGGTGGAACACAAACCTCTCTGTCGGTTGAGGAAACTAACAAGTTAAGAGCAAAGTTAGGTTTAAAACCATTAGAAGTTGACAGCGGACCAAAAGATGATCCTAATAAGATTAAAGATGACTTGGGAGAGTTTTATCACAAGCCTGCTCCTGATGTTAACGAAAAGTTAAAGACCCAAAAATTAAAGGAAAAGATTGGCACTCAGAAACAGAAGAGACTAATTGAGGCTAATTTAGCTAAAGTAAAAAGTTTAGGTGAATGCGAATCTGATGATGATACCAGAAATTGGATTGATAAGACCAGACGTTTAGAGGAAGAGAAGAAAAAAGCAGAAGAAAGGGTATTTTCAATGTGTTCCAAATATATATTATTCAGTTAGCATATCTATAATTAACATTTTGATCTTTTGTATTTTCATGCTAGGCAAAAATGTTAGATCAATTAGACGAAGAATTTGGAATTGGAAATTTGGTTAAAGAAGAAATTCACGCTGCACGTAATACAGCTTACACTGAAAAAAATTTAAAGGGCCTCAAAGTGGAGCACAATATTGTAAGTACCTACATTTATGTATATTTTAAAAAATTATAGCAATTGAATGATATTCAACAGGAAAAATTTGAAGAAGGTAAAACACTTGTCTTAACGCTAAAAGATAGACAAGTGCTAGAAGAAGGTGAAGATGTGCTCGTTAACGTAAATATAACTGACGAAGAACGTTATCAACGTAATATTTTTAATAAAACGAAGAAGCCTGGTTACGATGCATACGATGATGATAACTTTGATGAATTCGGTTTTCCAAAGAAAACAATTTTGGAAAAATATGACGAAGAGATTGGAGGAACGAAAAAAGACACCTTCACACTGGGAATTAATAACATTAAAGATGTTAAGCAGAACAAACTCGACTATGTTAAACAACGTTTAGCCAATAAACGATTAGAATCATTACAATTAACAGAGCCAAAACTAGCTAGTGAATATTATAATGAAGAAGAACTTGCGAAATTTAAGAAGCCAAAGAAAAAGGTAATTCTCTGAAATCAAGACTTCATGCCATTTTCTACATAATGCACAAGCTCAATATTTTGTTGTATTATTTTAGGTTCGAAAGATTAGAAAGAAATTAAAAGCAGAAGATTTAATTCCTGAAGACAATGATTATCTTCGAGATCTTGGAAGTAGAAGAGTCAAAAAAGCCGAGGGCGTAAAAGAAAACGATGTTTTGGACATAGATGATTTGGGAGGTATTTAGTATATTTTTTTAGAAATTATAATTACTCTTTAGCATTTGTATCTTTGTTGTACTGTTAATTATTATTATGCGTATTATATACCGTTAATTATTACTATTAATTATATTAATTATTTATACTGTTATATTATTATTGTACTGTTTAAAAATGCTTAAGCCAATTTTTCTTCATCCTCAAGCTCCTGTTGAAGATCTCAGTGGAATAAAATTGGAAGAAGATGACAAAGAACTGGAATTACAATTAGCATTGAAGAAGGCTCAAAAACTAAAAGAATCGCAATTATCAAATATTGAAAATGTTGTTGAAACTATAAAACAAGAGTCTATGGGTTCTGAAGAGAGTCAATCTGGAAATATTGTTCTTAATGCCACTGCAGAATTTTGTAGAACACTAGGAGACATTCCTACTTACGGTCTTGCTGGAAACAGAGAAGAAAATGGACAGGAGTTGATGGTATTGAATGTTTTATTACTATATTTCTTCTGAAATGGTATTACCTAATCTCTTTTTCCTGTTTCCTTTTTTTAATAAAAAATGTAGGACTTTGAAATGGATGGAGTCAAAGAGGAACCTCCTGCAAACGAAGATGAAGATGATGGTCGTGGCGCGTGGAATACAGTGCACCTAGGTATCTCTAACATCTAAGTACATTGTTTGATTTTTTACATTGTGTATAATCTTTTATATTTTATGAACAGATGAAAGTACATCAGAACCAGTAGCAATGGAAGCCGCGATTTTAGATGCAGAACCTTCACTCGGACATGGCGTCGGTGGAGCGTTAAAACTTGCTATGAGCAAAGGTTATTTGCAAAAAGAAGATAGCAGTAGACCATCTGCGTCTCGTTTCGCACATCTACAAGCTCAGAATTACTCAATAGAGGACAAGACTTACGGGTATGTATGGAATATAACTATCATTCAATACAAGAAGCTTTCTTACATATTTGGAAACAAGAAACAAATGTGAGAAATATTCTTCTATTGAATGCATACCAACGAACCTTGTTAGACGAGTCTCTAGTGAATTTCAAACTGTTAGTTAACAGTCATAAATAGAGAGCTCAGATTTCGGTGCTCGGAAAATGGATGATCTGCTACCCCAACGAGATTAACTACTTTGTTGGAGATGATGAAAGGCCTGAGAAGAGAGTAGGATTGATAGAGGTATGTTTATATTATGCGATTCTATTGTACCAAGCGAGATCTGTACGATCGTTCTAGACAAGTCCAAGTATGGATCGAAGTTGCATTAATATAATTAACAAGAAAAAAAGTTTATCTACTATATACACATCACAGTATAATTTTGTATTATTGCATTCTGTACATGCATGTCCAAATATGGGTAATAAAATAACCTTTAGGATACGGACTTTATACAATCTCGGTTTGAACTGAAATCCTTTTTAATATTTATCAAATATGTTATAAAAGTTGATCTTCTTTAAGAGAGTAATAACAAATAATTTAATACACACTTATACATTTAATTAGTTAAACTTAAGTATATCTTCGATAAGAACATATTATTGACTACGATAATTAGTACCGACTTGTTTAGATTCGCGTTAATTTAATCGCATAATGTAATGTATCTTTGAAATTTAATAATTTTTTGTTCGCTGTAACGTAAATTTCGAAACACCGAATTCCATGAGCTACTATCAATTTTTGCACTTGAACGAAGTTTATTCTTATTTGTATTTATTTTTGTTTCTTTTTAGAGATGATGATAAATTTGGTAGAAGGGATCGTTTTAATGGCCCAACGTCAGAATTCAAGGAGAAGGATGGTTTCAAACCAAATGTCAAGCTTGAATACATCGATGACGATGGTCATGTTTTAAGTGCAAAGGAAGCTTTCCGATATCTCTCACATAAATTTCATGGGAAAGGTCCAGGAAAAAATAAGGTCAACTTATTTATTTTCCTATTTGAAACTCTCTTTCCTTTTTAAACTGCAAAGTGGATACTAAACATAACTTCATAATTTATAGGTTGAGAAACGAATGAAAAAAGCAGAACAAGAAGTTTTAATGAAACGAATGTCATCTACGGATACCCCTCTAGGAACGCTTAATTTATTGCAAGCAAAACAAAAAGAAACTCAGTCGCCATATATAGTACTCAGTGGAAGCAAACAAATGCAAACGTAAGGCAATTTTATAGTACTCTAGTAGATATTTAAAATTAAAAGTTAATTTCGTAATACTTACGAATATTTTTTTTTTTCAGGACTAGCATATCAAAGTCAAAGCATTAAATCTTAAAGCTAATTTCTGTAAGAACTGTATATAATATAGTGACAGGGAAAAGTCCCTTGTCGGTACACTTTTTCAGACAGAATAGCACGTCGGAAAGTGAATACTTGCACATTTTTCCTTTAATTTGTTAATCTACATACACGATAATAAAATAGCATTTGTGAGTTTACAAAGATAACTAATCTTCTTTGGACCCTTTCTTTCTGACATTTTTTGAATATACTGCTTTTTAATTGATAAAATCATTAGTTTTTTAAATAATATAATTATTTATTTTATTTTTAAGGTTTTGTTATACGAGAACATTACAGTTTTAATTTTCGCGTATGATATGATTGAAATATTGTGTTTATATTTTACAGACAAGTTTGTAAGGCTTTACTTACATTATAAATCAGATATGCTGAATTGATATATGAAATCTTCAGTATATGTACATATCGATGCAATTGCCAGAGAAAATCACTTCCATTCTCTCGGTATATATAAAACAGTATAAACTCATATTTTGTCACAGGTTTTTTCGATAATGATACTTTATATACTTAAAATATTTCATCTTAATTTTTAATCAAATAAATTGACTGCTATCACAATAAAATTAAGTGTAGGGAACAAACGATGTCCACGATTATATCTTATTTATATCGACATTAGAATAATACGATTTCTATATACTAACAGTAACATGTGCATAAAAGCTATAAATATTTTAACATTACTTCTTAATTATTCATCACAATTTACGATTCAAATTGCTAGTTATCTACCTGTACAAATTGCTATTCGGAAGATAGAAATTCCGGTACTACAAAATATTTTATCCTTTCTAATAATTACTGTACAAACATACTAAACATTGTTTTTATCTTTTTGCTTTTTATCTAGCACAATATATTATTATGAGATTAAAAATATTTATCGGCTTTCTAAATAAAAGAAGTCATGATTAATTATGATGACAGTATGATTTGCTACTGATATCAATTTGAGTATTTTTACAAATTATCAACATCATTATTTCGTATTTAAAAAATGATTTCTCTCTATGAGAAGATTGAACGGCATTGAATATAGTATATAGTATCCCTGATATCACAAGGCTTTCCTTTGTGCAAAAATAGTAATAATACTTGATGATTTCTCGAATCTTACACAGTGCACAATAATTATATAAATTACATCTTATAAATATGTCTCGAATATACACGATACAATTATATCTCAATATATGTTGTAGAAGACTTCCTCTCTACTAGTTATTTACAATTAAAAAAAAATTTTTCTTTTTTAGAAAGTTTGGCACTTCTCTCGGCGATTTATACAAAAGTAATAGGAATTCTTAGTAACTAAAAATGATAATTTTTTAAATATATTGTTTAGCTATTATTTGGAAACACTTTTTAAAATTAAGGCGATATATTTTGTATTGTTAGCTAGGAATTTTTGAACAACTTCGAAAGCCTGTCAAAAATTCAAGTTGACTTACTATTAGAACCTACGGCTCGTTGAAGTTTGTTATTTTGATAAATAAAAATTTCGGGCAACTATACACTAACAACAAAAAATATATCATTAATCGAACAAACAACGTTTATTCCTTTAATTCAATATTTATTTCTTAAATGAATTCCTATCAATTTTGTAATAATCTAATGTACATTTTGATACAGATATGACTTCTACTTGCTTGATTCTAAGAAATTTAGTTTACACCAGTAACATGTATTTTGCCAAATAATATTCACCAATAAATTACAATTATCTACAAGTCTGTTACTTCGCAAAATTCAATAGAAACTATTTTCTATGTTACTGTCGTTTTAAACAAATTTCTTGTCAGCAATTTATTTATTATATTTACGTAAATATTCTTTTTTACTCTTTCCTACATTCAAATATTTTTTATAGTTATTCATTTGCTGTACTTATTCTTCCTAATTCTTTTCATAAGTTTTTTGTTTATGTATATACATATATACGTATGAACATATTCAACTATATCTGATACTGATACATTCACACACAGACATACGCGCATACAAAAGTCGCGTCAAGTTTTTAAATATTATAAATTGACTTTTTTGTTATATATAGTTTTGCTTCTTTTCCGTTCTCTATCGCATGGTATTAAAATCATTGGTATAAGTGAAAGGGAAGTGCGAGTCTCAGCATATTTTGATCAACAGTCTACCTCTTGTAGACGGAGCTTTTGTTAAAAAATAAAAATTGATTGTTGTCATATCAAAAAGTTGTATACAAGAGAGGACACGTACGAAATGTGGAAGTAAAACATGAATTATGATACTGTTCCGTTAGCTTTTTGGGTAGACTTTTCTCAAGTTAGTTACCTTCCAAGGTATCTTCCTTGAGCGTAGAATCATCAGCAATTGTTATCTGTTCAACGTCTCTATGTTCTGGCTCTGAGCGTTTTTGCTCATACCTTCATCTTGGCCGCTTGGGCTCGATAACCTTGTTGATTTTATCGACTTCAATTTCGTTGTTCCTCCATATCTGAAATTTACATCGCTGCAGGTATCCAGAGGATGCATCGTTCCAGTTAAATTCGTCACATTATCATCGTTTGTAACTTCCAACTTTGTAATTGGTACTTTCTTAACAGACCCTAATTCATAAGCTGATTTCGACGACTTCAACTTCATTTTTGAATTTAATGGCAGCGAACTCGATTTCTCCAAATTGACTTGTTGGATCTTCAAGTGATTATCGTCCTGCACCATGTTTTGCTCTTCGGTTGAATTTACCGTATCGGTGATCTGAATATCTATATTGACGGTTTTTGGATCGTTTTCGTCATTTCTAATACCTTGCTCATTCGCATACTCATTCCTAAGAGCGGCCAATTGTGCACGTTGCTTCTGAATATGATTGTGCGAGTTTGAGAAGAATGAGGAGACTCTCTCCAGTTTTGTAGCCAAGTTTGGTTGGCTCAACGTGGATTTTAAAGGGTACGGAGTATCCATTACGTTATTATTTTTTAACAAATTTTGAGATTCTCTTCCTGCGGAGTTGCTCTTGGTCATTCCCATTTTATTATTATCCTCGAGCACTTTTAGAGAGTACAATCTACTGGCTGTGCTTCTTCGTTTCTCAGCGAGGCTTAACTGAGCGATTATTCGACGAATTTCACCAGGAAATTCGATATCTGGGCGAGTTTCAGATAGTTGTTGTATAAATGCGCCCAATGTGGCGACAGTCACCTCTAGACTGCGATTCTGAGATTCAAGCTTGTACAGGGTCGATTGCTGCATAGATCTTGCTGTCTCCAAACGGTGCAAGTCGTTCATAGTAATCTGTAATTGTGATTTTATTTATTTAATTTTAGAAGCAGTAAAATCTTATGGTTTTTAGGTAAGATTAATTTTTAAAGATCTTACTTCAAGTTGTCCACTGAGTTGAGCGACTTCTTGCGTAAGTTGCTTGTTAAGTGTTTTGAACTTCTCCAGATCTTCCATTTGCGGTTTCATTGATATCATTTCTTCCTGTAACACCTGGTATTCCACTCTGTATTCATTCAATTGCTTTGTAATCTCTTGATCTGGATAAAACACGCGTTTCATAACTCGGTCCAGAATTTCTTTATCTACAGCTGGTACACGAGTCTATAATTAAAAAAAAATGAAAAAACGTAGGTATTATAGTTATACCCGAGAGCTTTATTTAAAAAAAAGGATTTCCCATACTTTGAGATATTCCATAATTTCTTCGAAACTGTCACACATTAATAATTGATCTTGGTGCTCTTTTAACAATGCCATAGCTACCCTGAAAAGTACCTCAGTGCTTTCCAAGAAAAGTAAATCTATAAAAATAAATATAAAAAAATAAATACCTGAAACTGTAAAAATAAATACCTGTATATAAATTTGTATTCATCTTGTTTTACTTACCAAAAACTCTAGTCACAAAACCAAGCGGAAATTGACTGGCAAATAGAGTTAATAGCCATGGTGCAGCGTATAATGTGGGGGAAACTTCATGTTTGTCAAAATGATTATAAATCGCAGGCAATCTATCATGTAACAACCTGGATAATTGATACAAGTACAATTGTAAAGCTGCCATATCAGGAAGATACAATTTCCTTAGACCTCTTCGAAACATTAAGTGCCGCAGGAGAAAAAACGCTATATCTTCTGACATCTATTAAAAATAAACCATATTTTAAGAAAAAGATGCTTATTAATAAAAATTAAATACTAATTATAAAAATATTTTAACTCACGTGTAAAAGAAGAATGCCAGCTACGAAGCTGAGACCTTGACAATAACCAACTTCATGGTCCAAAAGCGAGTAAGCTTTCAGCAAATTGAACAAAGCTAATTGTCCAGGTCCTAAAGGTGAACTGAAATATGCATGGTTTGGAAATGTTCGTCCTAAATCTATTAAAATTGCATGTTGCTGCGATGTAAGCTGTTTCAAAAGCAAATCGTATGGCGTATTGTAATTAGGGAAGTCGCGCGTGTCTATTGGAGGTTGCTTCAAGCAAAATTGTTCGGCCAAAAATTGCCATACTTCTCCTCTTTTCCCTTTTGGTACACCTGTACCAATATGAACAATTATTAAATCGTTAAGTCATTATATCTAAAAATACCTTGATATTTAAATTTTTATGATCACTTACCTTGTTTAATAGCATGTAAAAGCATTTGATTATCACATTTTGTAGAGATCCTCGACTCTTTGCTTACTAAAAGGTCCCATACTTCCATTAACTCGCGACCACAAGTGTTAAGTTCATCATATTCTAATTTTATTCTCTTAACAGTCGCCTCTTCTTGACGAACTGAAATTAAGTACATTTTTATGTACATGTTGAAAGAATTATTCCTCTATCATTAAAAAAAAAAAAAATATTAGATAGTATATTATTAAATATTGCATTATATTACCTCTAAGCCTCGCGTTCTCCTTCTCCATTCGTATAAGTATCACCTGCTGATTGATAGCTTTCTTCCACAGATCCCTTAATTCTTGTTTCGTTCTGCGCGTTGGCGTCACCTGGGGCGATTTGATGATGCCAATATTTCCCGTTTTATCGCTTCCCTTTTCGTGATCTTTATTGGGAGTTACAACTCGATTCAATATAGCTTGTCTCCATGAGCCATTTGACTGTACCGAATTGTTTCCATCTGTCTCAGTTGGAGACATTTTTGGTGAATTTCCTACCTTCAGGAATCTATTGAAGAATATCATAAAAATAATAAAACAAATTCAAGTTATAATTATAAATACTGTCAAATATTATACGTACATATCCATCATAGAACTCTTTGGTCCAGTATTTACAGTCAATTGCTGTTCAGGTGAAACCCTTAAAGATTTGGGTCTACTAGAATCCGGCGAAATATCTGCCATAGACGACTGTCGCGACATATCAGGGCTTTGGCTACCGCTTTTTTGTATCACAGTGTTGAGGTGGCTCATATCTTTTAAATGTGAGCCAAGTCCAAGGTCGTCCCGCGAACCCTTTCTCTTTATGAGGTTATCAAAACTATTTGTAAGCGAACGTTTTGCTTTCATGAATATTGCGCTTCCGACACCTACGCCTAGGTACTGATTAAGAAATTCACTTCTGAAACGTATTACAGATTAGATTGAATTGTTAACATAAATAAAAGTTGTATTTTTAATATACATTTCAAGAAACTTTTTCTTAAAAGAAATCTTACCTATTCTCGGCTGTGTCATGAACGTGTCTAGCCTGTTTCGTCTCGCAATGAGCACGCAACAGCCTTAATAAAAATTGATTTTGCTCGCGTAAAGATGTCCCTGTACCGCCGGCGGCCTCGGCATTTTTGTATTTACTAACGACGATTTCCTGTTCGTCCTCCGGCAGCATCTCCATCCGCGAGAAAATTATATTCTGGGTCCTCCTGTCATTCTGTCCTGGAACCCGCAGGAGAACATGCGAACTTCTTACTCGTCCCATAATTTTGTTGGAAATTAAAGGGAGACAAGACATAAGTATACTCGTAAATTACCTTCGATTTCCTGGCACAACTTGTTATACCAATACATGGGGCAGTGTTCGCATGAAAACACGGGATATCGGTCTTTCCTTGGAACTTCGCATGTTCCAACAAACGCTTGTGAAATAGCTAAAAAATACGTATACGATTTTAAATTGTTTGATTTTAATAAACTGATATTTCAATGTATTTTTATATTGTTAAATTAGATGTACTTGATTAGAAACAACGGAACTTCTACATTATTAGTTGTTTATACAGGATGTTCTATTAGTGATGGAATCTGCCTTATCAGAAATCGACACTGAAAAATGATTAATGTATTTATTACCAAATGTTATCCAATATAAAGTTTAATTTCTTACATTAATTAATATAAAAAAAGTGAGTTACATATATATAGGAACTTTCTCCTTGCAATGCCGGATTTATTTCATCGTAGCAGACACCATCAATAAAGAACAAGAAACTCGTTTTACCAGCGACAAGATCATCTGCAACGGATTCCGATTGGCACTTGAATACGTAGCCAACAAAAGAATCCACGTTATTCTCTTTGCAAATAAAACCGAAGTGCTCGGGGTTCTTGATGCCTTGCACGCAACTCGCCACGTCTCTGAGTTGCTTGTGAAGCAATACCAGCTTCCTATCCGGGCTGATTAATCTCAAATCATGTCGGCCTACCTGAAATTCAATGTCAGATCAGTTTCAATACAGATTCTATATAATAATAATAATAATAATAATATATAATATATATATATATATATATATATATATATATATAATCATTTCGAACCTGGAAGAGCATCGTCCGATTATGTTCATCACTCCCTCTTGCCATGGAATCCCTCCTGGCATTCAACACGCTACCTGTAGAGGAAGCCCGGTTTCGCATAACTTCCGGTACTTGCATGGAATTATTGTTTGTAACATCTCGATTCTCCTCGCGCTCGTCTTTCTCCGCGAGGTTGGGGTTCTGTGTCTTTGGAAATGTTTCCACCGAACCGGTGAGTGCCGGCGGTACACCCAGCGAGTTAACCGGCGATATGACCCCATTTCCGGAGACATTTTCTATACTTTCGGTCTCACTAGCATTGGATTCCTGAAGTAAAAATTATTTCTTGATGTTATCTAATATATTGGCTTTTTGAATTATAATTAATATACATGTACAACTATAATGATATTATAATAAATATTATAATTAGAATATATGCATATTTTATCATAGAATTAGGAAGAAAAGATAATTTACCGTGCTATTTCTCCTGTTATTGGAAGACGTTAAAAGTGATTGGCGCTGATACTCGGAAAGAAAGTTAGTCACCGACGGTCTCGATTTTTCAAGACCGTGAACGCGAAATCTTACTAGCGCATCGTCTATGAAGCCCTCCGATACTTTTGGATGCGGCACTTTGATTTTCCCCACATACAGCACCTAAAAGTTATCGATCATTAATCTGTACTTTAAATGAAAATTATTCAGTGAGAAAAATTGTATCTAAATTAAAACTGGGGTCAAGGACTTCTAGCTTTTAAAGATCATTCCTGAACTAATTAAAGTGTATATATTTAGAGGCTGCTACAAGTATTAATAGCAAAAGTGCTAATAAGTATATTTATAGTTTACAAATTTTATTTTTAAATAATCTCATTTTGTATTTTATTTTTATTTATTTATATTTATTTATTTCATAGATGTATAGAATAATAAAAAGCGTTTAAAGGAGAGACAGAAGAAAGAAGAAACACGAAGAATCACCTCAAAGAAATGGGAAGAACTTGGAGATATGTCAGCACCCAGGGACGTTAGGCTGGCCGCGCTACTTTGCGATCTTTGAGGGACATCCCGACTTTCCTTCATATTTCTGAGGAATTGTTGAACCTGGAGACAAAGCGAAGCATTGAATTGCAATCTCTCGTGACATGACATCATGGTATTCAAGCTGTAAATTAATTCTTGTCACGCGACACAGACAACAATCGTGTCTTTAATTCTCGAGTTCAGAATTCTCGCGAAAAATAAAAATTATATAGACTCAACATTTTATTTTAATTTTAGATTTTTAAGTCGTAATTAAATAATTAAGAACGAAAGGAAGAATGTATTCTGTTAAAAAATAACGAAAAGATCGATTTAAACGGTTTTTAAATAGATCCCCTTCAATTTAATTACAAAGCTTGCTACCAATTTACATAGTAATGTATCGATTTGCATAATTCACACTGTTGTATAACAATCACCTATGCGTTGTATATTGACGATATATTTTCGAGGAAAAAATTTGTCAGAAATTTCCCAGAAATAATCCAGGATGCAACATCCTAACTGCACCATTAATCTACAAACCGATTTCGCAAGAAAACGTGGTCCAAACGTGGCCGATGGCCGTGGACCAAAATAAATTTATTTCGAGAGCACTCGCCGGCCGCATGGTTTTCTCTTCTTTCATTTATATTTTTCTTTCCTCTTAAACAATTCCAGATTCATTGTTTGTTCATCCTTCATTCTTAGACTTTATTATATTTTCTTAAGTTTTATTCCTATTTTTTAACTACTATAGTATAAATTAGTGATACATATGTAATATTTAAAGACGAAACAAATCTCAAACTGTGTTTCATTTCTGTAGCTATGTTTATAAACGCATGTTTGAATGCGCATAAACATTCGCAGTCTAGTAATTAAATATAGGTATTTCGTTTACCATTCAATGATCTAGAATCTAGGAAGATCAATCGGTAAGTTATTTACAATAATAAAACGCCATTGAACTAGTGCGACATCTACATCATACTCGATTTATGAAACAACTTTCTTACAACTCAAAAGCATCCTATATGCATTTCAAGATAATTAAATTCCGTGTTAGAAGAATATTAAAACTCCCAAAGCGTGGTTTCAAGCGCTAAGAATGGAAAATTACAAAAATAATATTTAACCATTGTTTCCTAGTTACCATAATATCGCTGACATGATATGTTTTTTAAATAGCTTTTTTTGTAAGCTTCCAAACTGATTTCCTGCTTTTGTCTCGTGAAGAACTTGTCTGATCGAACTTCTGAGATACATGTGCGATACGTTATCATATTTTATATACGGCTTCTCCTGCAAATACAACTTGCACAGTGCTGCTACCAGCGTGTACTAAGGTAGAATTTCAAACTAAGAAATAACGAACTGTTCGTGCATGGACAAATTCTTTATACAACGAGCTCATCCAAGCGTTATCTTGGAGGCTGCCCAAGCGTTAGGTTACACTGTTACACCAATTTTCATGAGCAATCTCGCGTGAGACACGCGAGTTCTTTGTCATTTACGAACTATGATGGACACGTACAATGACACTACGAAGTATGTACATATTGGGTTGTAATATAAATAAGTTCGGATAGACTCAATATATTTATTTACAGATTTATTTATCGACCGAACTTATTTATGTTACAATACAATACTATAAACGAACACGCGCGTCTATATAAGACACAGAGAGAAAGAGTAAAAAAAATATGAAAAAAAATGAAAACAAAAGAGGTTGAATTCTATAATCATTAAGAGTTCGGAGAAACAAGGAGAAAAGCAAGCGATCGATCTTTGGTGTAAGCGTAGCTGACGTTATGAGCCGCGGTAAGAGCAAACAATTTATTATGCAAACCGCGGCTAGGTTTCGATTGCATGATATATCGAGAACGATTAGCAAGCCGAAAATACGTCGGATGACTCGATCGATCAGGAAACAATTTGTATCAATGAAAAGAAGATTATCTTGACGGGTGGTTATCTCGACGACCATGAGAGGTCTTCTCAGCTGCGACAGGAGAATCTCGCCAGCGTAGTTGCTGACACAGATCAGCACAAAGCGGCGGGGCTTCCTTTATCCAATTACCAGACAAGCTTTCTTTTTATTATCCGGCCGGCCCTTTTTTATACTGTAAAATATGTACGACTGACACTTGATACACATTGCTGCAATCTATACACGACGATGAATAGCAACGCGACATTGAAACTGGGATATCTTAATGAATTCTCATCCCTTGGCTACGAATCTTTTTTTTTAATTTTATGGATATGGACTTGGTAGAATATAAATTTAGTTAAAATGTAGTTCTAAGATTTTCTTTACTTTTCTAATTTTCTATTTTGAATTATTTGGTCGGAATAAAAGATGAATGACCATAGAAAACAATTGCATAGATGAAGAGACGCGTTCTAGTTATCTAATAGATCGATTATATTTCTCATATCGCATTATACTTTTAGATGTAATAGAAAATGTATGGTCATAAAAGAATTATACGAAATGCAGAAATGTGCCTAGATAATCGAATTAGTTAATGCATGTACATCGATTACACGCTAGCAGACAGATATATATTTTATTTGAAAAGTATGGTTTAACAGATCGCGAGAAATCTAACTTCCTGTCATCTTTACTTCTGGACTCAATCATTCTTAATAAGAGGATACTTGAATCCGATATAAATAACCTGTTTCCCGTCATCACGTGTGACCATACCGGTCATATAACGAGAAATCTTGCAATATAATTGTCATCTCTTGAATAAATCTTAAAAAAAAAGAGAATGATAAGATTATTAATTCTCTACTATTTCGAGTATTTTCTTACTTAATTTTTTCAACGAATAATGACAATAAATTTCATTTAACTTTTCAATATTCGCGTTCGTTGAATCTCTTCTGCTTCAGCTATAAATACCACCACTGCGAATAATCGCGAAATTTTCACAAGGTCTTCAAGCGCTCGTGCACGTCACATCTGTCGCGATTCTCCATCTTCTTTGTTGACACTCGCTCCGTCCACTCCCAATTGATCATCGTCAATTCGAGGTATGGAAGCACGCGTGATCATCAAAAGAAGCAAGGTTTTGCGTCGTGACGCTGCTCGATTGAGTGAATGCGGAAAATTAGATTGAATATCTCCGAGAAAGACCCTATGAACCGCCTCATCGAGTCGCAGTTAAATGGAAATGGGTATTTCGTAAGCTATGCTTCCCGGACCAAGGGCGCTCGCATGATCGACGATCGTGAGAAAAGACGCGGCGGAGAAATCGTTTCCGTCCGTTTTTCCAACGAGCTTCACGGCCAAGAATTAATGAGATCCTCTGCACGCGCGGATCTCGTGTCTGTGAATGGAATCTTCGTTGTGAAGTCAACGATGGATGATATTCTTTTTTCAACTATCGGATTTCTGCTGTTCCACAGGGGTAGTTTCACAGTGTGAGTGGAATAGGAATGATGTCGCGTAACTTTCCAGTAGAAATTTTCGAAATTATTGCAATATGACAACTATTTCAGAGTTACCGTCTCGAAATTTTTAAGAATTTAAAAGATTTTTTTATTTCACGATTACAATTTTTTACAAGTAGTTTATGATCCGACTATGGACTTTTAAATTTGCAAAAACGTAACGCACCGAAAGTACGTGAAATTTCCAACGCCAAATTTCTTATTACAATATTTAGAAGGTGAAACAAATCTATGCCTAGGTCCCATTTCTTTCGTTACATTCATAAAAATATGAATTTACATAAAAATCCGCAGCCTAGTTATAACTTTGATATAGATACGTATATTTTGTTGCAACCGTTGATTAAAGTTTCTTAAACCAAGAAATTAATAAGGATTTTGTAGGACTAATCGAGAGTTTAAATCAATTTGTGGAGATATACGTCAGAGATTGTTACAGCAACTCTCACTTGATGAACTTCTGATCGCTCACGAATGTGCCTTGCGCGTGCAATCATTCATCATTCCATATGTACATAGCAATTACTTTTTGGAATGGAACGAAGGTGAGGTGTTTCATAAGTATATTTTAAGGACTGCATGGAATTCAAAGAATAATCACTCTCGTTTCATCCTCTTTTTTTTTAAATTACAGAGTTTCAGTAGCAGCTACTGTAGACGTGTTATTACGTAAATCTTCTACGATGCAAACAACCAGGCATTAATTATTGATGAATAGGAATTTAATGAAAACCATGTCAATGACGATTAGAGATCTCCTATGAATGACAATAAATACAGACCTATTAATTCTGTTATGAAAGTTGATTCGATGAAATTAAAGACATACATGTAATTAAAAAGTTATATAACACGTATTATATGAAAGAATGCACTGAATATTATAAATTATATTATGAACTAGATTATACATTGCACAGTATACATATACTGCTCCATAAGGCGCATATATATATATATATATATATATATATATATATATATAGGAAGTAATATTTAATAAATAGCTACTAAATATATAGGAAGTAATATTTGTTTTTATGAAAATAACGAAGAGATTCTTAATGTTTGGAATCAAGTGTTTTGCACGTTGAAACACTGAAACTATACAGATACTTTCACCCCAGCGTTCATTTATGGAGCAGCAGCGTGAAAAGAGACGGGAGCTACATTTTCATACGTGCCATGTGTCGACCATAATTAAATCCTAATTGCTGGAGCCCGACTTAATTTGATTTGACGCTAAAAAAAAGGAAACCTGGATCGTGTCGATAACCGTACGTGTAAGGTCTTTGATCTTGGTTGACATAGTTTCCATTGAAATGTCGTGGAATGCGTCACGCGTGTCTGCCAGCACTTTTAGAGATTAAAATAAGAATTGTTGAGGCCGAACACCATACATAAATGCACATAAATTTTCTTTCGTTTAAAAGTATCGTTGAACCGGAATATGTACACTTTAATATCTATCGATTGATTTGGCAATTTATTATAATATGATTTTAATTAATGCGTGTTAATGGGCGTTATAGCAAGCTTGTAACTAATGTGGCGGAACACCTATAAAATAATTTATAAGCAAGCTTAATGATTAAAAAACAAGGAACATTTTATTTCTATTTACATTATTCCTTATTTGTAATCGATCTAGTTTATAACGCGAGGGAAATCATATTTGCTATGCTAATAGCAGCGGCCGAGGGCAGAAATATTTCAGAGGAATCCATCTAAAAATGTATGGCACTCAATGGGTCTAATTATACGCAGACAGCTTGTCTCTCCCAAACGTTGCACGAATATCCAAGCTTTCACTTGTGTTATTTAAATACCAGGATCATACCTTTCCATGTTGCTAGATCTGTTGACTGCATCGGCTCACGATTTTTTCCATTATTACCAAAACGACTATATCATATTCTTGGAATGAATTACTTAGAAATTAGCGAGTTGCTTGCTAGACAATGTTCTCTGCTAATCTGTCAAAAATACTGCAATCTCTGTAAACATGTTAGAAAATCCCTACATATATCCTATGTGCAATAGCAAATATGCTTAACTTCAACCAGACTTTATCAAGATGCAAATGTTTTTCATTTGCTGATTTATTCTTAATCTAATACTCCTAGTTCCAATAAAAGTGTGCGAGTATCAGACAAATGTAGTTTAAATGTTGCATACAAGAAAGAAATATTTCACTTTCTGCTTCTGGATAAAAGCGTACAGTGCTGGCTATACAAGTACCAAGATTCTTGCAGATTTAGTACAAATTGAAAGCTTTCCATTATTTTTACTTTCTAAATATTTTATTATAATAACATAAAAATATATAAAATTGTACAATGTACGGTATATATAATGTAAAACACTAAAATACTATGGTATTTGTCAGAGTTTTCCAGTAGATGCAACGAGTATCCTGATATTTATAGCTAAGAATACAATGTAAATGATTTATAATAAGACACCTAACAAGACACCTCTTATAAGATAACTATGAAAAGATAGTAGCGTAAGAACGCATAGCGTACCTCGTGCACGTACGCATACACCGCGAAACAGCAATAAAGGGGGAAGAGAAAGAATGCAACGTATCTGTCTACGTGACCAAATTAACATTAAGCCCGAAACAAGCAGTCATGTCGACGGAACAGGTAACATAATAATATCTACGAGCGAGCAGTGAACAAACTGTTACGCCTTATTATCGACACTTTGTTGCAGAAAGTACTGTAATCACTCTAACACGATTACGCGTTAATGAGCAAGCTTTTTGCGGCAACCACCGGGTCCATAGACGGAAAAACTGGTTTGAAACTGTGTTGTGGATATTCATTGAGACACTCGGTTTCTTCTTGTCCTACTATCGCCTTCTCCTGCCGTTGTCATCGAGAATTCAAAGAATCGTGAAAGCAGAGACACTGGTACGTGATCGAAATGCCATAACTTTGGCACGAGACTCCTGGATACCGGCAAAATCCGTGACGGAACTCGGATACAAGTCGATCGAGCGTCTCCTCTAGCTTATCGCACATTTACTAAATTCTGGTTCTTACTGGAATTATGTGGAGAAATTCAGCCGGATATTTTCAACTAGCACGTTTCATCGGTGCAATATTTAGATTTGAAAGTGACATATTACATAAAGATTAGACTTTTCGGGCAATTGCAGTCTAATAATCTATTTATTAAGTAAACGGTAGATGGTTCTATTTTTGGTAAAACTGGTGATACATTTTAGACCGTTGCGTATTTTGTAAAAAAGTTATTAGAGAAAAGTTATTTCTGTTATTAATTATAATAGAGCATTTATGGGAAACTCTAGGGTGTAAAAATGCACAGAATGCATATAACGTACAAAAATGTATATCTGAAATATGGCACTGAATATTGAGTAGCTAAAACAATTTTCTATCTGCGTTCCATTTTTTTAATTATATGGACAGAGTAATTGAGGATTTTTACAGAAAATTCCTCAAAACCCGTAGAAATGGCGAGCTAAGTAAATTGCATTAAAATTGTTAGTTATAGTTCTTAATGTTAACTAAGTTTTATTACAAATTTATTGCTTTTATATTTACAAAATAAATGGAGATTCCATAATAATGAAATTATTGGATTAGAAAATACACATTTGTATTGTCGTTTACCATAGATCTATAAGTTTTCGTTTTTGTAGTTTCTTTTAACAACAGAAATATATTTTTCCTTTTCTGAAATAGAAACTTTCTTTAGAGCCCAACAAACGTTCGATTCTGGAAGGGTTAAACAAAGAATAATGAATCTTTCATGTAGACAGAATTTTACAGAAAAATCTGATGTATGCCAATACCTCTGTTCGTCATTGTTCTTGACATGAAGATGCCTCTAGTAACTTTTACGAGTACAATTTGCAGAATGCAGGCTGTAGAATGTTGAGTGTGGAACGCAAAACGTGGAATGTAGAATGTGAAAGATGAAATGGCAAGATACGGACTGCAGAAACATTAAGGCTGTTTGAAAATTCATGTGGTCACGTAAAATGCATTTCTTATTCGACACTGTCAAACTAACTTCGACTGCTTCTTTTTTAATGAAACGATTACTTGGCTGTATAAGTATAAAATAAAATGTTAATATGTACATAGCAACCTTCGCGTGAACAATCAAAGTAAATAACATTTATTTTCTTGTTAATGACGCAATCTCAGAATTTTCTACCGATCATCTGTTCCTTGTTCCTTGAATTTGAGAGTAAAGTTATCACGACACGAAACTAAAAAGAATTATTCGTTGCAAAGAATTGGAGAAGAAACTAGAAGTAAATATAGGATTTCTAAACTTATCGTTTACCTTGCTGGTTTGTAATATTTTTTAATTTTTTCATAACTTATAACTTATCTTTCGTTCTATATTTTTATTTAGGTTTCATTTTATATCTGATCTTAATATTTTTATTTCGATTTAAATTAGAAAAGCGAGTATCTATTACTTTGAATAATAAGAAAAATGTATTGCTAGAAAAGTTAAAATAAATGCTGTTAAATGATTAAGAAAGCATTTTACAACATAATTTTGGCGCTAATTTGTGGACAAACATTCCGATATCATTTAAATTTAAATGAATCGTGGAATTCCTAACTGTTATCAAGAACTTGCCCTACTTCTATTTTCTAACCTTCCATAAATTACAAACCACGATATTTCTTAGATTATTAGTCTGTATTCTTAGTATCAGTATTAGTAAGTATTTCTTACTATTAATCTGTATACAATATTATTATGGTAGATCAACTGCCTACAGTAGTTACCATATAGATTCAAAATAAAAAACTTTGCTACTATCTACATTAATCCCATCCTTTTCCCGGCAAATGCTGAATTTAAAAAAGCTAATTTCTTATGCAAATGAATAGCTTAAATTATTCAAATAGAATGGAACGTATAAAGATCAGATTAATAAAATAGAAATTAGCATTGTCGCTAAGTCCTAGAATAGGAAAAGGGTTCAAAATGAATAAATTTCACAAAACGTCCGCTAGGGGCGACAGTGGCAGTGAGCGGTTCCGATCACGAAATAATTACGTCAAACTCCATTCAGACGCGTTTAGTACTTACTTTACGTAACTTTCACTACCGCGTACAAAGCAGACGTGAGAATGCAGCGATATTCTTAAACACTTAAGAACCGTCCAATCTGCGTCACACGTAAGAAATAACACGACAGAAGTAAAAAGCATCTGCGTTAAGAAAACCGATATTTTTTACGGAATAATTGGAACACGGTCATTCGACGAATCGAACGTTGGCAGAGAGCTGGGATTCCTGCTCGTTTGTCCGTTGTTGTAAATTTAGATCCACGGTACGCCTGGTTCCACGAACGTAAGCCTTACCAACGACGACGAACGGAAACGAGAAAAAAAGAAAACAACCTCCAGGCTAGCGAAAATCCTCTGTCGCGCATGCGATTAGTCACAAAATATGAATAATCTCCTGATAAGCCGATAAGAATAAATAACGGACATGAGATTAAGACTACAACAGAACTAGGTATATTCGCGGCGAAATATCAATAGTGATTGACGTCTTGATAATGTTTGGTCGAATAAAACTTCTGAATAAGAAAAAACACATTCTCTCCCCCGGTAAAAATTATCCCCACCTTTGTAGGTTACCATCATGGTTTAGATAATGAAGAGTCGTGCCAGGAATTTCAAGGTAGTAATTTGACTATGATACACATCTCGATCCATCAGTGTAAAATACGATATAATAATGTTATTTATTAGGGAATCGTTTAAATTATTTTTTAATTGAAAACAGATATGATTTTCTCTTACTACTTTAACTATGAAACACGCTTTATTGTGTTTGTCAAGGATTTGAGAAAAATTAAAGATTATACGATTTTTGTTAGTAATTAATACATGAAATTTGAATGACAATGATATGAAAATTATACTAATTGTATAGGGTTAATTAAAAGATTAACGTGGTACATTGGCACGTTTCTTGAGAAATAGAGCGAATGATGGTCCAAATGTCATGCGAGAAATGACAGACACCGTTTTAGAAAGCAAGAAGGAAGAGTAAGGAGAAGAAACAGGCTAAAGAAACGGCGGAGAAAACGGGGAAATTAGACACGTGATGTCTCATTTTGTATTTGTCCATACGCCATTTGAGATAATCTCTTGTGGAATTTAAAGTGAACCGACATAATATTTACATCGAGACATTATCTACAAAAATTGAATTAAAAATTTTAGTCCAGATTTTTTAGATGTAAAAAACTTTTACTAATATAAAAGTTCAATAATTAAAAAAATTTAACAATATATAAATTTAGTGATCTACAATTTTTTTTATGAATTTATATGCATAAGTAATAGACAATAATTAAAGAATAAATTATTATTACCGACAGTTCTTCCTCAATTTAGTCGAACATACAATACAATCATCAACATGATAAGTACATAATAAATTATTTCAATCTATTCCCCATTCACAATAAGACAAACAAAGAATAACTTCAAAATTCCCATGGTACATATCTCTATACAAGATCATTAAATTATCTCCTACAACTTCCTAGAACTCTCCATTATCTAGCATTAAATGCGCATTTGTTTCCAGTTTATTTCAAACGAGAATTAATAAACACTGAGTATTTCATTTCCATAATTACTTGTTAGAATACACAGATACATAGATATACATATATGTATATCATTGAAGAAGAATGTTAAAAAAGTCTAGAAAATTTTGTCAGATCTTGACCTGCGCTTTCTATATTTTTCCTGGACCCAAAATATCCCAATACTATACAAAGAGGAAAGAAGAAAAGACTTAGTACCAGCTTACCCACCAAATAGAGCGCATCACATTAACTCATGCTATCTATTTTAGGTTTGTTTTTTACTTTCACGCAGAGTTTATTTAACCTACGACGCATTTAAGAATAGCTGAAAATATTTATTATACATTGTAGTTTGTTTTGCGTCGTATATTTTGTATTGCACATTTTATCTCATATAGTACGCTATTATTGCTGTGGTATTGCATTATTAATAAATTGGTCAGCATATTTTCGCATTTATTAGAAATTTAAATTAAGTACAGGTACAGAGTACACACAGCATGCAAAGATATACGAAATATCAAAAGTGAGGTTACAGTATTTCAAGGATGAAATAAATCGATATTTAAGTTCTATTCATTCATAAGTCAGTCGTATTCATAAATATACAATTTACTTGTACTCGTAGGGTATTAACATAATTTGTATAATCATCCCCATGTCAATAAATAAACAATAATACCTAATACATACATATTCTCATCCAATAAATCTGTTAAATATTAATTAAGTTGATAAACCAGGCCACGAGCTTGCAATCTACACAAAGAAATTAAAATACTGGAAAAAAAGAGAACGGAACAAGAAACCGATTCTTACGGCTTCGTATTAACTTCATAAGTCAGTCCACGATGTTAAAATTTACACAAGTAAATTAAGAAACAAGAGCTAAGAGAATGGAACAAAAAACCGATTTTTACGACCTCGAAGTAAAAATCAACCTGTGAACGGTTTCTTGATCTACTCACTGTAGGCTTTTTGCCAATAGCGCTTGCATCGCTGTAGGACGTAACCTTCATGTAAGGACTGGAAGCGGATATCGGCACGGTAATCATTTTTCCGCCCTTTGCTTCTCCACCTTCCTAGCATTCGACGGCCGAAAAAATCGAACGTAAGCTCAGTCACCACGTTCACCGCGGTTGCTTTCCCTCGAACAGAAGATTTGGCACGTTTTCAGGGCCACTTCCGGCGACGCGATTTTTCTGGGGAGAACGATGCACGGTCCCCTTCCGGGACGATGACAAAGCGACGCTATTCGAGCGAGTTTATTACGCTTCTCTAATTTCACGTTGATCTGCCAGCAGCTGAACGCGAGCAAGTAATCACTGACTCTGATTTATCGTCGAAAGTTTTGTTCATTCACCTGTGACGCTTACTCGAATAAATTTTCTGTTGAATGACGAAAGCACGATTTTGCGTCTACAGAGATCGTCAAAAACGAATTCAGAAGTTTCTTGCGAAGTTTGGTATACGTCGCCACTGAATAGAAAATGATTTATTTTCGACCGAACTTGTGCATCTACTTTCAAGGCTGTTCACGATCGTACACTCGTTTCTCCTTCAACGAGCTATATATCACCGAATTCGATCTCGAAATTTCTGTAGCAAAGTATTTATAATTGAACTACAAATATTTGCAGTTCTTTTTTAACACTTTTGAAGTGCATCGAAAGACGCGGGAAATTTAAATCTTTCGCCAAGTTCAATGTTCCAATTGGAGGCCGTTGAAATAACCTTTCTATTTGTTCGACGCAATTTCGACTGGTTAATCAATATTAGTTCTTCGATTGTACTGTTCAAGTAATTTTTAAGAACTTTAAAATATTCTATGTGGTTTCATTTAATGTCACTCACGGATACGAAAGCTCGCGATGCGAACCGCCGCGTCTCAAGGCAAGCATTGCACTGATCTAATTGTGGATTAGCGTGCGAACTTTTCTAGTAGAATGAAACGACGTTGTTTTCGAGTAGACGGAACTTCTTGCTTCGGAACTAGTAACACCTTTACCGACGGACGAACAAACATCGACTGACGCGTAGCGCACTTCGCCGCCTAAGGCCTAAAGGCCTAAACAGACGAATGGACCTCTCCATTGGTTGTCGCGCGCTTCCAGGTAACACCGGTGGATTATACTCATGGAAAACACTGTTAAAAGGGTTGTCGTCATAATTGATTCTCGGACATTTGTTATCAAACATTTTCTGTCGATATTAATTTATTAAGCTCATAACGTTTATTGCTTCGCATTGTTTACCCCCTGTAGATGTTGTCTCTTCATTCTTCAGACGTCATTTGTTACCACAGGGTATATTATGACATAGTTTACTTTATAAAGATAATGGTCGTTAACCTTTGTAAATAAAATTTGAAGTTAGTAACAAGATGTCAGTCGAAAAATAATTTAATTTTACTATTTTAAACGCACTTTGTTATGAATGGATCCAATTGCAGGATGCACTTATGTAATGTTGAATCAATGACGATGATCGAAGGTTACTTCTACATATATTTCTGTTTTCTCTGTGGCAAGTAGTAGCTAGTATGTTACACTCGGTAGTCAAGTGCGAGAGGTTTTTAATAATTCATTATTCCCGCGCAGATACCATTGTAAGTTTGTTAAATCATAGATGAAATCACGATGGTTACAATTATAATATAAACCTTCGTTGGAAGAAAGAATCATTCGTTAATTGCTGGCTTAAAGTCTGAGTTGAATGCGAATTCATTTTCATATAATGTATTGCATTTATACTTAAATATTTCAACTTATATATAATAAATACATGGACTTAAAATCAAGCATCAGCAAATTTCAAGGACGTCTATGAACAAATATTTTTTCTTTTTGCGCGCAAATGCGAAATATTGTTATATAAGTCCACCGTTCCAAAATGTTTAGAAATCACTAAGTCGTAGAATAATGATTTTAAAAATTCTATTTCAACTAGTTAATTTCCGAGTTTCTTGGGGCAAGTTAACGTTTACATTTTTTATGATAATAGATAAAAATGTGTTAACAATGCGTGTATCTCTTGTTTTTGTCCAACTTATCTAGAATTAAGTGTTTGATAAACAATGATATTTCGGTTACGTCGAGCAATATACAATTATAGTGTACCATTGATTACAAACATTCCAGAGGGGCAATTCCGTACGAAAACCTCGATAAGGACGACCGGTACGTACGTGTCTCCTTCAGATACGCGTTTCGATTTTTTTAACGCACGTGCCTGAACACTTACAACATTTTACAAGCTCGTTATTCGTAAGCAATGTGATTTGCAAGTCAAACGGGACACATTCGACTGGCGGAGTTTTCACTGCCCCGTTTAATCGGCCATCTTGGAAAATTTTATAATAAATATAATTTCTTACATAAAACTTGTGTAACCATATTAACAACTTACATTATAAGAAACAGGAAAGACAAATTTCGACGTGCACATTACTAATCTTTTTTTACGTAAACAGTGAAAATCAAATGCTACAAAATTTGTTTGTTGATTCATCATACGAGCTAAATCATCGGTGAAAGATGTATGTTATTTGGGATAGGTTAAAATTTATATGTTTATTATTTCTTGAAGAAATAATATGAGGTGGATACTCTTCTAGTAACAGAAGATTAGTTGCCTTGTTTTCAACGATGGATTAACCTATGACGAAATTATTTCAAACGGATATTATTGTTTTGATTGTACCGTGCAAGTAATCGCATTTAAGTTATTGGAAACGCCGCCAAAACAAGGAGGGCGCTAAAGTATTCTTAACTATATAATCCTCTGAAATTCTTATCGCATTTTTTACTTTCATTACAAAAATGGTAAACATTGTCATATTTGAATGTCAATAGAAGTCACCGGTTTTCAAAAGGTACAAATTCTACAATAGAATTCCTTTGTACAGAACGGTTATTATTTTCCTTGTTCTGCATACATACGTATATTTTACTGATTATGAGATCATTTGCAATTCATGCGAGGTCCCACTCTCTCGTGCCTTACATTCAAAAACACACCACCATTCAACCGATCCTAAACGTGTATACACAGTAAGACTAATAGCCTTATCTGTTATAAGGGAATAAGAACAAATTAACGGAACTCTTTATATCCTGAATTATGTCATTTTTAGTCTCACCGCTGCTTTCATTCCAGATGCTTCAAAATATAAATATTTTTACTATTATTATAGCACAAAGAAACGTCAGAAAGGAAGTAAGAATATACAGGATTACAGCAAGGATCAAAACACCTGTTACTCTAATGTCTTGAGGATGAAAAATGAAAATTGGCACAAACTTCGAACCTGGTAAACAGTTGTTTTATGTATTTAGAAGCGTAGATTCGGCAGTGTTTGCTCTTCAGGCTATTTCAGTAGCATACATCTTATTGATGCATTAACGTAGGAGGCAGACGTCAGGATTCCAAGTATACACATACCCCTTCTCGTTATCATTCCGATTGAATGCGTGAGCATGCGATGCATTAACATAAAATGTTGTTGATTTCTATGTATTTATATCATGTTCGTTATATTCCGTCTTTTTTCGTTGTTTAACATTTGCGTTTAATCTTAACCGATTTTGACTCTTCTAGGTCACTGCATTTTTTTTAATAATTTTGTTTACACAATTATTTTTATATCTTGACTGATGTTCTATGTGTCAGAAAATATTTCATTGGCATTAGTCATACTTTTTTTGTAGTAACAAGTTGCGTACAACATTTCTGCGTTTTTCTATTTGCAATATTTACGTATACATATACTAATCAATATTTTTGTTTTCTTTTAGGCTAACAAAAAAAAAAAAAAAAATGCGCAACAATGAAAAGGGTGCAATTAACATTATCCGTATGTAATTACAATTATCCAGATCTATGAATCGGAGATAGTCCGTTCATAAGACACAAACATTGCTTTTCTTTAACTTTGTCACTTTACCTCGAAACTTTTTGCGTCATTTTCAAAATTAGCTTTTAACTTCTATGCGCGCGAAATTTAAATTACGATTCAACCGCCTTTGTGTCAAATTTAAATTAGACAAATCTCAAATGAGGAAAAGATTGTGCAAGTGTAAGAGGGAGAAAAAAAGAAAGAGAAAGAGATGAACCATTACGTAACGAAAATTCTAAGATAGAAACGTTTTACTTTAACGACATAAAGCGACCCATTCACCAAATCGAGTTTTAATTAGACGCGTTGTTAGCGAGATCGTAAATTGCTGTCAAGAAATTGGTCCGCGAAATTTTTCCTTTCTTACACGCGAACGCGTTCGTTAACACGATACCGTGTCAGTATGTCAAAGAGGCTTAGGAACTAATGGAACTGTTAATCCACAGAAACGGGAACTTCGTGGACGAATGAAACCTCTGGAAAGAGAGCGACACTAATGGCAATAGGGTTAACCAAGATGGCGTGCAATCTTAAGTTCTTTTCAGTTACATTTAAACATGGTTTAAGCCATACTTTTAAACAGTGGTATAAATCCATCAATGGAAACTGATTTTAATTACAACTTGATATCCAAGCTTTATTGTTATCCATAATCAAGTCAAGAATATTTCAATATTCTTACACATCCCTTGATATTTTAATATTATGTTGATTTACTAAAATTGAAAACGCTTTTTTATAAATATTTCTTAATATCTTAATATTAATTAATTCTTTTCTGAAATCTGCAATATTAACCTCCAACTCGAAAGTCCTTCTATATGCTATTAGTATATTTTAACTAACAAATGTAAAGTTACAACAGAAAAAATACCACCATTGAAATTTACAATAAAAGGTTATGTACCGTAACCTCCAATTCGAAAGTCCTCTGGTATGTTATTTTCACATTTCCACTGACAAATCTAAAACTATAACACGAAAAATTCCAATAGTTAGGTTTGCGATAAAAGGTTATGTACCACAACCTCCAATTCAAAAGATCGTTAGTGTATCGTACGCTAAGCACAGTTCAAGAATCCGGTTCGTACCGTTTCACACATCGAACATGTTTTGTCCGATCACACCGGTGTTAATGAAAAATAACAAATCGGTCGCGGAGAGGAACCGGTTTATGTCGTTGCGTCACCGAACGTCGAGTATTCGTGTCTTTCGATGCAACAGCGATTTTCATTCCAGACAATCGCAACGGTAATTATTGCACGTACCGATATACTCGCGCTCGCATCGACTCCAAGGTCTGCCCCACTCCGCCGCCGTTTCGTCACAGACATTTTTCACGGTCAAATGGTGGAGAGCTTGTTAAACGTCAATTTAACGGATCACATGAGTCGTTTCAGAGTTACCAATCGCTTTCCAATTAAATCAACTCCTTTAAGTCATTATTTGAAACTCTGAGAAACGGTTGGTAGCTGAGCGTAAGGAGGATTCGAGAAAACGGGACTTTAAATTTATGCGCGGGTAGATACATACGTGTAAGGAATATATGAAACGTTGATCTTGTCATAGTTAAGTCATATCCTTTTTTTTTTTTTACTACTAAAAGAGAAAAAGGAGCGATACATAACATTCTGAATTTTAGTAACTGGTATTCTACAGTATTTTCAAATCTTATTGGATCTCTTGATTAATAAATGTCGATTTAGCCTTGTTTTAGATACATTGATATATTGATCTAATGGACACGCGCTTTTAGCCTGATTAATACATTTGAACCGTATAAATGTCTTATTTAATAGAACCGGTATAAATAGAATGAAATGAAAAACGAGTATGGTTGTGATAAGTAAGTAGTTGGTCTTGTTCTACAATACATCTGTTAGAAACGTGGCTTTAGCTATAATACCATTCTCGAATTGCACTGGAACTTCCAACTAATAAATTTGAAGCATATAAATGTATTATTCGAAAGGTTTGGTATAAGTAGAATGGAATAAAAGTCGAGATAAGCGTGGCTGCGACAGATACGAGTTTATGTAGGGTTTACCACTATGGTATAGAACAGTTTAGCTGGTAGCAGCCGCAGTAACAGTATATACCGTGCTCTCTGGCATTGGAATGCAATAAGAATACCAACGTGTGCCAATGAACCATGAAAGGTCCTTTCATTTCGTTGTTCTATTGTGATTGCATAATCGCAATAATTGCATCCGACAGGATCTTGCTTCAACGAGCAATGACACAGAATCGTTATTTTCCATCTCGTTTGTCGTGGAATTTGATATTTTTAGGGCGTTTGACCCTTTGGTGACGTAGTAAAATAATGAAGAATTCAGAACGTACAATTTGGAAAATAATTATTTACTTACTGTCAACATCTTTTGTATTTCTGATACAAAAGATAAGATATACATACTTTCGAGAAAGCAAATATTAATAACTGCAAGATGAAAGGCTTAAGAGGAGACGAGAAATATTAATTAGACAATTGGATATTTCTGAATACGTACTTGTATTCTGATGAAGTCATGTGGTGTACTCTGAATAGCATATATTTGTATCCTAATATCATCCCTCTATTTTAAACTAGAAAATATAGTATTTAACAAATCTCAGATTGACATTGAATCAGTCCAATGATTAAAGAGTTCTGTGATCCATCTCTCTTCCTCTTAGTTACTCAAAATAGAACCATATGACTAACTATACTGTTAACTTCCTCTGATCTCTGTTCTTGGAAAATTATTTTGCTTGCGACCTTCTGAAGAACAGTAGTAATTTCCTGAATTGTTATACTGCTGTTTCATATGAAATAAGGAAATGCAAACTGATGATAAAATGAGAATCAGAATCTGATAAGCAGGATGATCTACCTCTCAATAACTTTGGACAACTATTACATTCAAAACTTCAAAAATTCAAAATTATAAAATACAGAATTATTGAAAGAATCTAGGAATCGAAGAATCGAATTCTTATATGTTTTAAGACGTAGCCTACGATTTTCATCGCATTATTAAATTAGAAAAGACAAGAACGGTATCTCATTATCAATTTCAGGTAACGCAAAATCGATGAAAAGAACGTAATTCAAGCAATAAGATATATCATCGTCATTGCAGGCTGCATTCTCGTCTCGAAGAGAATGCATCAGTCAAGGACGCACACCTCACTCCAAAGAGGTATTAATCTCAACAATCCCTTCCGCTTTAACGAGCAATAAAGTTTGAAATAATGCAATACCTTCATCTAGCTGATAAGAATCCGGGCAGATAACAGCCATAAGAAAAAAGTTGCTCAGCTCTTTGCGTCAATCTTAGTAATCTAAATTTTCGTCTTAAATTCATCTAAAATTTATTCAGCGCGGTCGATTCTTCCTGACTTGAATTCATTAAACTGTAAGATTAATAGCTTTGATTATGTCCAGGATCCTTAATTATCAATCTGTTATGCAAAGAACTTAATTGCAACCTCAGAAAAATATTCTGCAAGGGAAATGCATTGTATCAAAAAAGTATAATTAGGTTAATAGAACATAATTAAATAATTTGCCTAATTACGATATTATGATAGAGTATAACGTAATTAAAATTCTAGGAAAATGTTGCATCAATATCCCAGTAAAACTTTTTTCACGCAGTTTGACCACTTCGAGGTTTTATCTCAATTTTATGAGACTACTGTAATCATCCTATTACATTCCCCCATTTTAAACAAATAGTAAAAACTACCGTGTTTTCTTGTTTCGTGTAACCGAGTCAGCCCTTGCACCCTAATTAAACCAACTTTACCGTACGTACCTATGAACGCGTTATATACCTTTTTGCAACGTGGCGTGGCGAGGTATTTACATTTCTCACAGTAGGGCTCGGTACATTTTCTTCAGTTCGTCTTATATTCTATTCTAACCTTGTTTCAATTTAAGATAATGAACGTTTCGTTTTTTTCGTTAAATCTAAATTCGAATTCAAATTCGAAGATTTAAAAATTCGGTAATTCAAATATTTCAATATTCAGAAATTTGATTTTGCGATCAAATATAATATCGATAGCGAATAAAAAAATATCAGTAGCATTGGCTATACAAAGATTCGTTTCTTGCGAAACATTGTATTGATTTATTCCTTATTCTCAAAAATCTTATATATATATAGCGTCTTAGTTTGGTTAGCTTATTATTTTATATTACGAACTTATCGTATTATTATAACCCAAAACTTTGTCGCGTTAAGAAACGATATCCACTTTATAAATCTCATAGAATCTAATCGATATTTGAACTTAAAAGAATAAGAATTATACTAGACGTTTGTAATAATTTTCTTATTAAATCTTATTGATTTATCAACTGAGAAACGAAGTATTTTATCGAATACAATACAAAGAATAAGAATAAAGAAATTGATACAAAGAACATCAATCATTTTCTGATATACCAGGTTATTCTCTTTTTCAAATATCTGAAAATATAATGGCGCGAAAATAAAAAAATCAACATAAATGATCTTAACATATTTGTTTATATGGTCTTTGATACCTATTGTATTATTGCGCTCTATCGGAATGTGACAATAGTTCGGCGAGGAGAATCGATATCGTTGACGAATCGATAAATCAGCGATAACGGGTCGAATGTTCAATAGGTTAGGCGTAGTTTTTTTCGGTTCGTTTCCATTGTTTTCGCTACGACTGATTATCGTAGTTTTCTCACGACGCACGGCTCTGTTTCTACGTTATTAACCCTCTTCTTTTGCCACGTCCTCGTTTGAAGCCGACCAAGTACCGTCGAGTGCCGTCTTCTAATGGCGTGTACTCGACCGCCGACAATCTTAACACGCGGAGGAGTCGTAGAGAGAGAAAGAGAGAAGAAAAAACGTGTTCGGTTGCCGTGCAACGCTAATGATAACGCGACATGCGTCAGGCGTTTTATCGGCTCTTTGTTGATTTCGGTTAATCTGGTATGCTCGTTACTGATAATAACAAGAGGGTGAAGGTTTTGGTTCCAAACGTATTTCTTCAAAGGGGATGGTAAAAACTGAAAAGAAGGGATACAGTTAATTGCCACAGTTACATATTTGAATTTATGCCCTCTTGAACATCGGAATTTCTGAATTTTTGGATCTTTTAATCTTCGAATCTTTAACCTTTGAATTTCCGAATTCTTGAAATGCAAGGATAGCTTAGCTTGCACTGATGTGGAATTGGTTGACGAAATGTTACACTTACAAATTGCTCCTTTATAAAAGATCTTTCTTTTATAAAATTCGTTTCTCAAGCGTGATCTTTAATCGCATGGAATGTTTCGAAATATGTATATACTATAGATAGCATCACTGTCACTCATCAATAAATCTTAGACGATTGTTATCAAACTTTTAACTAAGTGCATGTACAATAAAAAAGGTTAGATTGAATTAATCTCGATTTAAGTCACGTCTTACTATTTTAAATTTAGTTTGACAGATTTAAATGATAGAAGATTTTACTTAGATTATTTCGAAGAATTTGAATTTAAGATACTAATAAAGAATATTGTGGCACGTAATGGGTAATTTTAACTGCCTCCTCTTATTATTAACGGAGGTACTATACATTCATCGCACAGAGTGCGATAAGGGCCAAAAGTCAATGATACAATTGATCACGCGGTCGTGTGTTTCCAAGAAATGTCCTTCGAGTTATGGAACAAATGTCAGCCATCGTTTGAAATTAAAATAAGGGACCTCTCTGAGATACTTTTGTTTACTGAATTCTAGCGCGTAATTTGATTGCTTGATATCAAAATGACCTCCACAAATTGTCACTACCGTAATCAACATTTTATTGAGACTAATATCAAAATTCGTATTCCCAACATTAAAAATTAGAATTAACCTAAATAAAACCTAACCCAAACTTAACCCATTTAAGTGTATCTTCCACAGAAATAAAATTCAAATTCGAATTTCTATATTCAACTAATTTCCCATTGGTAGACACGTCTATCTACTTCCACCTCATACATAACCTTAAACTTGTACAACAAAAGTAAAGTTACCAACGCGATTCATTCGATACATCTCGTCCAATTACATCCTATGTATGTATTAAGAACGATGAATCTTTGCATTTCAAATTGACTAAAATTAATTTCCTATAGGTACGAGTTGCTTATTTTCCCAATTTCGTCGTAATACAGTTTGGTCTATCTACGTGACGTCAAAGCCTAGAACGACAAAGTACGAGGGAGAAGATTCTCTCTTATCTTTTACGTTTTTTCATATGCGCTAAACATATAAATCGATTGGCCGCGTTTCAGCCGGGGAATAAATATTGTTCGATGGTTTATGTTGCACGTCGTTCAAGTCTTTCGACTACGAAATGCATCCCCGTCGAAAATAGAATCACGTATCTATACGTGCATAGGCGTGAGTGCATCGTGCGCGTTACGTCTTTACGTAATCGGTGCACGTGTACAACGAATGCCGAAACGGGGGAAATGATCGAAATCCCAGCAGTTCGCGCGTGCACCCGTTTTGGCACCTTCCCGACAATCCAGGTACAATCATTTCTTGGATCACTGGGAGAAATGTACGAGCTCGTTAACAAGAATTCAGTACTCGTACGGCCATTGAAGCTTTTTGGGAAATAATTCGTTTTCCACTAATTTTCCTCCTTAATTGTTCATCAGACTAAAATCACTGATGTTTCTTAAACATTTCTTTAATATTTGTATCCGTTTAATTCTGATCAACTGTTTGTAACAGGTTTAGATTTACGCGAATACCACAATCATACTAAACGTGTGTTCTTCAACCCAAAAGTAGTTGCTAATAACCTCGTTGTTGATGCGACTATAAATAAATAAATAAATAAAGAGAAGAATATGTAGATAGCCATTTGTTTCTTCAGAACTGAATATTAATCGTGTAGTTATATAATGAAATTATGAAATTAATAAAAAGTTGACCAATTTGGTTTCTAAAAGGTTCGTGTATGGCAAACTCAATCTCATAGAAAAACGTAGCACACGCCAGTTTAAAACTCATCTTCTACAATTTCATTATAAAATATCACTTTTTTCCGGAAGAAAATTACCTATGAAAACCGATTTAACCTTTCACGAGAGTACCGTCAAATATTTTTACGCGCGCCTGGAGCGCTTTTTAAAAAATATTCGCTGGACGTCACAACCAATTTCGCCATATTTTCGCCCGGTTCTCAGAAATTAATGCCAGCGGTACTTGCACACTGCTTTTATTATTTTTTTACGAGATACAAAGGCTCGTCGGGTGGTGCAATTTATCGTCGTGCTCTGTATATTACCGGCCAACGCGTAACTTATGGCGATTAAAATATGTCACGCGAGATTACATGCTCGTGCGTGCTCGTCTATGCTTGCTTACTCTCGTACGTGTTGCACTTGAAAATATTTTCATTTTGTCGCGTTTATCTGGGCTTCCTCTCGCGATAAAAATAGGACATTCATTCCATTTCTGCGACTACATACATATATACATAGAAATACTTCTTGATCCACTGATAAGCGGTTACTCAGAAATATCAAAAAAAGAAATATCTATTTCTCAGTCGATAAATAGACACATTAGATTTAAAGACGGTCCGTACAAATGCTTAGAAACTTTATAAGTAGAGATATAAATGTTGATTTATCACCGTAATCGTGATAATGTCAAAATAATGTAATTTGTAAATAGTTTACTTTTTTTATCGATAATTTCACAATATTAATTTTCTCTGACGTCGACTGATGTCATCGTAGTATCGATTGAGGAATTCGCTAATGCACGTAACCAGTATTCGTAAGGTTATGAATAAATACGCTCGATTAATACAATACCGTTAACACGATCTCATGACGACCGCTAAAACATATGTGGAAGTAAATATCTTTGAGGAATTCCAATGTCACGTAACTACGACATTATAGTTTGCTATATATCAGCAGCTCTATGGATTAAATGCAATGTAAGCACACTGTAAAGTATCGATAACTTTGCACAACAAGCGATCAACATGGCGTTCCAATTTCGTCACGGAATTAAAGTTTTAGATCTGTATCGATATGTATCGATCTGTGTCGAGCAATTGGACAGCGTCCATCGATCTTTCAATACATTTAGCACACCGATTCTCAACCCGTGTGCCCTGGACAAGATAAAAATCGATGATAAATAACAATGATATAGAAACGAAATTATTCTTTTAAATCCACTTGAAACTTTTATGCTCTTTCAAAATATACAAAGTGTTCCAAACTTTTCTTATTTATACTCATTATAACATTTCACAATGTTTAGATAGAAGAAATTCGAACACTCTGTATACAATTCTGTCGGAACTTTTATTTACATTATCGGCGTAATATTGAACACGTTTAAGAATTAATAATAATCTGGATCCTATTGCGCAATTGGACTAATATTATATCTACTAGCGAAATCATAGAAGTCAGAAGTTACAAGTTATCCGTACTAATAAATTCTCTTGCATAACAGCAACAAGTTTGTTAACGAAACATACGAAGCTCTGCATAAATAAAGTTTACAACTTATAAATCATTTGTAACTTGTCAATTTAATAATACCATTAGTTGATAGACCTAAGATACACATATAGACAGTGTGTGCCAAACATAGAGATATAAAGATAGAGTACACCAGTCATATATTACGAGTCATATGTGCAAGTGGATGCGATACGGGAATAGAAAGAGAACGCTACATAGAGTCCCCTTCTGTCCTTGTCTAATCAGGCATGTTACACTAACGATACTGACGCCGCTCGTTGATCGGTGTTACATATATATATTTACTGTATACGAACATGTATGCGTTATTAGACAAGGACACGAGGGGTCTCTATGCACCATTTTCTTTCTATTTCTACATCACTTTCTCAGCTCGCTCACGCACTCTGTCATATATATGCTATACATATATATATATATATATATATATATATGTATATATCTAACGCGGTTTCTCTTTCTCTTTCTAACAGATATTCGTTCGAAATAGATAGAAAAGAAAACAGAGGCCTCGTTATTTATCTCTGTCTTTCTTTCAAAGAGAATCATTTTCTCAACACGCCATTTGCGATCTATGCTTCTTATCCCTACAGTCTGTGTAGTAAAATGATACAAAACAAAAGTTATACACGCGTGAGTTCTACTCGGTGTTAACGCAAGTTTTTCTGGCTTTTAAATTTCGCAATGGCCGTTATTACGACGTTTACGGTGAACGGACGTAAACTGTCTCCAAGATGGCGGTCTCTCGCGAACGTCATTCAAACTAATCTCTTATTAATTCAATCTAGATTCTGTGGTACGCGATACTATACGCTTAAATGTAAATCCACGAAGCTTAACAAGAAATTCATGGTCAACCAGGAGTGTCCCACTTTCCGGCAATGTTCAGCGCACATGTCTACGTGGGCGTGCAAGCATAACACCGAACATTCCTCGTAAGCGCAACAACGCGTAGCGCGCCACTTTGCCGAACAAAGATGCAAATTTAAGAATCGTTGGGCATAATATGACGCGAGGATCCTAAGAGATTTGGTAAAACGAAATAAACGGCGCAAATAATAAGTCGATCGAGGTGCTTGTTTGAAAAAATACGGCGAGAACTCGTGATGGTAATTTTAAATCAACAATTTTGCGATAACCATGTCGAGGTATATTAATTACTGTAGATAAGATATTCAATGAGGAAACTGGCTATCTATACTTTCCTTACATAAGAATCGACTTGAAGAAGTTAGATAGATTATCTTGTTTATGCATTTCTATATTTTAAATACCATCGTGGTGAAAACAAAAGGATCTTTACCGATCATAGATCATAAATTATTCATAATGCATATAAAAGATCTTACAGTATATACATCTTTATACATTGTAGAAAGCATAACAATAGAATTTTATAACGTATCTATTAGTATGTTAGAATATATATCATTATTATATATCGTAATAATATAGAGTATAAATACTATGCAACTTTAATATGAAATAAATTAGAAAAGTGTGAATTTTTTAGTAGTCGCCATCTTTCGGTATTTTTAGCTATTACGAGAGATCGTGTCCCTGACTGTGTCAATACATTTGGACAACACGGCGTTTGTACATTTGGTAACACGAGCATACACGTTCCTACTAATTGCCTTACAATGTTACACCTCGAAAATTGTATGGACACATCGATCCCTTATCTGCTAGACATGTAGGCGTACGAACCTGATACGAGAAATTCTCGGTACCAAGCTGTCATGCGTATAACGTATTATTTGAATAAATAACGACGCGATAATACAGGCAAATGTTTGCTTCGGTATCTATTATGTGCTTTTATCGGTCAGTATCTATTTATTACTGTATTCATTGTGTTAACGTAACAAATACGAGCAAAGCTTCTCTTTAATTAATTACAATAAAATTAATAGATAATAATGGAATAAAATATCTTTTTTTCTAAATTATTTCCTAAACTTTCACTTATTTTCAGTTCACTTCCAAAAAGGAGCGTTTAAGATGACTCAAGATGATTCATCCGAAAGAGTGGTTGGTTAGCAACGCGAAGCAGCGACTGCGATTCTCGTCAAATTTCTCTAAATATACCAATTTTCAACGCGATCGTAAATTTATGGAGTATCAATGTCCAAATCGATTCTACTATCTCTATATCTATTATCAGTCCTGTTGCCAACTAAACGTTCCCATTTCACGGTAAACGGTTCGTGCCTGACTTACCTATACGACAGTTGGCGTGATACGGTGTTCCTACAAGATAGTATACACGATATTCCAGATGAAGTTTCACGCGAATCCTGGAATCACTTAATGGGAACAGTGAAAACACACAATCACTAGATCACGATCCGATAACTTCGCGAAGTTCACGAACGGATCCGATGCCATTCGTGTGACGGGAGCTAATGGTTGCGAGATGATACCCGTAACGATCGTTAAGGACAAACTTAATAATAGTAGCCGGATATTTACTATAGATCGCGAGTCGTCCAATTGGCCGGTCGGAGACGAATTCATGACTGGCGGCCACTTTGTGAATATATCGCGAGCATCGAGCCAAAATCGTCAGGTGAAACACAGATTCACGGCCTATGAAAGGCACACGATATACACTATAAAGAATGGTAACATACTCGTATAGATGCAAATATCTTGTAGATACGTATATCTTGGTAAAGTATCGATACTTTATCGGATCGCTTAAAGAAAGTAGAATACTTCTGGAGAATGTCGAGTGTCTCTATTTCATGTTGAGTATGGGTGAGATAATGGTATTTGACACATTTGTTTATTTTACGTATAATGATTCGTGAAAATATTTGAGTACTTACAATAGACAATTTTGGTGAGTATACTACATAATATTGTAATATGTATTATATGATATTTATTAGTATATTATTCACAATCTTTGAAACCTTAGAAACATTTTAATGAAACACAGTTATCATAAATAAAATTTCAAATCAATTAAAAATTGTATATAGAAGTTACAAGATATTTAATATAAACAAATGCTTCATAAATAATTAGTATACAGAATGAATAATTGCTTCAAACATACATAGAATTAACGGTAAAGATGGCTTATTAACACAATGAACTGTAGTTTCCATATATATTTAAAAATATATTCATGATAATTATAATTATTACAGTGCTAATAGAACTTCAAAGTGTTTTATTTAATATACTAATATATATATCATAAACGTAGGTACTCACCAAAATATTATTCAAATATTTTCATGAGCCAATGTATAATGCGTTGCTGGAAAGATGACTAGTGTAAGGAATGCGGGTCTGGTATATAATACCAGAGAAACTCATTTGACGAAGTCAGTTTCAATAAATGGTGGGGTTAGCGACGGTGAGTTAAAGCAAAACCCTGACCAGTTAACGTGGCACTACTGTACGCTGTATACGATTGCGTGGGTGCAACCTGTGCACGCACGAGGGAATTACCGCTCGCTTGGAACTGCTCTTGTCGTGCTTCTTAATCGGCAATTAAGATTATGCAATCTTCGAGATAATTTATTGTTTGAAATGTATCTAATTAAAATAATGACGCAAGTAACATAATACTGATGAAATTACGTGATTACACTGTTAACATAGGAATATGTGAAGAAAAGCTAAGGAAATTCTTATACTGGTGAGATACGAATTTAAATCTCTAGGATTGCGAGATTTTATTCATTTGAGCATAGAAGCATAAATGAATAATTTGATATTCAATGATGTTATTGAAGATTTTGAGGATTTGTAACTTTCAAATTTCTATAGTTGATATCATAATGCAATTAAGCAAATTTTTATTAATTCTACAGTGATATATATATAGTAATTATATAGTTCAAATATAGCTTATATATACTTGTCTATTTCTTAATATGGTAACAAGAAAAACAATACCGTAGTATAGAACATGCTTTTTCTGAAATAGATTGGTAAATATAGTTGAAAAACAAACGAAAGCAAAGATTCTATCGACAGTATTACGAATTAACGTATTGAAATAGATACTAAATTAATCATTAAAATGTATTAGAGTCTATAAGTTATCAATTTACCGATATTACATAGAATAGATAAGAATAAATGTTATGAAAATTGAAGGGATTCTTTTTAGAATCAATACTTAATTTTTACTATGATCAATACTATAAATTTATAATTCTTATAAGTTTAACTTCTTTGTTGACATTCCAATACAATGGTGACGTAATTGGAGTATTATGACACTAGAGGTCGTCGAACTCGGTGCATCACTTTCCACTTGCACATTGCTTAACTGAACATTACAAAATTGGGACTATGCGAATAATTTCCCGAAAATTCGTATTAAAGAAGTTAACGAAGCAAAACTTCAAAAAGGAAGTCTAATATCTCTCGTTTTCATCGGTATTATTAAATAGAATTCCGCGAATATGTAACATGAACGCAAAAATATTTCCTCTGTCGATAAAAGGATCTACTTTTGAACGAATACAATGCGCCGTTTACTTTATGAAAACAAATAAAACAATTTCGACATAGATAAACACCTTCGTAAAAATATGCATCGAAAGAAAGAGAAACAGAAAATATAAACTATATCCTTTCGAATTTTTGTGACTTGTATGTTTTAGATTGAATTTTGAGGTTTTAGATTCTCTAAGTAATAAAACGCAACAAAATAAAACAACTTTCCAAGCAAAGAATTCTGAGGAGTCCAGGAAATACAACTGAACCTTGTGGACGTTAAAAAATATCATGTTAAGTAACTCTAATTGTAGACGTAAGTTATTGGTCGAGCAAGCTCAAGAAAGTTACTGTTGCATTGAAAACGATTGCTTTTTACTTGGTGAATGGTTGCCGAAGTTTCTTAACGATATAACATTACCTATCACAATAATTTGTGAATAATTACATGATAAATAATTTTTATGTATATGTAGCGAGAAGAAAATTACAAAGTACACGTAGAAATTCATTATGGACTTAAGATAACGATGTTTGTTTACATAACAGCGTAACGTTGTTCAAGGTATAGGTTTGGTATCGACATAACTAGATTGCGGCTTTTAACAATTCTATAATTATTATGGAACGTAATTTATTTAACAAATATTCTGCATTGGTTATCAGTAATACACGCGGCTTGGATGACAAATTACAAAATTGAAGTAGCACGAAATCTATTAAGTCCAATATTTTCCAATTGAACTTACATTTATGTATCTGTATTTACCATTATATTTGTACAATACAAAATTCTAATACAATATTAAACATACACAAGTCCATTCATCTATTAATTGCAGATATAATGCAGTAACATATAGACTGCAGTTATTTATGCAATTTTATATTTTGATAAATAGTTACAAATAAAGAAATGGAACCTAAGCAGAATCTATCAACTACTAGGTATTATAATAAGTACTCTGGATATTTTACATATTTTTGTGCATTATGTGTATTCTGACACCCTTACATTTCTCATAAGTGTATAAAAATCCGCAGTCTAGTAATATTACGAGGAATTGAATTTTTGAATGTTTATACATCGACGGACCTAACCTAAATTTCAATCAGTGTTTGTCATTTCACTTACCCCTACGATTTGGCGCCAGGATAATACCGCTTTCTCTGTAGACGCCTGTTCGTCCTGTTGTATTGACACAAATGTTCTAGCATCTACCGTTCACCGACCCACTCCTTCCACGACATTCTCGCGTCGGCCGCGCAAACGTTCAAGCGTCGGACAAACACGCGATAATTCGTTTTTACCGAATTGCGCGTTCGCGATCGACTTTTATCTGAAGAAATGCACATTACAACGCAGACCGAGCTCAGACAACGACGTTCACTGATCGACACCGGTGTCACGAATGCGACTTGCTTTTGTTTATTCTCTTCGGGCGCCGTCAGCAGGTGGCGCGCGAGAGAGTGGGGGGAACTATTAATAACAATAGGTGTTTAAATCTGGATATCGAAATTATATTTACTTAAATCAGGCCTTTAATACCATGAAAAATTTCAATTTGCATTGATGTTTAAATTAAAGGTTTTTGATCATTTCAATACTGTGAAAATTTAAATTATGGCGGCAATTGATTCGATTTACTCGATTACCTAACACAATTGTTGAGAGACATAAAAGTACGTTTTTTAGACATTGCTGATAGTGAGCACGACGTGTACAAATATGGGTTTGTATACGTTTCTTTCCATACTTGGCCTTGTCGATATCCGACTATATATCGTGAAACAAAGTATTCGAATATTCCTAAAAACTTTTTATACATTATACATTATACAAAACATTCTCGATAATAAGACCCAACTATTGTGACTATACTAGTAAAATTAGTCGCGAATTTGACAATATATATAGAAGTTACAAAGTATTTATTGGAAGCATACACTTCACACAGATCACCGAAATATTTAAACAGTCAATTATTTACTATATTAATAAACCACAATATCTAGTGAGATTATTTTTAACACTAACTGTATATTTAAGACTGATCATGTTGCATATTAATTTTTCAATAAATATTATATTTGCAATAAATGTTTTGTAACTTCTATATGCATTTTCGGATTGGTTTCAAATTTTGCTACTGTAACAATGATAATTGTCTTATTACAATGCTAATGAAATTTAAAAAAATGTCATATAATGCATATACTCATAAAAATTTTCTATAGTAAGTATTCAAATACTTTTGTGAACCACAGTATTGTTAAGATCATAAATTTAATGTTTGATCGGTAATCGGTTGTTTCAAAATTTTCTAATAAAGATTTATAATAAAAGAGAAAATATTACGCTTGTTGTTTTTTCTTCTTTTTTATTATGAAGAGAATAGTATTTATTTGCAAGCTATAAGCATCTTTGACATGTATGGACCATCGAGTTCGTATCCCATTTTTCGATAATAGTTTCTTGTCCCGACACCTAGATAGTATTATATATATCATAATAATAATAGATTTATAATATTACTTATAGTATTTATTGTTAAGATTATGATATGTAAGATCTGTACCTGATATGACAGCAAGTTTATGAGATCCATGTTCCTCCCTCGCTATTCGCTCAGCTTCTTCCATTAATAACATTCCAAATCCTTGATGCTGAAATTTTGTAGGATCACGAGCATTTACTGGAACGACGCTACCATACACATGAAGTTCTCTTACTATCGAGCACCTGTCTTTAAGTTCTGGCCTGTAAAACACATCTGATTTAATATAATCGTATTCCAATACTAATATATATTATATATAATTTCTGTAATTTTATTTTACCTAAACGTATCGCTCGAGCATTTTCTTAGTCTTAATAAACCAACCAAAATATCTTGTGTGGGATCTTCATAAGACAAGAACGTTTCCCACCCACCATTGGCAACATAATCACGACGTATAAGTTCTACTTCATAAGGCTGTACTTTGTGATGGATTTCTTGAATACCAACTTCTCGAGTTCTAACATCGCGGCAATCAGTTCCCAAATCTTTCATTCTTGCCAATGCCAATTCGCGTAAATTTCCGTGTTCCACGCCCGAACTGCGTGAGTCAAAATTAAATTTAATCTAAATAGAATAGCGACGCCAAATAAATAAGGTGTAAATGTGGTATAAATAATATTACCTGACCAGAGGCATAGGTATATCTCTCTGTACACGATATACACGAGTCCAAGGTGGTATCAGAGCCAAAATTCGAGCTATAAGATCTATTAAAACACTCGGCGGATAGCTTTTGTATCTTCCTGTCTTCCACAATTCATATAAGCCTGTACCACGTATAACTAATGTTGGATAAATTTTCAGACCATCTGCTCTGAAAGCAGGGTTTTCAAAGAATTCCTAAAGTATATACGATTTCTTTGATAAATAAAAAAAGTGAAAAAGGAATGTTTTAGGAATACAGTTATAACTCACAATGAATTGATTAACATCCCTTTCAATATCGACGTTTGGTAAATCTGGCATCATATGTGCTATTACTTTGAAACCAGCATCTTTCGATAGTTGAAAACTCTCGCATACTGCACGGACTGTGTGTCCTCTGTTAGTATCTCGTGCTACGTCCTCATACACAGATTGAACTCCAATCTCTAACCGAGTACACCTGTTAAATTTGTTCGAAATATGAGTCTAAGGAAAATGAAAAATATTTATTTATGTAAATTATTATAGTACATATACCCATAAAGTAACATGTCGGAAAGATGTTTTTTAAGGCAATAATCGGGACGCGTTTCTATAGTAATACCAATACACTTTGTACGACTTCGTTCAGAAAATTTAACCGCCTCATTAACATTACTGCTTACATGACCAGATAAAGCATCATGTAAGTTTCGAATAAAGTAATCTCTGTAATCTTCTGGCAGAGACATGAAAGTACCGCCCATAACAATAAATTCAATTTTATCTACGCTATGTCCCAATTGCTTCAGCTGCAACAGTATTTTATGATTATTATTTAACGTTTCTTCTATAAAAGTAGTTAATAAATTCCTAACTTTACCTGCTCCACGCGATGCCTGGTTTGTAGAAATGGATTATACCTGGCTCGAATAGCTCTCATTGATGTAGGCTCATAACCAGTATAAGACTGTGTGGAATACTCAAAATCAGAGTCAGGTCCACCAGGACAATATACACAAATATTCCCTGTCATGTTGATATGAGGACACCTGTGAGGTTTACACATTACAGCCACGACAGCTATCTATGAAGATCAAATTATTCACTGAATACATTTTTTACGACAATTTGAAGAGAATGTTGTTGAATTTGTACTAAAGATTTTACGTTGCAATTATAATACAGTAATAAATTAAATACTAACTCCACTGGCAGTCCTAATAGGTTTTGCTTTCAATTTTGGTACTAATATATTTCGTGCATCAACAGGTACAGCTGCTATAATATCAACTAATCTCGGTGAGGATTCCAAGCCATATTTAGAAGCAATTCGAGTTTTTAATTTATTTAGATCAACATCTCTGTTTTCGTCGTGTGCTTTCAATAATTCTTGTATAATTTCTCCAATGGTTATAACCATACGTTCTTCCTTACTCTGGTCAAATTCTAAAATTAAATACACATACACATATTTAATAAAATAGTAAAACTATTTCTTCTATAAATAATACTGCAAAATAAATAATTATATATTAACTATTTTTGTGCAATAATAATACTTACCTCTTCGTTTCTTTACCATTATGGTAGTTATAAAGAAAATCTTCCAAGATCACTAATAATGTAATTATTACTTATTTTTGTAAAATATAAACATTTATTATTGTCAAATAAGGTTCGATTTCAAGGTTATATTTTACATGACCATACACATGCACCTTTCAGCGATTGAAACGTAATTGAGAACATGAGAACTCGGTCAATAAGTTCATTTTATGCAGTGATCTACATTCCCACCAGAGGGCTCTGTAAGGAAAGTACTAAAATTAATCTTGGTTTCGAACCCATATTATTGTCAATTAATCGTTATGATGAATTTAAGTTTTTTTTATATTTCGGGTATAAAAAGATAATAAAAAAATATGTTTGGTATTATAACATCATTTTATTAGATTTAAATTGAAATCGGTTATAAATTATGGTGATGAGTTTGAATACTAGGACTAGGACAAATGGTTCTCGCTGCTCTGCTTTGTATACTCAATTTCATATTGCGTACAGTTGGTGAAGAATAAACATGATCGTTTGCAACTGCTTTCTCTTCCTCTTTCATACACACATGTACAATCACGCGTGTTATCTCATACCTCTTCCTGAATTCCTTTCGCTTTTGTAAATGCACATGCGCCTCTTTTTATTTCTTCCACTTTCATTTTCCTGTTTGTTATTTTATAACACAATCGTAATAATGCCTGCTCAATTATGATAAATGCACCAAATTCCAGCACGCAGTGTGCATAAGGAATGCAGTGCGAAAGATATCTTTTTCACTCAACAATGTTCTAAAGAACAAAGTTTCGTATGACCCATACAAAATTCGAGAAACGTAACATATAACACCCTTATGCTTAGTAGCTCTTACGTAAGAATCATTATCGTTTAATAATTATATGATATCGTAAGAAATTAAACGAAATCAGAGAAGATCGAAAGGTTAGATTCGACCCATCGCATCGAACCGATGTTGCTGCCCGCCATCGACGACTGCGCGTGCGTACTGCGCAGCAGTGTCCAAGTTCCGCTTGTGAACATCAAGTGACCAAAATCTCCGATCATCGCACTTCTTATACTCTAGAATCTACAACAGCGATTTTCAACCATGTGCCGCGAAAATTTTTGAAAGATGCACTATTTAATTATTTAATTAAGGGCATTGACCTCTTCTTTCTTAGATTGTTAAATAAAAAATGACAACAGCTAAAACATAATATATTTTTTGGCATACCGCAGAATTTTAATAATCAGTTTATGTGTTTTATGAGATGAAAAATGTTGAAAATCGCTGCTCCAGAATAGTTCGAGGTTGACGCATTGTACGAATTGGTGATGCTACAGACAAGAAACAAACGAACCAGTTTCGTGGACAGCGCTCCACTGGTACCTCTCAATCTCCAATATCATTCGCGAATCAAAAGACGCAATCGAAAGGGAATATCGTCTATTTGGTCACATCTTTAATCGTAAGTTGCCAGCAACTCTTTAATACCAGCACTGGAGCTCCGTCCACGGTACAACGTCCATAATGGCACTCCTAACAAGTAGATCATACGAAATAACTTCGAAGGCTCAATCGGAAGTTTCTTGAGGAGTGAGACTTATTGCAAAGAGACTTAAGTCTTTCAACAAATTGGACACACAATGTTGTTCCGGCGATAGAATGTTTGCGAGACACAGTTAATAAGGAACGCCACTCTGTTACTGAAGTCACACGCGAGAACATTCATTTTATACGTAGTTCGTCTGTCTTGCGATGCGGTCCATAAAATAATACGATAATTTCACTTGAATATTTAATCGCACTTTATTATAGCATGTTAATACTCAATGAATAAAGTACTGGGTAAATTGGGTGGTAGTAACTTTATTTAAATAAGTGAATAATTTAAGAGAAAAAAAAAGGAATTATTGCTAGAAAAATTCGCAAGTGTTTCATATTTTAATTCGGGATAAAAGTAAATGCATCGCGAAGCAGAAGAATAACAATAAAATACAATATCTTAAACGCGCATCGCTTCGTGGGTTCAAATCAACGAAGTATGTATCTCTCTACTACAAATCGCCATCGTTTACTGACTCTGCGTCGCCGACATGGCAGTGATTACAGCGATAGATCGAAAGTCGATTGTTTGCGACTATACATACGAGCTCAAGCTTAGCGCGCCTCTCTTGTTTTACCACGAGAGACATTCCAACTAGTAATTGAGACTAATGAACCGTTCTCCTCGACTCGACGTTGACCGATTAAAGGCGAGTTCGATTCTCGAATACCTCGAGGCTCGAACCGCTTCAACAATCACACGCTCCGCCACAAAGATCGTTTCTGATTATTCGTTCCAATTCCAGCGCGATTCGCGACGTGCTATTTCGACGTGAACACGGGGGGACAGCGTCCGATTTGTCGAATCGAGACGATATATCGAAATCGAAATGCGTGATCTCCGCTCGAATTGGAACGCGGTTTCACTTACACGTATCTTATCCATGGACATATGTAAGAAATATAGACCGTGGGTGTCTTATGAAGAGCGCGGTTCTCGTTGAAAGAGAGATAAAGATATTTAACGTTGCTTCCCTTTCTCTTTCTAACAGATATTTGTTTTTAATAGATAAGGAAGGAAAGACAAACCCCGTTACTTATCCCTATTTCTTTTTCAACGAGGCCCATTTTCTCAACACGGCATCTGCGGTTTACACTTCTTAGATCTATGGTGCTATCTATTTTATTCAAAAGCGAATTTGTCGAAGAATTGCGCCACTCAGTTCACGTGTCCTTTTATGCACCTTTTCTTTTCTCATATTTTTCATGGTGGTCATAAATCGCGAATCAAATGTCAGATGTCCCCAAGCATTCCCTCGCATGGCTGACAGTGCATGAAAATGAAACGAACACGACGTGAACGAAGAGCACGAGAACGAAGACGATGAATATGTCGTATTTGATCGAATATAGTCCGCACGGCCATGGCTTGCATGTGTACGGTATGAACACGTGTCATTGCAAAAGTCGCCATTGCGTTCGTTACACTCTATCTGTTTTCGATTGAAGTTGGCTTCGAGTGTACGAGCAACATCGGTAGTTCGATCCATTATCCGATAACGTAATATCGATACAAGCACACGTTTCGAATGTTGTTTCACGTCGATCCTATCGCAAAGTTAAAACGCCGATGAATCGTTCAATTGTTTATTCGTTCTTTACTTGAATCAATGGCGTCCGATAACATGGATCTGCCATCGAATTGTGTTTCTGTTGCAATAGCAGCCTTTGCAGTTCTACAATTTTCCTTTTTGAAGGTAATATATATGTAAATATATATGTATACATATGTATCATGTATTTATACATATATATGTATATATATATATATATATATATATGTGTGTGTATCACATCGCTATTCAACAATTTGCACAGCACAGCCAGCGACGCCATCTATTTACATCCCCGTCCATATTTTTTTGATCCGGCACACGATGTCGATAATTTAATTTTTTTATTTTTTTTCACATTTCTCAACATCAGTTCGAGGAAGAACTACGTTATAATAAATCTTTTTCTTTTTTCTCTCTCGATAAACAGCTTTTTCGACAATCTTTCGCTATCTTTTTTTTCATTTTCTCCCCTTCTTTAACGGTTACAATAAATTACGAAGCGAACATTTCGAGTATGCAACAGCGCGTTTTTTAGTCACTAATAAATGTTATGATGGCCGCGCACAATCTGAGCTTGTAGAATATTATGCAATAACCAACGAATAGCTTTGAAAATACAGACACACTATCTTTAACAAATTCTTCATAAAATTTCACTATCGAAACGCTTTTTCCGCTTGACTTTTTTTTCTTCCTTTTATTAGAACGACTGCCACAGTTGGTCCGCCATATTGGATCCGAAGAGACGAATTGACAACGATCGTTCGAAATATACATACGACAAGTAAATTAAAAGTAGCTATACAATTACTTATTTTTGTAACTATACAGTAATTTATTGGCATCTTCTTAATTTTATTAATAATTATTTATACAAGATCAAATTGTGCTCGGCAGAATGGTAACACTTGCTTTGAGCAAAAGGCCGTTCGCGTCCTTGAATTTGTACGAGATTTATATCATGATCAATTTGTGTCTATCTTATCGTAATTTCAAATTCAAGAAGGCGCACGAACGTTTCAGAGTTCGAAGCCGCACAGTTCTCGCTTGTGAATTCACTGTGCTCGAAGAACATCGGTAACATTCAAGGGCCAAGTTCGCCATAAGTTTCTTTTGGGGCACGTGCGAGCGTTTCGCACTATTCGGCTCGCCCTTTGGTCGTCGAATCGAACATTCAATTTCAATTTCGTCAGATTCGATTTTTTCGAATGTGGCATTACAAAAGTGATTAAAAAACGAAATAACATTAAATAAGCAGTGTCTCGATAATAACCGAAGGAAAGTATTTTCTATAACTTTTACGTTTCTTTACATCCATAAAAGCTCTTAATTTAATACAAGATCGACCGTATAATATATCGTAAATCTCATTGATTGAATTAAACCTAACTTTATTTACAGGTTAAATAAATCGAGAAACCCTTCGTATATAACTGGGAGCTTCGAGGAAGGTTTCGTTAAAAATTATGTCAAATAATATTAACGCCAATTAATAAAAGTGCAGCTCTAAAGACACGAATGGCCTGCAACGCTGTTTTTCTGCGATGTGCAACGTAAAAATATCATCCGAACAGTGGTTACTCGATTTACCTAGGAAAAAGACAGGAAACATAGAAAGAAATTCAATGGCTAGTCGTCGATATCGAAGCTGATTATTCGATTCAACTCCATTCAAGATCGCCTACGCTCGCACGCGCATTACTCTCACCGAGCACACATGCACACGCACGCCTCAAAGTAACGGGAAAAGGGGGACAATAAGGGACGATAACATCGATAACAGGATTCGGTGCTTGCTTCTTCTTCTCACGCATCTCTGGCACCGAGATCCTCGATCTACATCAAAGACTCCATTACTCTTAAACTCTCGCAAAATCCTACAAGCCGCTTCAAACATTATGTTCAAAGAACACCTTTCTTCTTTATCGATTCCTCGAATTTTATTTCATTTTTTTAAATCAGTCTAATTTTCTGCAGACGCTCGTAAAATCGGGGAATCGCATTTTTATCGAGGATAACGCCGCGCGTGCCGCGCGTTGGAATCATCGTTGTTGGAGAAGAAGAGATATTTAAATCGAAAGGAAATGTTGATATTACCCCTTCTTCCCGAAGGACAAGATGATAATCGTGCAAGGGTTCCTTCCACGAACAGCCACGACTCTTAGAACGTTTCTAGAAAAATGAAAAACAGGTGGAAGGAATCGTTATACGTGTCTGAATGGCGCGCCGCGCGCAGACGCCATCGTCAAAATACGCGAAACAAAGACAGCTCTGCCCGAATCTAGCGATCGTTCGAATGAATCGGCTATCGTTCACGGGACGATACGATCCCCTGTCTTTGAATCTTCCTTTCTTCAATTGAGATCATTCTTCGGCAACGAGAAGGAATCGGGCCTGCGACGAAGAAGCGGCTACGAAGGAAGAAGGGAGGCTAATTTCCACGACCGAATTATAGGAATTTACGTTATTAGAAAAAAGAATTGAGAAACAGAAATGGAAGGAGAAAGTTCTCGAATGAAACTCGACGAATTCACGAAGAAGAGAAAGAAAAAATGGCGAGCAAAAGAGATAAGAAATCGGAAGAAACCGGCGTTTAGGTTGGAACGATGAGGATGACGATGATCTCGCGACGATGAACGATGGAGAGTCGACGGAACGACCCTGATAACGGCGATGCTGACGATAATAATATTAATAATAATAATACAATTTGATATAATATTAATAATAATCATAATAATAATAATATTAATAATTAATAATAATAATCCTTATCGTTTATATCAATGACGATTATTTAACGATTATCGGTAAAATCAAAGTGTGATAACGCTTTCTCTCTCTCTCTCTCTCTCTCTCCATATATATGTATATTATATATATGTATATATGTATAACGATTTTCAATTTCCTCCTAAAATTGTCGGCGCGGAAGGAGGGGGGGGAAGAGGATCGGGATAAGGGGAGTAGGTAGATCTACCATGAAAAACCGCGTTTGTCCTTTGATCGGGACAACAGGTATAATACTATCAGTTAATTAATATCATCTCATGTAATAATAATCATATTAATGATATAGGGTATAATCGTGTTAGTGCTAAGTGTATTTATCATTCGTCTTAATATACATATATAATTATGTATATGTATGTATATCTTGTACGAGATTTAATGGTATGTACAATACGCAGTCTCGAAATATCTTTCAATGTGTGAAGATTGATAGACTGGAGGGATGACGATAAAACAGAATTTCTGTGTGTGTGTACCTATGCGTACGTGTATAATATGTATATGTATGACACGTGTACGTATGATGTATGTATATTATAATTTATGATAATCGTTGCACGAACGATTGATCGGTATAGCGCGTGTCCGTGTGCTCCTCATTCGCTCGTGTGTGTATATCACGTACATACATACATACATACACACACAGACATACGCATACATTTATATATGTATATACACACACTTAATTTTATATATATATATACACACACACACACACGGATATAATATGCGTATATATATATAACCGTAACTAAAGTTAATATATTAACTTCTTTTTCTTTCGTCATATTTTTTTTCTTTTCTTTCATTTTCTTCAGCACACATTCTACATATGTACTCGATTATTACTCGCAATTTTATTCGATTTTCTTTCCTTTCTTTTTTCTTTATAGTAGGTACTAATTTGGGGATCCACGGCGGCATTAATTAGTGGAACACTTTTTGGCATTTGCATTTCTTTTTCCCTCTTTTTCTTTATGTTAGTCCCGCGGTGCTCTTCTTCTCTGTTTCATGCACACACATATAACAATCTCGCTCTCGCTGTCACACTTCCACTCGTAAATGGTTCGACCTCCGTTCTCCAGAAAGAAACGCACCCTCTTCCGTTCTCATTCTCTGTGTTTCAATATTATCGTGGCCGTGTACTATGTTCGTGCGTGTTCGTACGTGCGTTTTATTCCTATTTCCTTTTGTTGCTGCTGTTACTGGCATACCGTATGTGCGCATGTATAAGATGATGCTCGATATTCCTACGTTTTCTAGCAAATCTCCTCATTTTCAGTTTCTTTCTAGTCTCTGTTCTTCCTTCGATTTTCCTATTCTTTGTTCTATTATTTACTTATTTCTTTGTTCTTCGAGATCGTCGTGCGCGAGCAACGAGGATGTTTCTAAAAGGTAGAACACCGAACCAGAGATCGGTGCATCGAGACAGGGGATCGAAACAACGATTCGTTATCGAAACTTTCATCAGCATAATTTCGATAATACTCCGAACATGGTATATCGAGTATTTTGTAACGTATACGTCATTAAATTCTGCATGTTTATTTGCTTATAACATTTTAAAATCCTCTTCTCGCAACATTCTGTACAATTTCTTAATATTCTAGATCTGCTATCCAAAATTGAGAGTAATATTGAAATAGAAAAATCCAAGAACCGCAGCAGATTTAAAGAATCTGGAAGATATCAAGTTCCCGAGCTTAATATTTCCGTGAAAGAAGAATTCCCATCGAATCTTCGTCGACGTCTTTTCAGAAATTCCAGACGACCAAACGCTACGCGCTTTTCAATCTTTCGTCCTCGCCGTTCCACCCTCGACTCGTCAGTCTCTTCATCTTCTTATTTTTTAAGCTCAACGCTACCCTCTCCTCGCTTCCTCCTCTTCCTTTCGTTCTTTCTAAATCTACATCTTCCCCTTTGGTCGCTTCCCCCTCTCGTAAGTCTCGCAGATACTCGCCTACGTGTGCTTTTGTATGTGTGCGTGTGCGTGCGTGTGTGTAAAATGTGTCTTTATGTATGTCTGCGTGTTATACGTTTACATGTGCGAGTGTACGCATTCGCATTCCTTGAACTCGACTTGGCACAAACAACAGAGTCTTTGTAAAAAAGGCACTATTTTTGTAAAGCGAAACATTCACGCGTTATATCACGTCTCGTCGCCCTCAACATTCCTATTCTCACCCCGGCAAACCAGGGTCCCTCCCGCGAGACGCGTAGAGAAGGGGAAGATACAGTCTGTGCGGAATCACTCGTTTGCTCGAGGCCATTTTTCCTGTCTACTCCCTTCATTTTGCTTGAATACTTTTTCTTTCTTCTATTTTATTTCTGCAGATTTTTAGTTCTTTCTTTCCTGCTAGCGATTTATCAGTGGAAATAAGAGGATTAATTTAGTTTTACGAGGGACAGTTACATTAACATTTATATTTCATTGAGATCATCGTTGTCTATCCTCGCCACTTTGTTCGAATATCCTGTTATTTCTGGTGCTTGTTTTAATTTCGTAAATTTTGAAGAACTCTAGCCCCGATTTATTGGAAGAATCAATTTACTCTTGAGAGAAGACGACTGTATAAATTAGGCAATATGCGTTTATATTTAAACCTGTTGCGGTTTCCACATTTCCATATTCTTCGATCTCTTTCGTTTCGACGAACGAAGGGGCTTTAACGTCTCAAGGAAATCATTCGAATGAGATTGAAATTTTAGGCAACGAAATCATCCATATCAACGACGGTTTTTTTTATACCAGTCTTTAACTCGAGGAATGTTTCTAACGACTAAAAAAAAAAAAAAAAAAAAAACGCAAATATGATCCAGAAGATGAAGCAAAAGCTGACTTAATGCACATGCGACCGTCTATATTCCCGATTTGACTGAAAGCGAAGATACAGCGAATACAATATCCTAAACTTTCATCTAAATCGTTCTAATCGTTTTGCAATATCATTATCTTCCATTTATATTATTATCTTCCATTCTCTTATATTCGCTTTCTATAATTATATCAACTTCCAAGATATGCCGCGGTAATAAATCAGCAGATAGCCTCGATAATCAAACAAATTTCGCACAGGCCACGAAAAACCAAAAGTCTAATTTAAAAATCCCCCTTCGAATTCTCTTCTCCGCGTTTACTGTGTTCCATTCTCATCGCTCGATTACATATTCCATCGACTCGTGCTTACGAAGAAGAAGCCAGAGCTAGAAGAAACGTGAAAAATATGGTCGGGAGAGAATTTGGCTGTGTTAATTCCATCGTAAGCTCCATGAAGAGATCACGGTATGGCTGGTTCATCGATATTTCGGTCGTACAGACCGCAAGGGTGCAACGCACGAAGATTCTGAATTACGAGAAAGTCCCTCGTAGGCGGTGTCGTGGTTCGTGACTCACGTCAACATGTTTATAAAAAACGTTTTCTCAGTCTTATTGTAGTTTTAGTGCAAAAAGCGTGTGCAGCTTGCTCGAATTGATCAACTCGAGGATCGCGAATGTTTCGTTCGAACTACGGATTACGTGCGATCGCTGTCTGCCTAACGTTGTACGATACGAGAATTATACTGTTTTTCATCGAACTCGACGATCGATGATCGGTATTCGATTAGAAAATTCACGTTTCTTTTCCGGATTTGCATGGATACAGATTCGGGCGGATAAACGTCGTGGATAAAATGCGTATTTTCATGCTTTAATCGTGTAGATTAATTTACTAATATCTTTCTATCGAAATGAATTCGTGTTTTCACGGACATGATCGAAGAAATGAAATCTAAGTAGAAAATTGTTTTTGCCGTAAAATATTATTACGAGTATTATACATCGAATATTGTACACGTTCTTGCATATCATCGCGTTAATATTTTGCATGTTCAAATTTCATATAAATGCGTAAAAATTCGCAACACTGCTTCTCAGGAATGTGATTATCAAAGAATGGCAGTTTTATTATTCATAGAAATTCCAGAGTTTTTGGACGAGTTTGAGATCGTAAAAATCTTGATGATTCACGGTGTTTCATTTTTTTTTTTTTTTATCTTCCCTCTATTTTTCTGTGTCATTTTATGTGCTTTTTTAAGGTCCAACATCTACGTCGATCGTCGAGGTTCGACGTTGTTTCCTCCGCAAAAAGGGTAATTTGTAAACGTATACAAATGTCGGGACGCTGTGTATAGTGTATATAATACAATACGAGTATCAAAATTTTGAAAAGACGATCTTTTAATTCCAAAACGATCCGGCCAGCGATGTTCTTTTTTTTCTCTATAGGTGCCGTCAGCCACAAGTATTACCACACTTGCTCATATTCAGTGTAAATCGAGTGCTTTTTACTGCTTTTATTTTTATTTGATTCGCATTCATGTATGCCTTATAATATAAAATATGAAATAAAGTAAAATTTCTTAGAGATCTTTAACCTTTTAACCAGGAGGTAGGATGAATTAACTCGTTACTCGGACTCACAATCTTTTGGATACAATAATTTCTCTATTTATATAGACGCCCCATTTTTAACTACGTTCTCATAATCTCTCTTAAAAATCAATCGTATCGTGTTTACATTTTTCAACGCCTAAAAATCGTACTGGCTTTAATTAATTTGCCCGCAGTTGGTTTTAGTTTCACGCTTATTAGATCGCCGATGTTCGTGCGAGTTTCTCTTTTCATCGACGCGACTAAAGAAACGGATTTCAAATAGAGAATTTTGTCTCGTCCTGGAAATATTATAAAGAGTATTTTGCTTATTGGATATTTCGTATATTTTCCAAACATCCACGGTTCAACGATTACAAAAGCCGTCTGATTATAGATTCTGGTTAAGAAATGACCCGGTCGAAAGATCAATAACGAGTAACGAGTAGGTGTCCTAATACCTACACAGCCGACCATAAGTGTTAGGACACCCGATGATATTTAGTAAGAATCGAATGCTCTTCTAATTATTTCTAATTATTTGTAAATCTGTCGCATCGTTCGCATCATACGTACCTTAGGATACAAAATGCTTGTTAGTAAAGTAAAATTTGCTCGAGCCTTTCAACAAATTTAACGAGTCGGTGTCCTAATACTTATGGCCTGCAGTGTATAGTCAGCAATGCGTGTCCTAGAATAACCCGTCTACGAAAGAGTCGTTTTACAAGTAGAGAAAGCAATACCGTACGACGTTGTCGTCCCGTTCGCCCATCGAACAACGGTAAAATAGAACAGATGGAAGTGGTGTTGAACCAGCGAGAAGGGAAACCTTCTTCGAAGAAAAGGTTTTTCTTTCTCGAAGCGTAAGAGAAAACGCGTGTTCCGTTTACTGGCTGGCACAATGGCAGAAAAAGTCGAGGACGATTCGTGGCGAGTAAAAATGCAAGGAACAGCGGGAAAAGTGTTTTTCTTGCTATCGTTACTTGTGTCGATTTCTCCTCGAGCATCGACGATTGCCTTTTCCTCCGTTAGTTTTCTTCTTTCCTACGGTTTCGATTGTTCGTCTTGATTTTATCCGACGATCGTTTAATCGTTTTTTCCTCGCGGTTGAACTGTGTCAACGTGTCTTTTAAAAAAGCCTTTTATCATTTTACATTTATTTTATGCTTTGACAGACATTGACGCTATACGTAAATAAATATATAGATATATCGTTTGCTGTGAACGGAGAAGTTTCGCGTAGATGTGAATTCTCTTTATATAATTACTTTTACCTGGAATTTTTCTATTATTTTTGTATTTATTGGTTGGAAGTAAAGTAGCATTTCCTCCATCGAACGAAGCTTTAACGGTGTAGATTTAGATTTGACGTATTGCATAAATGTAACGCGCACGCGCGCGCGCGCGCGCGCACACACACACACACACACACACACACACACAAGAAATAAGAAAAACGTTTCGCTATAAAGTTACAGCAGATCGTATCCGCTAAATGGAGGCAAATATAATTTTTCAATTTCTGTCTTGCGATCGCAAGATATCATGTGCCTTCTAAGTTTCTTACGAAAGATATCGACACGTTATGAAATTAAAATTCAGCGCAATCAAACTTCTCCACTCGTGTCAAACAACTTCTACCGTAGCCGTCAGAACGAGTTTCATTAAAAAATTCTACGAGGATCTAAAAGCTGAATTTCTTAATAAACGATCTTAGTCTTTCTGGCAGTGATATTTTATGTGCAGATCGCACTTACAATTTCTAACAATCGTTCAATACAATTCTCCAATAATTTCTAGCGTGAATTTATTCTATCGGGCTCCCGTATCGAAACCCATTGTACCATTCTTCATTTACGTTACATTTCATCTCGTTTCTCATCGAACACATTGACACAATTCGAACAATTTCAACCTAAAAATTCCTGAAAATTCCACAAAGAACCGACGCATCAAATTCTCCGAGCAATCGCAATTTTCTCTTCTCCCTTGGCAGTGATTAAAAATATCTTACGTGCGCGTATCTAAGCTGCACAACCTGATCGCCGAGGTAACGGTAGAGATTTAACATGAAAACGTCTCTTTTGAAATGGCGAACGTCGGCAACGATAAGCGAAGCCTCAGGAAAGAAGAAAACCGAACTTCGATAGCGCGAAGAAACGAGCGAGTCGTTGGACGAACGACGAACGACGAACGACGAACGGCGAACGACTTTCGAACGTGGTGTTCTTCTCTCTTTTCCTAACCGGTGTACGCTGTTCTTATTCTCTTCTCTCGCCTGCACTCTCTCTTTCTCTTCGGCTTTCTCGTCGACTTTTCCTTCCACATTCTCTCCCTCCCTTTCACTCTTCCATTGCGTCCCTCTTTCTTTCTTTAAAAATCGTTCAAGTGGAAAAAAGAAAGCGTTACGAACGAATAAAAAAGATCGTTAGAGACATCGACACAGCCAAATCTTTGTTTAAACGTCTCTGTCACCTCGTGTCGTTTGTTCCGATACAGCGTACCTAATCTCAACTCCGCATCTCGATTCCCCTTAAATCCTACATTTATTGGGAAGCGACTCGTTCTCCTCGTCCTAACGTCTCTTCACCCACCCTCTCCTCGTTCGACACCGAACCCACTTTGAACACTTGGTGGATATTGCGTTGTGCGTGCACCGGACGAATCCCGTCGCGCGGCCTTGAAAGTCGAGGATCGTTCGGTCGGCACCTGTTCCCCTCTTCGTTTCGATTTCTTCCCACTGGTTCACCTGTATTTGAGCCGTTTACAGGTCAAAGTGGTTACCTCCGCTTTTCGACATTTCTGAAACGTTAGCGTCCAAGCACTTGATGGACGTTTATCTTATTGTATATAACTTGATTATAACTTGTTCAATGCGAAGTCGACACATACGTCGAGAAAAAGGAAGTTGTACGGTGACGACGTCGTTCTTTTTCATTTTTTTTTTTTTTAATTTTTAATCGATTTAATGCGTGTTCACCTTTTTGTTTCGTAGGAACAAGTAAAACGAATATTTTTTCGTCACGTCGCCGTATGCAACGCGTTAAATTTCCTCGCTTCTCGTCTCGTGCAATTATCCGATTTAAAAGATGGCAAATGAGCGGCTCATTTATCCCTAACGTAGGCAACCAGCTATCCGTTTCTATGTTTCTCTTACCAATTTCTATTTTCTAACGAGGATACTCTTCTTCTTTCGGGACGATTATAATAAAGATCTCCTCTCTTTCAATATTTCTACAATTTACGTAAAACTTTTAAATATCAAAGCTTCGAACTTTTATACATTTATCAGATAAACACGGAGTTTCGGTTGCCTACGCGAGGGGTATTTTCTTTCTCGTTCCTTTCTATATAGCGTAATTCTGTATCATATATTCTTTTTATATAACTTTCGAAAAATTGGCTTCTGAAGAGAATCGAAAGGGGATTAACGGTAGCCTGACCGAACGAGGATATGCAATAGAGATCGTGGACGCGCGATGGTTCCCCAAAATTCGTCCTAATTCGTCCTAATTTTGTTTGTTAACATGGCGGGAAAGCTGCGGACGATTACGTGGACCGGTCCACGGTGTAAATATCCGGCGAGTCGTCCGGTTCGTCGCACAGAATCGAAACGTAACTCGTTTTGGCTGACTAAAAGACACACAGCGTTCCTCTCGATAGATCTTGATCGATCCACGTCAGCCAACCTAATCTATTTAATTGCTTACTAATAACGAACACTGGCTCTCCGTGACTTCTGTACGTATATATATACATGTCTAGAGTATACATGTATATGTGTGTGTATGTGTGTGTGTATATACATAAGTTTATTCGAAGATTTTGTACGGTGAGCTGTACGGTTTCTCACTCTTCCGGGGAGGAAGAAAAAAGGATATTTGATCTGGTTTGATCGCGTTTGTCCTCCCTATGTGCTACGTAGTTGTTAAAATTCTTTCTTTCTTACTCGAACATGTTCGAACTTTTGCAAGTAACGCAACTGGATCGTTTGGTAAAAAAGTCTCTGAATAGAAACATACTTGTGGTTCGCTTAGTATTCGCCAGTGTGTTTTCCGTTTTTTTTCCCCCGTTCGATCTGTCGGTGCAAGAATGTACAAGAATGAACAAAAAAGAAAGAGAAAAGAAAAACGTCGCGTGCTTCCTCGTTCAGTCCGCGGTTTTCACATATACATAATGATAATAATAATTAGAATAATAATAAAAAATAATATTAATTATTAGAATTGTTATAATAAAAATAATATTAATAATAATAATGATAAGAATAATTATTATAATATATATAAGATTTTTCTAAATATATATATATATATATATATATATATGTATATATATATATATGTTTCTATATACACAAGGTAGCCCTAATGAATTTATTACACCGCGCGTTAAATGTTTTCATTTAGATCCCCATAACGTGTCGAGCTCCTTGAAAAACATCATATAGATTACGTCAAAGACCAACAAACGTTCTAAGATCGACTTAGAGTCCCGAATCTCCCATAGCCAGTCTAATCATTTTACGAACCTCCTTCTCGTTAAATCGTACATATTCTCATACGTCGGGTATTTCCTTTGCTTTACCTCGAATTATTTTATATCCCGTTACCCGATGTTTAAAATACGCGACAAGTGCAAACAATTAACTGCTATAAACCTCTCCCCGTTCTCCCTTCTCCATTTCTATTCGAATTGTTCCATTCGCAAACTCTTTTCAAAATTCTTTTTCCCCATTCTCGCTCTTTGCACACGTGTTTCTCTCTCTCTCTCTCTCACTCTATTTTCGTTTCATCGCTTTCCTCTTTCTACAAATCGATCAAAATTGGCAGCCTATATTTATATATATATATATATATATGAACGGTCGTTTTCTCGCTCGATATATCCCTTAACGCAACTTACAGCGTCCGATAATAGAAAGTACTAAGTGGTAGAGATGTAGTTTTATCATAATCCATAGAATTAGCAGCAACTTGTCCATCTTACCAGCTAGGGGCGAATATCGTCTTAGCAGCGATAGATTGTTCAGCGGTAATAAAAATGTAGAAAGTAAAACGTGGATAGTCGCTAAGAACGATTTAAAAAGTTCCACTTCGTTTTCTTATCTTCTTCTTTTCTTTCTTCTTCTTCTTCTTCTTCTACTCCTGTTTCTCCATTTTCACGTCTCCTAAACCTAAGCGTTTCCTTTTTTTCTTCGTGTAGAGCTATTCTCGACGTGGCGTGAAGTTTCATTATCTCCGCGAGTTTCCGCCTTGCCTATTTCTTTTCTCATCTCCCTCTCCTATGAGCTTAAGAAATATGCTTCGTCGTACAAATGTCGTGTGTATGTGTGTGTGTGTGTGTGTGTGTGTGTGTGTGTGTCTGTTTTGTGATTCCTTTCTTTCAATCGGTACCACGACGACGCCACGACGTCGCATCGATTCTTCCAAAAGATATTAAAGAAAAAAAAAAAAAAAGAAAGAAAGAAAAAAAGAAAAAGTGAAAAGAAATGGCTTTCACACTTTCTCACTCACGCTCGCTCTCGTTCACTCTTACATACTTTCGCGTTTCTATACGTAAACACACAGATACAGACATTCTTTCCTCTATCGTTATACCCTTGTTTCCGCAAGAAATTAAAACAGAAGAGTTCCCTCCGCATTCTTTCTCGTGTTCATCCATCCTCTCTCGTATTCCTCTTACTTCGCGTGATAGCGTGATATATGTATGTATATCTATCTATCTATTATATATATATATGTATATGTATATGTATATATATATATATATATATATATATATATATATATATATATAAAGTCTCTACGTGTACAATCTTATGTATATAGTCTTCTCCAAGTCTCTTGATCACGCGTTTTCGCGCGTCCTATCTCGTCGCCCGCCGCTAGCGGGAACGAGCGGAAACTCTCTCTCTCTATATATATTTCTCCGCTCTCTATCAACCCCTATTATCTTCGTTTCTTTTTTTTCTTTCTTTGTTAACCCCTCGTTTCGCTTAGGTCGCTGGTTTTCCCTGTCTGTCTGAGGTATTCTATTCTGCGAGATGCGTGTACAATTAATAAAAATAGTAGCTAATCGCTCGGTAATTAAAATAGCGGTATCAATAGTTTGGTAGGCGGCGTTGAAAAGAGAAAAATCCCAGAAAAATTGGCAAGCTATTGCCCGCTTTCTAGAAAGTTGCTTCAACTAACTATCTCCCCTCGGATCTCTTCCCTTAGAAGATTCATTCCACTCTTTAAAATATAATACACGGAAGAGACGTACGACGTTACGTTTCTGCCGGAGGAAAGGATTTCAAAATTCCTCTTTCCCATCGCGTTCTCCCCGCTCAAATCTCGACCGTCCCATGCAGTTCGACTCGATTTCTTTCGTCCCATTCAACTTCCTTCGAACCGCTTGATTCGTTCGATTCGACGAACCTAATTCTGTAGGAAAATGATTACGAGGGTGTAAAACGTACCCGTGCCAGTTCGAGGATTATCTTTTCACCACCACCTCCAGGCCCTGCGCCGTCTCGAGACGACCAGTGGCATCCTGGAAAAATAAACTTTCGCGCGCGGTTTCTGTTCGGGTTGTTCCGTTCGGTTTCGCGAGCTACTTTGTCGCTGCCCGTGGGCGAAACGAAGGGTCAAAGGGAAGCTCGACGACGATGTTGACGACGACGACGATGATGACGTTCCCGTTAGCGTAGCGAGGCCGTCCCGACGTCCGTCGATCGCGGCCATGATCCAACAATTCGTGGATAAGGCGGCAGTAGAAAGGCGGTTCTTCTCATCGTACGCCGTTTCACTTGGGCACGCGATAGTAGCGCAACACCAGGTAGCCCAGGGTGCGGAATATCACTAGGAACGCCAGGAGGACGGCCGTGTTCGCCCATAGTGGAAGACCGGAACCCCTGGCGCCGCCCTGGCTTTCTAGAATCGCAGACACCGGTATCGTCGTCGAGTTCCTGCACTCTTGGAACTTGCTCGGCTGCGAGCATCTGCAAATCAAAGGATGGATCGTGGTTGATTAGTTTGGTCTCGTTTTTGGTTTGATTTAGGCATTTTTATTTGGAGATTGTGGATGGGCTTCTTTTTTTATTTCTTTTAAGCTTCCTTCTCTTACTTCTTCTTTTTTTTTTCTTTTTCATTGAAAGCGATGCTTAGAGCGTATCTTTTTATTGCTAACGTTCGAACAGGTTTTTTGTTCGTCGAACTGGTTTAATTAAAACAAACGAGTTTAAGAATATAAGATAAATCGAATCATACTAACGAGGAGTTAACACGATGTTCCTATGAATTTTTTTTTAATTTAATAGTTGTCGATAATGTCAGAAATTCTTCTAATCGAACAACTGATATCCATTGGTTTTGAAAACCGATATCTCAATTCTTAGTTCTCTACCATATAAATGACTCATCTTCGCGATTTCACACTTTCTCTTCCCTCAATCTCATCTTGATTCTGCAGCTTTGCAAACACCGAGGAAAACAATTTGGATTGATTTGATTAATGCGTTGCCACGCATCGTTGAACCAAATATGACATCGATTCGAAGAATCTCGCGTTCGCCATAGCGTGAGCTCTAAAGCGGTTAGACGTGATCGTTGAATGATGCATCGTATCGCGTCGCAGTAGAGGTTCATTTATCATTTATACGCGATGTTCCTCTAAATTCGTAAATGACAGAATCTAAACGGACGAATTTTAAAAATCGATTACCCTACAAACGAAGCTTCAAACGCGAAAAATATTCTATCAACGTTTCTACTTATTTAAGAAAATAATGCAGATCGCGTATATTCGTAAATTACGAACGAAGCTTCGCGCAAAAGGAAAATAACGTGTTCCATAATTTACTAATTTACATAATGTAGTTATTCGCTCGAGAAAAATTGACTCGTGTCAGTTCGTCGATTGCAGAATTTAACTGGACGAATGTTTCGATAATTTCTATTTATTCGTTCGAGAGAGATGGGCTAGTGTATTATAAATTCGTAAATGGTAGAATTTAATCAGACGAATTTTCAAAATCAAATATCCTATAAATGGAGCTTCAGTTTAGAAAAACGTGTATCCTATAATCTCTATTTGTTTCTTCAAGAAAAATCGGTCCGTCTACATTCTTAAATGGCAGAATTTAATCAGACGATTTTTAAGAACGAGCATCTTATAAATAGTGCTTCGATCGAAAGAAAATACGTACTCTATAATTTCTATTTCTATTCATTGACAATGAACTAACACCCGACGAATTTTTAAGCTCAATTATCCGAAACATATAAAGCTTCGCACGAAAGACAAGATTTAAGTCCACAATTTTTACTTATTTTTTCAAGAAAAATCAGCTCATGCGTGTAAATTCGTATTTATCGACAATGTCGTACTCTGTATAGTTTTTGAAATTGTTACTTACGTGATCGGCTCGCCGACACCGAATTCCAGGATCTGCATGTTCTGATAGGCATAGTGCACCATGCTCGCGTATCTGGCCCATGCCAGCCATGGCGGAACCGCCGTCGCCAAATAACCGCCAAGTAATTGCGTGGCGAGCGTGTAAAGCGCTGACGCAGTTATACTAACTTGTAGGTCCAGACAACATGCACCAACGAAGAATCCCACGCTCTGTAACCAGAAAACATAGTGGCGTTTCGAATTATTAAAATATAATTCGTAATATTAACTATAATAAAAAGAATGTTCTATGGTGAATATTCTGTCAGAAAGATAAAAGTATAATTTTGATGTAACTTTGCAACTCGACAAAGTGGAAGGTCAGGTTTATACGTAGGAATTGTACAAAGAATTCGAAGAACTTGCTTCTGGCAACCGAAGAACGTAACTTTGGACGAAAGTAAAACGTGAGATTTCTACGCAGAAGTCTAAAAACTGTACTTTTAAAACCGAACTAAAGACTAGATTTACGATAAAGAATTTAACGAAGCAAAGTGAGACGCTTCCGATTGCGTGTCGCACATTTTAGTAAATGGAGACGTTATTTTTCCTTTTCTTCCATTTTCTCTTTTTAACTTTCAATTCTCACACGTTCTCGGTTACTCGTTTTAATTTCTCCCTGATCATCGCTAACTACCCTTGAAGTAGGAATTTCTAGAAAATGTAGAAACTTGATCAAATACGTCATATTATTAAATTTATTGAATACGTAAGTATCTTGCAACAAGTATCTTATTACAAACGCGAACATTTCTATACAAAATCTTAGAACAATTAATCAACGGCCGTTTAATTGACGAGCGGAGGAACACGATAAATCGTCGTTCAAACGATGGCCGATTAGTACAATTGAACTTATAGAAATCGAGTCGATCGCGACATTACACACCGGCATGTTGTGAAACGCACGACTTACTCATTTCCGTCAATAGGTAGGTGGTTTTGAAAGTAAATCGCGGCCACCTTTCATGCTACGATGACTTGGTACATTGACCGTAGGTGGACAGTGTCGAGGGCTGGTCGTACGAAGGGAGAGGAAGAGGAGGGGCGGAAAAAAAAAGGAAACCGCGAAATTCTTGCTGTTTATATTTCTTGCGACTAAAGAAATTCGCCATGATTGCGACAGCGTGCTGTCGTTACTCGCACTGCGGTTCTGTCATTGATGCCGCGTCCATTATTTAACGTTACCACGTTCTTTAAATCATTTTCCATTTTTATTTTCTATTTCTCGTTGAGTAAATCCTCAAATCTGAGAAAAATATTTAAAACACCGTCCTTGTTATCTTTTATTTCTTTTTTCGTTTACCGAGGCAAAACACAAATATCTAAAGATTAAAGTAGTGAAATTTCGTTTCTGAATGAGAATTGAAATCTTGTTTCTTTGCGAGAAATACAATTTTAGTCGACTTGAATTCTTTTTTCCTTTTTTTGTTGAGCGTATGGCGTGCGATTACGGCTTGGTGATTTAATTGCTCGCATAATTTGGAAGATAAAATTATTCCACGATGTTGATAAATGAAAATAAAATGAATTGGAACGAAAGAAATAAACGAATATTACAAGTTTTATAATAGCGTTAAAATAAAAGCATCAAAGCGGGGACAGTTTGAAATTCGTTTTTAGCTATCAATCTACGTTTGAACGATACAGTTGTACATATAGCATCTTCTATTCAAATTCCTAGTACACTGCCGTTAAATATTCACGAATTATCTCGACATCCATACAACTCGCTGCTGCTCCATTTTCAAGTAAACCAATGTAATCAATTCCATTGAAACGCGTATACAAACATTCGTGTTTCAATTTCATTGTTTGAATCCTATTGAATCAACCTCGTTTCTCTTGAATGAAAAAATAAACCATGTAAATTGGCCTGTAGATACACGACCAACACGAGTCGAACGCTATTACGTTAAACTTTAAATAAAAAGACGTAGATATCCTTGGATCGTATCTAGCTAATCGAGATTTAATGTTTCTCGAACGCTTCGTTGATTTTATACGAGTAAGCTTCTAACTAGGAGAAAATGAACGAAAAAATTGTTTGTTTCGTCGATCTCGCTATAGATTTTTATCCAAATTCATACGCTTGACGATATAATTAAAAAACGGAATCCCGATAGAAAATTGTATTCCTACCAAATATCAAAACAGAGTACCATACTTTTGGATATTTCGTATATTTTGTAAAAGAGATTTCCAAAGGTCCCGCTTAGATTCTATTTAATTTGATCAATGACACAGCTAGGGTAATTCGGCGTATCTGATGTTCGCTATTCGCCGACGATCTTAAGATCTTCAGAAAGACTTTGAGTGCCGATGATTCTGTTACAAATCGATCTCCGCCAATTTCCTGCAGAATCAACGGCGTGTCGCTAAATTTTACTAAATTCCATTTAACGAGGTCGTCTCGACGACTATGCACGATTATGCATGAGCATAAACTTGACAACGTGGCTCTGCCTCGAGTCTCAAAGATTCGCGAGTTAAGCGTCCGCTATTCATCGCTTAAAAAAAAATATTAATATTAATATTAGGATTTATAAAGCGCTGCGCTTGAAATTTCAGTCCTCCCCTCGCTATCAAGCTGTTACATTGCTCGCTTGTTAGACCGCGGTTGGAGTATGCATCGGCAATTTGGTCGCCAAATCAAGCTAAACACATACGTTTAATAGAGAGGACACACAGCATAGCCCGCTAAGATATGTGACCTTTAAGTCGGGTCATGGAATGGCTTTAGCGAATCATAATTACAATCAGATCATGAGTCAGCTTAGCCTTGAACCGCTTGAACCCCGAAGGACTTTAGCGGATCTGCTTTTCCTATTCAAGCCGGTTAACGGTATTATCACGACTTACTGCCCACGACTTCTTCGTTTGATTCATTTTTACGCTCCTATGAGACCATTTAGATCTTCACCAACCTTTTCTCACGCATCGCTGTACATCTGGTCTTTTTTATTTCTTGATCCGCTAAACCGCATCTATATGTACCGCTGCGAATTCGTTTAGCACGGTTTAGAAATTCGTTTAGAAATTCTGTCGTCGAACAACTGCAAGTCTGTAGAACGCGTCTCCTTTGCCTGCGGCTCTTGCAGTTTACACGCACTGCGATTCTTATGTACACTAACGAGACTTGTCCCCGTTTATTCGATAAATATATAGAATTAATAGAACTCTCTATCTCCGTTTAGACCGTCATTTACGCTACAAGATATAAGAATAGCCATGAAACTTACGCGTACACGCTAAACCAGAACAGAAGACACGAAGCGAACAGAAACGCATACGTAATGAATAAGTCATAAAGATAATCGTAGTTCGACTCTGTTAGCTATACGTACAACTACTCCAATCAATCCTTATAATCCAAGTTAATATCTTTAACAATATAACATAATAATATATATGAATATTTGTTCGTATTATACGCGTTCCGTGTAGTTCTTCACTTTTGAATTTCGTACAGACGCGACAAAATCCGCAGTCCGCTTACGAGTAAACTTTCCGACTGAGAGGAAATGAGCGAAAAAGATGAAAAAGGAACGTACCTGCGCGACGACGGTGTTGAGTAAGAGGAACGCCAGCAGGGTGACGAAAACTGCCGGACTGTGGAAGCCCAACATCGGGTAACTAATGATATGGTAGACCGCGGGCAACGTAATCGTAAGCGGCAACTCGCCGACCATTTTCGCCAAGTAATAGGCCGAGAGCCGATACGATCCTGACAGTCGCTCCTTGTTGATCACCTCGCGTTCTGGAGGAACTGAAACAGAATTTCATTCGCGATTAATTCACCTGTACCTGTACAGAGCGTTTCGATAATCACGTTACAATCGGCAAGGCGGCGGTTCTACGTGAAAAAATAAATCGAAGACGTAGAATAAAATTGTTTCACGTGGCGTGCTTATGGTTAATTCCGTACTGGGTGTGAACGAACGATTAGCAGCAGATTGTTCTGCGTGCTAGAGTAAGCGGGAAACGTGGAATTACATTTTTCCAATTGGGGCCCTGCTTTCAAGAATATACACTTCGAACATGTTCAATTAAGAATCAGTCTGACACGTGCATACCTATCTAAACAGAGTTTCAAATTGAATTTTCTCGCGAAGAAGCTTCACTGGGAAAATTTACCAAAAAGAATTTGACTATACAGTTTCGACGTATTTGGAATGGGAATTTATCCGAAGCGGGGAAGTATTCCTACGTTAATTTCATATGGAACACGTCGAATTATAAATACTAGAATCGTTTGTTTTGGCTCTAAAAACCCTTACAAGACAGAAGTATGATCGTAGTTTGTCTAATTCGATATACTATTGTTATTTATTTATTTCCCTTTTACATCTGTAAAGGCCATAAAAGCTACAACTTCCAGTTCGAGTTTCTGCAATTAGCAGAATCCTAACAACTCGCAACCAACGTTTTATACGATCGAAACGTAGCAGAGAATTCCTTTTCGGACTAACAAACCGTTAAAAACAGATAGACAACGTGATTACCGGGATCCAGATGAGAAATTCTCGCGAACAAAGGATAGTAAATGATAAAATGGAAAAGTTAGTGGTCTCGTGATTATTTTAGTAAGCGCACAACCTGATCATAGAGCCGGCAGCGATGTCTAGTCGCACGAGTTTGCCATTTTACAGTCATCGTCCCTCATTCTCGAGTAGAAAGTGAAATGGTTACAAGCGGACGATGAAAGCAAACTCGAAAAAGGGATGCCGGCTCGCAGCGAGCTGTAAAACCGATTTTAGCATCCTCTTTGATTCCCTCTCCGTTCGAACCTCTTCCATCCCTTGGCTATTCATCCTCCTTTCTCGTTTCTTCCTCTCTTCTACGCCTCTTATCCTTTAGTACGTATACTCTTACTATAATCACGAACTTGTGGCTACAGAGTCGAAGTTCTGTGCCTTCGACTTACTTAGTCTTTGCCTCTCGGTGCAAAATTTTGGCATTGCCGAAGAAACGAGTTTCTTTGACGATGGATTGGCCTCTGTTTTGTTTTTTTTTCTTTTCTTTGTTAGACACGAAGCAGAAAAAGTGGCTTCTACGATATTCCTTCGTTTAAAGAAAATCTCTTGTAAGTTTGGTTCTTTTTTGTAAATATTTTGGATTATTTTTTTTATGTAGAATTTAGTATTTCTCGTGTTTCCTTTCTTTCTAAGCCTTTGCGAGGATAGTATAGTTTTTTCTTACATTTTTCATTGTACTTTGTAACTTAACTCTCCCAAAATCGACTTGCTTTTTCTTTCTGAGAAAAATTGCTCTTTGTTGGCCGCTATAATAGAAATACATTTTTTTCTTTTTGGGTGGTTTTTATAAGAACGACATAACGTACTAGAGATAAAATTCTATTTTAGAAATATATTTATTGTTCGGTTGAACGATAGCTCTTTAAATAAGTACTAGCTATAAAAATTTCTGTGAAAGTTCCGACACTAAAAGTACCAAAGTTTCTCTCCAGCCTTTTTAGTTTTGCGCTATGTACATTCGAAACAACCATCGAACATTGATCTCTCCTCGCCATGTACACGAGAAAACACTCGACTTCCCTCGAGATCATATAGATACCAATACGGATGACAATATTCAACGATAAAAGAACTTTAGCAAACTTGCCGTTGGACAGTTTTGACTTAACCAAGTTTTCTGCTATTGTTCAGCGATATCTGTCCAATATTTTCTACTTCCATTTACTGTAAGTTTTCCAACGTAAAAGGGTCGCGTCGCTTCTCCGAATACTCGATTGTAATGGAACATTGTGAGAGAAAAATGAAAAAGGCTAACGAATCGAATAAATTGAAGAACTGATAATAAAAACGATCCTGGTCGATACTTATCTCTTTGTAGGTCAACGAAAATATATATATATATATTTTTTTTTTATTTTTATTCGTCAGATAAAAATTTGTCTGAAAAGAATATCCACTCTACGTGTCCCATTTGAAATTTTACATTAAATTATCTCCCTACTGTTATTCAATATTATCGTTGTCAGTATATTGATTATCATTATTGTTGATGCTGTTATTATTACCGTGGTTTTGCATTATTTGTTATTAAGAACAAGTATTTCCGACAGAACTTACATTATTTCGAGGGACAACAAATGACCTCGAATAACCTTGAAAGACCACCATATTATGGGTTGATAAATTCGTTACGGAACGGGTTACACGACTACCTAAGTGAAAACATATAGTTCCATTGAAAAAGAAAAAACAGGGATCGTCTTGAAATACCAGAGGCACGCCCATCTAGACAAGATTCGTGACCGTCACGAGATATAATAATTGTCGGAATAAGACAAACTCTGCTCGAAAAATTTGTTCTCGATAATGAATAATTCGAGAGATAATCGCGTACTTCAAATGGGACACCGGTATAAATTGACTTCAACAAGATATTTAATTCTTACAACAAGCGATAAACGTTAATAATTCCCCGCAACAGTCGGAATAAAAGTTAAAGTACTCCAAGATTAAGTGACTCATGCCAAAGTTTTGTGATAACAATTAACCGGCAATTACCCAACGATAACGATTAAGTGTTTCAACAGCTGATTATTTAACCCTCATCCGTTCCTCGTGTCAAGTTTGACACACTTCTCCGGCCAAAGATTATAATATTCGGCCATTTATAGAACAATTCGTCCGAAATCTTCTCACTGCGATCTTCTCTTCCTACTCTTTGCCACGAACATGCGAACGAATCTCGATAAAAATAATTTTCAAAATCAATCACTTGTCGCTCCGTTTCGTTCGCTTCTTTGCCATCGTGTCGAATCGACGCCGAGGGAGGGACACGCGTAAAGACGCGAAATCGAGGGGACGGTTGAGGTTTAAGGAATTCAAAGCTTCGACAAAGACAGAGAGCTTCGTTACGACCACCGCAGTTTCTTCTAGTAGAAGATCTCTATGTCGTTGCAGAGACAGGCTCCTCGTCTGAAATTCGTCATGGCCGTTTCGAGCTTTGGTACCGGGTACGACAAAAGGGCCTCAATTGCCGTGCCGGATGATAAGTGGGTCACGGCACGACCTACATACTAACGTCTTGATTGACCGTTCCTCTGGTCCTTTGCAATTCTTTGCAATAAAAAAAAACGCACGTTCGACTGAATGGCCGATTCAGAACGTCACGTCGTCGCCGCTCAATTAACCAATCTACCTCATATCTGAGACTCTCCGCGTTGTTGCGCAACTGCCTCCACTTGTCCATCACCACCTGAGAACTTTCCATCGTCGAGCTTCGCTCGTCGTGCTACTTCTCTTTTCTTTCGTAAATGTTTAGCAACGTTTTTCGGCTTGTCGATTGGACTTGGAGGGAGAAATTTCCAAGAGAAAACTCTTGGGTATAGGTAAGGGGGAAATTAAGGAGTTGTTGACAGACTCGGGTGGAAAGTTCTGGAAGTATTTGTAGAGAATGCTCGAGTTGGTTAGTAGGTTCTAACGTGTAATGAAAATTAAAGAGTTTGTAAGACGTCGTACAACTAGTTGGGGAGTTGCATTACTTGCTTTCTTGTCTGGCAACAATTGGAAAATTCAATTCGAAACTCGGGTGTTCTCTTTCTGCATATTTTGCTCCTATTACTTATCTCAAGCTTGTACGATCGTTTGGATAGTTATCGCGTTTGATCTTCGTTGCTTATTTATATATCGTATGGAAGTTGGCATTTGTTGGTCAGAAACTTGAAAAAATTAGGAATTTTTCGTGCCTGAAAAATCTATAGGAATTATAGTAGTTAAAAAGATGAGATGTGAACGAATAACGAGTAACCATGCGAACGAACTGAGAATGTCAGTAGACAAATCAAAGATACGAACGACGATAAAGGATATAAACGACAAATCAGAATGTTGTATATGCAACGATTGGAAATATCTTTACAACGATACTAGGTGTAATTGCTAAATAATCTGCAAATACTTTGCGCGTGTAAAATACAAATTTCGCGAAAATAATATATTTCGTATTTTTCGATTAATTATACCTCCGCATTAAATTGGATCGAATTTCTTAAAACCGTGACCCGCCAAATTGCTAAAATTGGAGAAGTAAATATAGAAGGAGAATGAAAGACTTACAACTGGAGAGTGCACCAAAGTGCGCGAAGAGCATCCAGTACGTGGTGCTGAAGAACATCCAGCCTTGGATATCATGAAGTGCCGCTTCTGTTCTGGGAAGCCTTAGCCACAACAGTCCAGCGAGCAAGCCGAGAGCTATCGTTTGCAGCCAATTCAGACGAGACAGCATTCGTGGCCGTGCCTCTTGAAAGTTTCTTTCTGATAATACCTGAAATCATCAATCATAATCTTGCGTTATGTATATGTATATCTGACACGTGTTTCATCTTGTATCTAGAGAATTATGTACTTCTTCCTTGTATTGGAATGTAACCAGTTTTGAGAACATGTAAACCGGTGAATTCTATATTGTTTGTAAACGAATGTTCATAGTAATGAAATCTCCATTTAAAATCCAGTGGAATTTTACGTTGTTCGCGAATGTTCATATAGTAACAGAAGTGTTGAGAATTTTTCTTTTTTTGAGATGTGACACATTCGTAAATTACTTTATTACATTACACCTACTATTACCTTTATTATATACACTTATATCAATTACTATATAGATAAGGAAGAACCACACACGAATACGTATTACCAATATTAAAGCAATGCAACGCGAATAGAAATTTATCATAACTTGACAATTTTTTTTTTTTTTCAATTTTTCCATACTTGAAGTATCGGATGAATTGATTAAAGTGTGTATTATTATAAAGGAATTCTTTCAAAAGAAAATTGGTCAATGCGAACACTGTTTACCAAAAATGGTAGAATAAAATTATTTTACAGTCATCCTTCCAACATCGCGCTACACGTATAAATAATAAACTTGACGATAAAATGAAACCAACAATGGCCGCAACTTGTTCATTACCAAAAATTTCTTTCAAACCGCGAACATGTATCAAGAAAGTGACTTTTTGATAGGTTCCAAGAATATGTAATTAATCAGAGGCTGATGGAGGTACTGTCATAAAAATTGAAGGAGTTGGACGACTGAAATGCAGATACACAGCTTGGTTATTAATCTGCGTGCTCGGAACGATACGAACACTGCCCCCGTGCGCGACAATGTCACAATGCAAGGTTGCTCAGCTACACCTCTTTGGTGCAGCTCAATTATATCAGCGGCCGTGAGGAAATAGAACGCAAAGTTTCACAATGCTGGTTTCGAAGGTCTCTTTAAATTACAACTATAGTACGCGAGCAACTTCACCATATGACGAGCACGTTATCGTTAATTACTCAATTAGCAGGCAAATCGATCGCATCCATCGATCTAAGTAACGTGCGCTTGTATATTTTGAATTTGTATATATACAAGCCACGTTGAATTTCATTTAAATTCAAATGGGTAACTCAAAATTATCTGTAATGTAATCTAGCTGTCTATTGTATCTGAATTTTGTTGATTTACTGCGTTGCAAAATAAATACGGCCTGTTTTTATACTTACTACAAGATACGCGTATCTAAAGACAAGGCCAATTTATGTTACAAACCGATATATTCATATTTTAAACCGAAGCTTTCGAGATACTGGAAAAATACGTATAACAGAATTTTTTGACACGTGGCAGTGTTTTTCATACAGTTATTATATATATATATATTGAAAATTTTGAATTTTATATTGAAAAATTCTAAAACAAAATATAATTCTTCGAAGACGTTTTTAAAGTCCAATAGGTGTTTTCTAAGCAATGGAAAACATATTTGGGCATTATATACCGACGAGACTAGAATTTTACTGGATTTTAGCTAAATCCCCTTTTGCAAGATTAATTAGAAAATAGAATTCCATGAAGTTTGGGGATTTTATTAATTGAGGATTCGATAAAGATAGAACATTTAAACACAAGTTACGCGTGATATAAAATATACCAATATAATAAATTACTCTAACAAAATTATCCCACGAAATTCGGTCATTATCCAAGAAAAAAAACTACCTGAAATTTCTATCTCTTAACATATTTTTTTCTACGTTTCAAACCAAATGACATATAACGCAGCGTATATAATCCACCTAAAAGCAAAATGATCTCACGAAATCGTTTCTCGCTATACGTAATACCATTCCGATGAATTACTTACTGTAAAAATTGATTACTCAAAAGATAATCAATTTTCTCAAGAAACATTTCCCTCCATTCTCTATTCTTTATCATAAAACGTTTTCTAAATGTCAACGTCGCAATCTCAACGCGCAAGTGACACAGAATATAAAAAGAGGGGCGGGACTTTCCCTATCGTGAATCGAGCTGAAAACACAGCTGCGCGAAGAATAGTTGAATCGGGTAAAAGTGATGCAAGTGGCGAGATGCGTTTGCACAAAGCACGCCACAACGAACAGACATACCGGTCGTTGTAATTATCCGGATATGGCGAATCGCGTAAACGCGACCTAGTTCTCTTTTCTGCGTTGCTCGATCCTCTTTAGCGAGCCGATTCTCTTTCTTTTATCTTCTTGCTCGTCTCTCTTCGAGATCTCCGGCTTTTCCAATTCACGGCACCTACGCACTTTCTTCGGGAATCGCTCAATCTCTTCAGGGTGAACGAATTTCTTCTCGATCGTCGCTTTGATGAAAAGACCTGATTTAAAGTTCGATCCAAGCTTTTCTGATCGACGAGACACGCTTATTGGGACATTTTATGGAAGACGAAGATTTCTTCGAGGCGAATGAATTTCTTTTCGATTATATATCTTGTAAGAGGGTATATGGTTTGGAGTTTCAGCGAGGTCAAGCGAAATAATCGATTGAATTTGGTAAGATTCTTTTTTCTATTAAGATTCGATCGCTGATTGGTAAATGAGTTAGCGAATTTTCGATTGATTTTCCTAGCGAACAAACGTGGTTTGGTAAATATCACTTTCGTTCCGAATGATTCCTCGTTTATTTGTTGCTGAGATAATTAATTAAGGTTAAAATTCTATTTGTTGATTATTAAGATTCTGTTCTTATCTCCTTTCACGAAAATCCAAATCATCTTAGTAGATAATCTGACTTTTCAGAAGAATAATTGATCGCACAGATAGTCTGCTGTTGCTTACAGATTTCTTCGTAATTTTGCTAAAGACGTACAGTTGTTCAACAGAATTTAATAGAACTTTATTTGAAATAAAATCACCGATAAAATCGGTGAAAACGAGTATCATATTGACACGATATTACATCATGTTTGTATCGTTTATTCTCTACTACAATTCGCACACGCGTCATTATATTTCACTTCTCAAGACGATCCCCCGAAGCTTTGTATCTTATCTGAAACCTGTTTCGAAACTTGTACTTCCCTTTCGAAACATATATCACGATTTACGATAAACGATTGAAAAACTGTGCTATATTTTCAGCTCCTTTAATCACACACGCCTCCAATATTTTTTTCTTTTCATTATTCTCACTTAGTCCTCGATATCCAAAGAAACATATTTTACAGAAAATTTTTACCAATCTCAAAAATGACTCGAGGAGGCGTAATAGGTGAAAGATCGTGCGCTAGAGGATTAAACGGAAGAAATAGCAGCAACAGCACCTTGAATGTTATCTGGAACGACTATGCTACCAGCTATAGCCAGATAAACGTCGAGGACTCGCGATACGAATTTAACGCTCGCATTAAACTCGAATCCTGATGTCATTTCCATTTGCCTCCCTATTATCCCCCGCATACCAGAACACTCATCTAAATTTTCATATTGCCATTGCATGCTCTATTAACCGTGCAATGCAATCGAACTTTTTGATCTCTCCTTCAGACGACGACGACGACGACGACCGCTTCTCTTTGCTCGCGTTAAGGCCAATTCGAGCCGAGCGTTGCGTTTCCGAGGAAATCAACGCCATTGCCCTACATAATTCTCAAACGTTGGCCGTTTGCTTCGTGGAATGTCGTCGGATATTTTTCGTTTCACCAAGAAAATTTCTCTCCCTGTTCTCCTTACTATTGTTCCGATTGGCACATATCGTTATTTCGTTTCCATAAACGTTCTTCGTATCAGAGACACTCGCGTTATGGTATTTGCTATTTTTAATCTTTGTCGAGAATTCTTTCGCGTATTGTTTGCACTTTCCTTATTGTTGTTTATCGAGATTTACACGCGGCAATTTATTCCAGGGATAAACACTCTTTATATTAGTAGCGTTTATTAGTACGTACGATTTTTGATTTTACGACGAACAATTTCTCTCTATCTAATATCTTTTGCCAATTTTCATTATTCCTTTTTTCGTCAACATTTTCTGTAGCATCCGTTGGTATTTCTTAATAATTCTCTACTTCGTAATAAAAGTGTCTCTCCCTTGTCCTTTCGTTATTCTTCTTTAACAATTGGCTCGGATATATTATCGTTTATCGGAGATGTAAAAATTCCAAGGCGTTAGAATTGATTGGCAATTTTTCGTTTCTGTCACGCTGAATATCCTCCTCCTTCTTCGTGTTATCCTTCCTTATCCTTATTGATGATTCAGATTTATTGTAATTTATTTCACGCATAAAGATCCTTCGTATTTCTCATGCATTTACAAACAGAGATCTTTTCTGCAAGAAAATATTTGTACGCGTTCGACTTTGTATCTGAACATTGACATCGATCAAAAATTATATTCACCGTAGTGATAATGTCGATCAGAAATCCGAGAGAAGAATCGTAGATTAATGTCAATTCGATATTAAAAGTAAACGTCTCGTTTGGAAGGCAAGTGTTACAAAGTATTTTTAGAGTAAGAAATCTATTAAATTCTTCTCTTCATTTAAGAGTATAAGGAGCTGACCTCTTGCTGAATTTTGATAGTACGTCTGCTGCATAGATAGCACTAGAGAGTTAAGGTTACGTGGACGGAAGGGAAATATTCAAGATGGCACGCTGCAACGCAACGCGGCAAGGGAAGTGAAATCAGAAAGTTAACGAGAACCGGAGCATCATGCGGGACGATCTCATGACGATTCTGTTTTCAATTGCTAAACTGACGTCACTTCTTCTCGGGAAATAACGGAACCGAGTCCGGTTCATTTCGTTCCCTAACGATACGCCTCTTTGGCCTTCTGAACCGTATAAACTTCGCCATTCTACGCATTCGGTTGTTCAACCATTATAGCTTTTCTAATTGACAATTACCTCCGATATATTAACAGAACGTAGTACGAATATTTTTACCTGTACATATATCTTGAACGTATCTATCAATGTTAAGGATACAAATTTTTAACGAAAACATTTTTCGTTTGTACACATTGTACAAATTTGTTCACCTTTGTTTCTGTACAGTACAATATATTATTTAAAGGTAATTGAGAATTTTTTTAATTAATCTGCGTATTCGATGAATTTTTTTTGTCCAACCACTGAGCCATTTCTTAACAATCTTTGATATATTAATAATATTCGACGCATCATAAACATTTATTCCTTTCTACTTAATATCCTTTACCGAAAGTAAAACTTGTAAATTCGTTTCTTAACAATCTTTGATATATTAATAATATTCGACGCATCATAAACATTTATTCCTTTCTAGTTAATATCCTTTACCGAAAGTAAAACTTGTAAATTCATTTCTTAACAATCTTTGATATATTAATAATATTCGACGCATCATAAACATTTATTCCTTTCTACCTAATATCCTTTACTGAAAGTAAAACTTGTAAATGTTTAACAGATCGATGTTCTCTAGTAATTGTAGAATTTGTACGTCTTAAATACGTCGGTGTTCTCTGTTTAATCGTAGCAATCGTACATCTCAAATTTATCGATATTCTCTGCTATATAACCGTAGGATCTGAATATCTTAAACGCGTTAATATCAAAGACTTCAGACTTTTTGCGGAAGGATTCTGTATCTCTATTTGCTTCCTATATTATCTTTTAAATAAAATTATATTTTTCCTATTTCTGCGTCAAAATAATTCGTATTTAATCGAAGATTATGAAAATAATATCTTGCGAGGAAGGTTACAAATTTAAGAAATTAGGATCGGTCGATCTTCTTTTCATAGATTTTCAATCAAATCTTTCATAGATTTCTCGCGACAAATGGACCGATTTCTATATCTGTATTATCGCTACAAACTGCACACACGTTGCATGAACGTTGAGTGCAGCGCAGTTTCAACGCCTAACCGCTGGAAACGTCTGCAAAGTGGTACTCACTTTAAATTGCGACCAGAAACTGGTGGGCCACTGCCAGGCATAGTCGTCGTCCGCAGAACTGGCACTGCTGCTGGCATGGCTTTGTGTGTCCAACCACAGCGTACGACCTTCGTCTTCTTTCACTGTAAATCATCGACACAATGAAAGGGCTAGAGAAGCTTTGTCCATTTTTCAAACTTTACCGTTTCAAAACGTGGTACAAAAAAGAGAAAAATGCTAACAAATCAAAGGCAGAATACTTTTTACCGCAAGATTAAATATATACGTAAGAACGTTATATTAATCTTGGCGCAATGCTCAAATTTTGATATTTCAATCTTGCTCATATCTCAACGAATAAGATTTTCAACGTTTTAAGAAAGTGTCCGTTGTAAAATAGGAATGACTGGAATAGGTGAAACATCTCTAAGCAAGAAGTGAAGTTATATAAATCATAATGTCGAGATTCAAGTACGTACTACGCGAATTGAAGGTCGAGTGTATCAATAATCCATCAAAATTCTTACAATTTCTCTTCGTTTAACCGACTGTAAGTAAAAGATTTCTCTGATCGAAAAACGATTTGAAAGGTGGAAAAAAAGTTAGGTAAACTGAGATCGTGAGACTCGAATATCGCATGAATCAAAGTCCTAGTAGAACGTATCAAAAATGGCAACAAAGTTCCTAGAATATCTCTTCATCCTATTAACTAAAGTTCCTCTAAACAAAATACGTGAAACTCGAATATCGCATAAATCAAAGATCGAACGTAGTTATAAAAGTCGGAGTTATACAAATTCCTGCGGTTTCTCTTCGTTCTCTGTTAATGAAAATTTCTCTGATCAAAAAGTGGTCTAATTAAAAAAAAGACACGAGCTAAAGTCGTAAAACTCGAACATTCGCGTGAATCAATCGATCGAACGTGCCGTGAGAGTCATACAAATGTCTATAATTTCTCTTACGTATTACGATCACAATACACATAAACTACAAAACAGAGAGATCAGAAACGTCGAACAATTATTGGCGAGTCGAATCGATCAGTTTTCTCTCGACTCGCAGTGTTCCTTTAGGCGATCGTTCGACCTTTGATTGCTCGCGAAAGGGGGAAACGAAAGAATCATCCCCTCGGCCCGACATACTTCTTCGCCGCGAAAAATCCCCGTGTTATTGCTAGACAGTCCATTTATAAACCGTTAATCAATCGACGCCGGAGGAAATATTCGGCCGAGCGAGATACCCGTATCTCGAGGAACGATTACCGACTACAATGATCCGCATTCATCGTCGAATCGAACGATTCTTACGAACGTACGTTCGTTCAACGATGAATAAACCTAGAAAACAATCCTCCCGCGAGATCCAACCGCGTTTATACTCGTTCGAATTTGAATAGAATTAAGGGATCGTGGTAGGTCACGTGTATGCAGATTTGTCGATAGTTGGACTGTGATTGTTTATGCAGTTTAAACCGTAAAAATGTACGGAATTTTTGTGCAAATTTCTGTACAAATTTCTGTACAGATACGTATATATAAAATATCAAAAGTACATGTATTCAATAAGCGAAATAAATTGTCATTTTGGCTCTGTTCAAGAAAATATAATCTTGCATAAACATACACAGTCTATCGGTGACTTTGTCGATTTTTCACGTTTCGTGTGAAACATATTGTTCGTATATATTGAAAGACCATCTTTCATTTTTGGTAAATTTTTTAATAAATGTTCGTAATATTACTGGCGATGGTAGGAGTGTTTGAAGATTTGTATTTGAGGTTCTAGCAATTTCTCAAGGGCTGTATATTTATTCCTTTATATTACGTCTCTTTAAATGAGCTCTTTGAATGGAAGAAGCCTTCTAAATTTTGAGCCAAACGCTTCCTAGAATCTCAATATTCATCTCCTTACAAATCTGCCCTCTCCGAAATATAAAACTACACGTAAAACCATACATCGATCCCTTTAGAAATTCCAAAGGGAATACAACGTTTGACAACAAGAACAAACAATATTCGACTCCTTTGTACCTTTAAAACGCGAAATAATAAAAGAAATCCTCTAGAATACTTAAATCCTTATCCCGCGGTAAGCATTGACTCGAAAAATCGATCGAATCTCGCAGACACGTTGACCCACAAACACCGGTGAGCCCGATCTTCGAGTTTTAAGCGGCTGAACCGGAACCGCAACTATTCTAGCTCGATATATCCGCGATAGTCCCTAGGCGTGCATACGGCCGACACCATGGACCGGTCGTGCACTATGCAATACCGTTGTGGCTGATGTGGTGCTCGTGATAATGGATCAGATGGTCGCAAAGCGGATGCTGGCTTGGATTGTACTCCGGACGAAGTTCCGGCGGGCAGTCAGGTCCCTGTCTCGTGTTCCTTGCCGCGGCCACGATGCGCTCCCGAACCTCTTCTGGCCCCTTTATTTGCTCCACTGTTAACAATCCGAAATGGAACATGAAAATGGGACGTAAACGCGAAACGCTTAACATTAATCGTTATTAGCGAGTTATGGCTGTCTTGGGTAATTGCAGGATGCGATTTGTTAGGACAGTAAAGGGAATTTTCACGAGGACGACGAGATAGTGGTCGCTTTGGCCGGAAGTTTAAAGCGGTTGGAGCAACCGCTGGTTTTCGACTGGATATTGAATATTTATGTTGGGTTAAGGACGTTGGATATTAAACGAGATATTCATCTCCTCGAGGAATTTCTCTTTGGGCGATTAGAATTGCCAGGTTTAACGTTAAACGTTGAATATTCACGTCGGTTAAATTTCTAAAGTTAGATTTCGAAATATTGATTATAATATTATTATTAAGATTATAATATTGCCTCCTCACAGAATTTTTCTCTAAGCGAACAGAGTGGCAACTGGTTTTCGGTTAGATATCGAATTGATTTATATGGAGTTAAAGATGTTAAATATGGTATCAAATACGACATTAATCTCGTGGCAGAATTTTTCTTTAATTCGAAGATGAATCTGAAAGATACGGTAGATATTACTATGAATAAATGTATCCCGGAATAAATAATTAATTCCCACACATCGTCCGTGATCCTTCTCGAAGAAATGTAAAAATAATTACCTCCTACTGGTTTTGATAATTCGTTCGATAAAAAGTGAAATTTATTTCAGTCGGATTAGGGAAGAAATAATGTATAGGATTTAGAAATTGCTGTAACAGTAATATCAATAGTCGCTTATCGGCTTTCGCCTATCGCGACCTTGTTTCGACGCGTACAGTGATTTTTCTTATTTTCTACTTCTATATTCGAATCGTGTTCATAAGTCTACTCGTTTTGACCAGAAGGTCCTTGTTCTTAGGATCGTCTGTTTAGGAATTAATATCGAGCTATATCGCGTGGCTTTATTAATCGCGTAACATTAAGTTTTAATATTTCCAAGTCTAAGTTTATGAAATTATTCTTTTGCCTCTCTAATTTGTATAACGAACTTCTACGAAGTATCCTGTTATTTCAATTGTCGTATTTTATCAAAGTGATGTACAAGTTACTTTACTTCCTTGTATCTTATCAGAACAATATTTACCTTATATTAATCCACGCGTTTCAATAATTTTATATGTATTTGTACGACCTTAACATGTTATTTCATCCTTTGTTCTTTTATGGATAAAAAGTACTCACGTATAAAATCGGCAGGGTTATAGTGTGGCAGTAGCGTGAGTCCAATCGTGGAGAAGAACCTGCCAATATTCGTTGTAGGGCCATAATATGCCACCTGGCCACGACTCAACAGCAGGATCTTGCTGAAACTGTGGAACATCCTGGAACTGGGCTGATGCACTGTTACCACGATGCTCTTGCCTTCTTGTTCAGCGTATTTCTTCAATCGTGAAATCAGTCCTTGTGCCGAATGCGAGTCCAGTCCGCTCGTTGGTTCCTGGATAATCGTATTATTAATTATTTTACTTTGTACTTGCATCGTGGAATGGTACAGGAGTCAAGGATCCTGAGAATCGTTATTTTTTCATTTCTCTCGTTTCTAGTAAAGCGTCGTTCCTTTGGAATTTTTGGGTAGTTTGGAAATTAAACTGCAGTTACTGCCAGAAGTAATTCAAGAATATAATACAGCAGTTCTTGCATAATTGCGAGATATTTGGAAATTTTCTAGATAATTTCTAAGCTTTGAAGTTTATTTAGGGATCGTACAACATATGCAATCTTTGAATATTTTAGGAATATTAGAAATTTTCTAAAGTAACTTGATCGAGATAACCTAGATATTTCCAATAACTTTAAAAATATCCCACGCTGTAGCAGAGATAGAGTAGAAAATATTTCAAAAATAATCAAGCACGCTCTAACGATAATAAAGCCTCTAAAGTAGACAAAAATACGAAACCTTGTGGAATATTGGATCCCAAAGAAAATTCTAAGGAAAATTACCACTACTAAAGAATTTTTAAAGAAGATTGTTACCAACAAATTGTTTCAACGGAAATGAACAGAAGGTAAAGTATTCTAAAGAAGCTGCACGAGAAAATCCTCGTTCCTCTCTATTATCAGCAACATTAAGAAGCTTACGTCGAGCAACATGAGCGAGGGATTGGTGAGGAGTTCGCAGGCTATGCTCGTCCTCTTCTTCTCGCCGCCGGACAGTCCTCGTTTCGTGTAATCCCCGATAACTAAAGAACAAAAAGTAAAAAACAAAGTTGAAGAACGTTACACGACTGTCTATGTAATAGGGCGAATCTTTTTGGCTCGCCATTATCTCGCGTTCGTAATTAATTAACACTAATTGGCGGACGTGTCCGTGATCTCCCGTGGCGACTAAGGATGGATACCTCGATTCACGCGGAAAGACACGAAGATGATGGGCGCCGTGGTTAAAAATACGCCGCTCGAAATACGTAATTGGGATGCAAGACGCGCGATACATATTCCGCGAACTTAGTCTCCTCTTGTCTGTCCACGGTGTCTTCGAACTTTGTTGAATTTTTTCTTTTTTTTTTTTTTTTTTAGAGGCCAAACTGATCAACTTTGCTGTTTGATAATTTGCCGAGTTTCGTTACACGAGTAGGCGATCAATTCTTAAGAAAACAATTTGATTTTCTATGTTGGTGTACTGCGAGAATATGAGACGAATGATAGCCGATTTTATGGTAAATGTAAAGAATAGCGTTTGTAACATCGCTGTACTTCCCTACACTTTTCAATTTGTACAGTCGGTCAACGTGACTTCTGAATGGTTCGTATTGTACGACTTGAGTATCGTAAGTTTAGAGCCATATTAGAATGGAGAACGTAGGATGAATATTAGAGTGGATGTTAGTAGAACCGGAGGGAAATTGGACGGAGGAGAGGTGAATTTATGGTTTCGTACTGTATTCTGAAATTTTCTTTATGACGTGGGTAATGCAGAACTGAGAGACTCGCTTCTAGAGGGAAAAATAAAGTTTGTAGTAATTCTAGGAATCGACATTTTTAGATATTTGAAGAAGCTTTTTTGGTAAAATATGTATACTTGTTCAGCGCTGGAAATTCATTTTGCTTTGCAAATAATTGCTCTTTACTTTCGAGTAGTCTTTACGTTTTTACGAGAAGCAGTTGTTAAATCAATTTATTGGAATAATTCCAATAGTTTTATCAACAAATAATAGAAATGTGTTGGAAAAAGTTTGAAATTGCTCTGGAGATATGTATAATACAATGACAAAATATACAATGACCATCGTTGTGATTAACAATAAAAGGAATTAAATTTGTTTCTACAGAAACAGTGGAAAAAGCATCGATGTGTTCAATTTAATTATACAATTTCCTAATTACTTCGTTTCCTTTCATAACTCCCAAACTCGCTCCGGGTTAACAATTAAAACCGATCAACAATCAAATCCCGTTTCGTTCGCGACAACGCTCCCGTTTCTACTACTGTATTCATTTTTCTCGTCGCGGAAAATTATCGAAACTCGATACGAAGGTAAATTCCGGATCAACGACCAAAAAAGGAAATGAATGAAAATTCTCGTTCCATCGGTCCTTTCTCGATTGAAATATAAAATCGTTTCGTCTGGTCCTGAAAACGATTCCAAATTGGATTACGAACGCGACAAACCTGTAGCGTTGCTGCAAAAATAAAAAAAAAAGAATTTAACTCGAATTTATTCCCTATCCAATTAAACGAAAAAAAAAATTGCTAGGTTGCTCATCAATGATGAAACTCATCGGTCAAACGATATCTCTGCCGTAACCGAAATAAAGCGAGAAGAAAATCAAACAAAAAGTTAACAGAGAAAAATGGTTTTCACTGGTTGCTGTACAATAAAAGCGTTATTCAAGTTTTCTGATCACTTTTTATTACCTCTCACTCATTCGTTGATTCATTCTGAATCAACGATTAATTTACAATGAAACAAATATGACGTTTGGTGTATTTCTTTTTCGTTTTTTCAAATAAAACAGGAATTAGTCCACGTTCGATTCTTTTCGTTTAACGTTTCTTTAACGTTTAACGTTTAAAGTTTCACGCTTCTTCTCGTTTAACGTTCAACGCCGACTATTTTTACCTTTAATTTCCTATATTCCATTTTTAACTCTGTCGTAGCTTTTTATTGACCAACGGTGTTAATCTATTTTTTTTCTTTTTTTTTTTGCGAGAAAAATTGTCGACGAGACAAACAGAGAAATTTGAGAAAAATTTTTACAAAATATCGTTAGGTATATCAAGGTATTTCTCAACCAAGAAGATTTCGTTCGAAGGAAAAGAAGAAACTATCGATCTCCATCGATCCGAGGCATTGATCAATCAAGAAGTTAATCTTCCACGTGATTCCATAATCGAGAAACCGGACGCCAAACAATTTCATAATTCGCGAAACATTAACGGTTACTTTATTACGTAATAACTTCTTCATATAAATAAATATGCCTTTCTCGATCTCGCACGAATATACGTTCACAATGCTATTAAATTCAACCGGAGTCAAATCAGGTCAAACGCAGTTCGAAGGAAGCAACTTTCATCGAAACGTGGCTTTAAGTTAATCTTGGTTGGACTTCAAAGCGTTTCGAGGAATCGGGATAAACGATCGATGCCAGCAGAAACGATCGTGATTCAGCGAGCTGTAACGCGTCGCGATAACAAACGATTTCGCGAATCTTTACGAGGAGGGATGAATGAGTTACGATCGCGGAAATCGTCGATCAAAATCGCAGGACCGAGCGACGATAAGGAGGACGATGGCGAGCAACGATGGCGAGCAACGATGGCGAGCAACGATGGCGACCAGCGATGGCAACGCGATCAACTACGTTGCTGATGGCCCGTTTCTTACCGCTGGAAGTCATAAATCGCCACCGACTCCTCGTTCGACGTTCATAAACAAATTATGGCGAATTTACACGGCTGCGACGCGAGAGATCGTCCCAGTTTCGCGAGCCCGCGCAGACGCTTTGATCTCCGTGGAAACAAATGCGAGAAATCGTGCGAAATTGGTGCTTTTATGCAAAGTGATTTACGAATATATCCGAATACTCTTAGAAAACTTTTACGTATATATCGTACGTGTTATTTAAAACGTATTGCAATTGTATTACGACCGTTATGATCATGTGTTACGATCTGAAAATGTATATAGAATCATCCTGAGAGTGTAAGATATTTAGCGCAAAGATATGTTTAATTACAAATTATTACATACATATATATGTATAGAAGGAATATGATATATAACAATATTCTATAATATGATAACATATAATAATATGTAACGTTCGTTTTAATATAAATTTCAAGCGGTCCGATCAAGACAGAATCGAACAGTAACGTCGTATTTGAAGATAGAATTCGAAAACGTGTTAGTTTATAGTAGAACGATTATGTGGGAGAAAATTTAACGCGAGTGAATATTTTAGTACGAAATACACGATTTGGAATCATACGTTAATTATTATGTATACCGTAGCAACCGTGATTCTTGCAGTCGATCGATATAATCGATGGTAAAATTTTTGCATCGAGTTTTGATTTATGTAGGTAACGTTTGGTTGGGGTTGAAGTACAGTGGACGTTGCAACGAATTGATTTACGTAATTGGATATGTTATAACATTGTATAATTAAACATGTTGCGTGTGTGGTTACGGTATTTTTTACTTTGTCCTTGTTACGTAAATGTTGGCGCTTGATAAAAATTCGGGAGGGTAAAAATTGTTGCGAAATGTTTAATTGCATAAGGATCGCAGCAAATAACTATTCTGTTTTTATCTTTCTGAGCGTGTAGATAGGTACGTGCAAATTATAATTCAGTTAAATATACGGTTATTTTCTCTGCAGTTACGAATTTCAAATTTAATTAAAAAATAATAGCAGCAGCAACGATGTTACTTTCATTCGATATTAAAGACATTAACAATGCATTAAAGGAAAATATACCGTGGTTGCCGCGTAGCCTGACCTCATTGTTACAACATTGTAATAACAAATAAAATTCCGGTTCGACCCACATATAAAATCCATGTTTTCCTTTGTATCCCTTTTTACATATTTTCTTTCAAAATATTTCGTTTTCATTTATAATTACAATCGTGAAACAGAAAATGTTGAAACAAAACATATACCACAAAATTGGATCAAATAATGAAATTAAAAAGGAAAGGAAGGAACGAAATGTCAGGAGTTCATTGACTTCAATTTTCATTTTCCTTTATCGCGTAATGTGTAAAGCACATAATTTGTTTTCTTTATCTGAATTACTCGAGCCTGAATTTAATCAGCAAATTTGGAAAAATTTTTCTGATACTTTAAGCATTAATCGAGTACAATATAACTTTAAAATCTTATAGTTTGTTAACATTAAAATAATTATCAAACACAAAAACCAGGTATAAATGTATCGCGTGCTTACAAGTACACTTACGACGATCACATTCAAACGATCTAATAAAAAAGAAACAGAAGGAAACCGGAAAATTCGACAAAATCCTAAATCTATAAAATTACTGATTAGCCATTTTAACCGAACTGATAGTTTTAATCAAGTGAAATAATACACTTTCCTAACCTCAAAATGATAGTCGAACACGAAAATCCGAAAAAAAATATGTAGGAATATCGTGCGTAAAATCGTTTGTAACAACATCATCGAACAATCAGATAAAAACGAAAGATAAGCAAGAAATTCAGTAAAATTCTAATTGTACGAAATTCCTGCGAAAAATTACACGTTATTTATCCATTCCGACAATTCCTAACCTCGAAATGATTGGTCAAACACGAAAATCCGATATAAGAATGACGCGTGTAAATTCGTTTGTAAGAAGCATTACACAAGAAGTAAAAGTAAGAAATTCAACAAAATACTAAATCTATAATTCTTCCTACGAAAAATTACGAATTGCCTACTCCTTTGAACAATTCCTAACCTCCAAACGATGGTCAAACACGAAAACTCAATATGATCATCTCTTGTGCAATCCAATCCAATATCGTAAGTCTTTTCAAACGACCAAATAAAAAAATAAAACGTTCGAATAAAGGTGAAAGAAGAAAAATGCAATAAAGTGAGACACCGTGGCGCGCAAAAGCAGGCCGCCACGTAGAGAACGACCGCAGGGGCTTGGCACGATCCGTCGATCGTGTCCGATCTATACTCACTGGTGTCTTGGCAGGCGGCGAGGTCGAGGACCTCGATGATATGATCCACGCACTGCATCTTCTGGGAGTGCGAGAACGTGTCCGGAAGCCTGAGCCTCGCCTGGTACTGAAACACACAAACAACAAGAACTGTCAGGTCGCAAGAAACAAAAAATATCAAAAAAAAAAAAAAAAAGAAAGAAGAAAAGATGAAAGAAGAGAAAGAGAGAAGAGAAAAATGTTGGATCGACGATTAAATCGGCGAAAGCGTGTAACAGAAAACGGTAGATAGGAACGACGAGAAGGAAGATCGGTATCGTGGCGGACTTTACGGAAAGTTGAGACCGCCTTTTAACCCAAGCCACGGCCCCGTTTACGCATTAAACAGCAATGTAAGCAAAAGCCGGCGGCGTGGACGTGCATTTCCGTTTCGTAACATCCAGCCCACTTTGTGTCTATTATTACCATCTGACACGTACCCCCGGGGATGCACCGGTCCGCTCGTAATCGCGATCGTTAAATCAATTACGATAACGCGCCGCAGCAGCCGTTACGTTCCTTGCGAAACCCACCCAACAAGCCATTTTTCGATCCAGACGGGTCGTCACTTGGTTTCCTGGCCTCGTCTTTCTCTGTAGATTCTTTCAAGCTTTTGAAAGTCTTTCAGGTTGAGAGAATTTTGGTCGTTCGAACGATGGATTTTCTCCCGTTTGCTGGATCTCTGATCACGTTTTTAACTTCTTGAACACGTGTTTGCAGGAAGAGAGAATTTCAGTGGTTTGAGAAGTATTCTTTGGTTATTTAACATTTTTTGAAGGTCGATGGGTTTGGATGATCAGGCTATTTTCATAACTCGAAGGTGGTTCTTTGGATTTATTGGCTTCTTCGCTGCTTTCGATCGATTTGGTTCGGCGAGTATTTTCAATATCTTTCGATGAAATTTAGGATTTTTGGACGAAGAATTTCAGCGATTTGTAAACGATTCTTTGGTTATTCTGCATTTCTTAAAGATCGATGGGTTTGAGTCAATGGATTACTTTGATAATTCGAAGGTAGTTCTTTGTATCTATCTGGTTTCTATCTTTTTAATGAAATTGCCTGGTGAAAGAATTTCAATGATTCGAGGACAGTTCCTTAAACCTGTTAATCCTTCGAAGGACCTTTCAGGTTAACGTTGCAACTTTTCAAAACTCCATAAAATAATAATACGTAAACGAAAAAGAAATACTTAGAAAAGCACGATACTACTAACCGCAATATTGAAAATCGAATTCAACGAAACAAGTTTATATTAAAACAAGTAAGAAGTTGCCTTGGCGCAACATTTGTGCTTAACGAGTTAAACAGAAAGTTCGACATAAAACTGTTATCTCTTTGGAAGGTGTATCCAACTTTTCCAAGTTATTACCCCAACCTTTTACAACTTCGCAAAATTATAAAACACAAACGTGTAGAGAAATACGTAGCTACGAAGGTATAAGCACTATGTACTTGGCATAACTGCTAATCGCAGCATCAAAAGTCGAATTCGAGAATACGTGTTCATTAAAACAAGTAAAACGTTGCTTCCACGCAACATTTTGTGCTCAACGAGTTAAACAGGAAAATCAGAATTGAAAACTAGAAACGCTGGTTTCCCACGCTGGATAGTTCCATCGATTATCTTTTTATAACTAACCACAACATTAAAAAAATCCAATTCAACGATACAAGTTTATTGAAATAAAGAAAACGTTAGGCGCAACATTTCTGCTCAACGAGCGAAATAGGTCTATCTGAATCGAAAACCAGAAAAGCTGTTCCATCGACGATCTTACCATCGACTTGCCAATTAAATAGACAACACGCGAATTATGTAACGAAGGAACTGAGAACTTTACAGCGAAGGAGGAAGCTACGTGTCATGTGTCAGGTTGTAACGAGCTACACCTTCGACAGCTCGATCAGGAAAGAGCCACCATCGGTCTTACGCGATTCTACACGTAGTGCATGGACTTTCCTCGTCTTGAAACGCGTTCACGTGCATTCGATAATTCGGGGACACGCGAGAACAAGCGTGTTAGTATCGAAGGGAAACGCGCGGTCACTGCCGCCTTTGGAATTCTTTCATGAACGTCGTTTGAAATTTTCCCCGGGTTCTGCCCTAGAATTCGAGAAATTCACCCACCGAAAACAAAATGAATTCCAAGCTATTTGCTTTATTTTCCATGTACTGGAGTTTTAAGCGGGCTCCAGTTACATTGGATTTTTTTTTTTTTTATTATATCTTATATTTTATTCTTAAGTCTTGCGCGGTGTTGTTGCTTTCTATTGCTGGATATTTTAGGAGACGTGGAATTTCCTAATCTGTGCGGTAGAATTTTCGTAGGTTTCGACTGTTTGGTCGTGTCGTGTTCCGAACACGCATTCCTCGAGGGGAATTAGAAATTCAACAAAGACAGAGCCAGGTTAGCTGTGTGACAAAAATTGAAGATTAAGGGACATTGTGTTTCTTTCTTGAAGCGGCGCTTTCTATAAATAGTTTGGCACGTTTAATTACGCAGAATAAAGGTATGTTCCGTATTAGATACCGAGAAGACAAAGACTTCCATGAAATATTAACAAAATATACAGTTTCCTAACGTTAACGTAACTTAGAGTCCCTCGCGCGTTTCAACATTTTTATACGATACATTTTACTACGAGACACACTTATTGTTAAGTAAGTATAATCTTATACGAAGATCAACGTACCAGATTAATTTGAGTAAAAATAGCTCTTTCACAGAACATACGAACAATTTACGCTAACTAATTTAATTAACAAAATCTACACTAACATCTATTCTAACATCCGTCGATGATCGTATTTATAAATGTTTCGCGCTTAAATACGTTAGTGACTCGATAGAATTTTATATGCATACGTATGTCTATATCTTTCTTTATTGCTACATAGATAAATACGTGCACAAGTTACCGAGTACAAAAGATAATTCTACTACGATAGAAACGTTTTCGAAAGTAGACAAAGGAAACGCTTACGTGGAGTACGACGGTTGAAATAATTTTCGATCGCTAAGGCCCAACGATAAATAAAATCGATCGTTCCTCAGCCCCGTTGACTCGTATTTCTGCTCGAATGGAAGTCTGGAATCAGGCGTTCGATGCCTCCGCCGGTGGGCTTTTAAAATTCTATTATGTGGCTGATTAATAGTTCCACTTAATCATTCGACGAAAGTATGCGCAACTACATAAAACTGCCGATAATGGCGGTCGACGCGGTTGGTTAACTTAAATCAATGTAAAGCAGCCAATTAAACAGCCCATTGTTTCCTAGCCGTCTATTTGAAATTCCGCTCGAACGAAACCATTAAGCATTAGGCTTAATGAAAGGAAACTCGATTCTCATCTGTTGGTGAACAACGCGTTGCTCGCGAAAATTTACACGGCGACTCGAGGAGCACTCGCGGATATTATTATCGAGGATATTACGTCGGAAACGTTTTGATTAATGCATCCACTACTATGTACGGGGATTCGATTAAGGAAACTTTGATCGGTGGCAGTTTACTTTTTCCTTTAGAAAATGTAACAGCGACCAGACAGAAACAGGCAGAGGTTTATCCTTTCTTTTAGAAAATTGAATAATATATAGGGAGAATTATAGAGTGTTTTAGAAGAATGTGTTATGAGAGAAAGCTGTGAGAATTCAATCAAATATTTGTTCTAGTTTAGATCGACTGTGTAGTACGTACTAAATCTGGTAGGATGAAGTTGTAAGGAAACTATTGTATTATTATTCAGCAGATACTAAATAAATATCTGCCTCACTTTTTTTCCAGTAATCAAGAAAAGAGAACAAAAATTCTTCCAATTTTCACTCTGAAGTACAAACAATAATAAATAAAGTTGAAACAGTCAACCTTTAATATACACCTAAGTACGAGTATACTGCATACAAACAACTGTAATTAAAAATTCTACGACTTAAATAAAATAAGCATACGTAATATCAACACACGAGTGCCGTTTTTTCTCTATACGAGCACTATGCTCTCTATATATGACGCGCATATGTTCGCGTTCACAAGTCTTTTTCGCAAAATCCTGCAAATTTGCTGCCGTCACCAGCAGCGGCAATTGTGTAAACCCGCACACGTGTTAATTTGATCAAAAGCGTCCGTTTTATTCGCCTGTTAATTTATTAATTCCAAAGAGAGAGAAAAAAACACAGACTCGCTAATTTCATACGTAGCTTCACCCTGAAAAATTACAACAATTACTACACCGATATTTGTGCAAATTCGCATTCTCACCGACGCAACTATAAAGATTTTTCCATATATATATTTATAGTTGTGTCGTAACAAGTATGTACCTTACTTTGCATATTCTATATATATTTCTGCACGTGGCTGTTTGCCATCGATAGCAGACACGACTAAAAAAAAAGAAAAGAAGAAATTTGAAATTCGCTTTTTTATAAAACAGAAGCTCTACATCATGTTTCTATCTTTATTATGTAGAACGCTATATTTCTAATTGCATCACTTGTGCGTCAGAGGGTAAAATTATTACTTACACCGTCATCGATCTGGCCCTAGTTTCACAATATCGGCTGATCTTCGGTTCATTCGTGACGCCGTAGGCGGAAAGTTGCACCGCTTTCGCGAATAGTGGCGTATCTTGCGCTAAGTCAGCCTTGTAACACCGTTGAAAATGACTCGCTAACATTTGCCCGCAAATCTCGAAGAACCTCTCCACTAAAATCTACACTCATCCTAGTTGCGTTACCATCGATGTCGCACGTTCATACATTTTCGCGTATCACGCGAATTCTCATTATTTTTGTCCCTCCGAATTTCTTACGAATACGAGATAAACCGCAGCCGAGAAACGGCTCGTAAAGTCTAATTTTTCTTCGGTCGCGTCAGTTCGTCTCGCGTGGCCGATTCTCCAATTATTTTCGTGTGCACGCGGCTTAAGGTGGACGTCGACTCGGTCGACACACCCTGCCTTGGCCGCGGCGGGCAACGCGGACGAACGTGCCATTTTCTCGACGGCCGGGAGTCCGTTACACAAGAGGATCCGTTATGCGGAGAGAGAAAGTGGCGGCCAACGATATTTTGCTGCGGGTATAGCGGTGGTCTCTCGGCCAGCAGGAAACTGGACTGCTCCAGAACGGAGCACGACCGTGAACGTCATCTCCGCCGGCTGGTTTCCATAGAACGACGGCGACGTGTCGGCCATCACGTTCCACGCGGAGAAAAGGGAAAGTGAGAGGCGGCCGAACCATTCGTTGAATAGCTTTTCGATCAATCCGTCGTATCGATTTTATAAATACGCAGGAAAAAGCTTTCGAACAAGAGAACAATGGGACGTTTCGAGCGGAGGACGACGGGATCAAGAGAAACGAAGTGTAGAGTGCTGTAGGATTCGGGTCTCTGTTCGTCTCCTTAACCAGGTAAGGCGAGTCGAGGATTAAATGCGCGCAATTGACTCGCTCGAACGAATTGTTTGTAGATGGTTTCGACTCTAGGAAAGGAAGAACGAAAGTTGTAACCGAATATGTGGTCCTCCACTTTGATCTGAAAAACCGAGATCGGTTTGGTTTCGTTGGTAACATCGGCAAAACTGCTCGATCTTGCGAATAATATTTTAACGCGATACCACGCTACGATAGAAAAAATATGATAAAAGAACGACGGGATAGAATTCGAACAAGTTGACCAGTTTAATAGAGAAATGTCTGAACTAGAAGATTATCGTCCAATTCCAGGCAACTTTCTACGAAATCGCCGATACGCAGAACATCCGAAGACGACAAACCCATGGAAACTGTAAAGTTCTTCTACGAGTCAAAATTTGTTCTCGTTTCTCGATGATCTTCGTTGAACAATCGGCTAAAATATCTACAAGGAGGAGTAGGAGGAGGAGGAGGAGGAGGAAACGCGGAGAGTCGACGTAAAGGCGCGTCCATAATTGTAAGTACGGTGACAGGGATACGTTGACGGCGAGAGAAAGGCACGAGGAGGAAGAAATACGAGCCCGTGGACGAAAACAACGTGACACGACAAAGTAAGAGAATTGGAGAACGTAAAAAAAAGAGCGAGATAAACGATGGCAGCGGTTGCTTTAAGCGTATTATGCACGTAGGGAGACGGCGCCGAATGTTTTTGAAACACGTAAGACACGCGCTCGGCGGTTCACTGACCGAGTTATGACGTCACCACAACTCTCTCTCTCTCTCTCTCTCTCTCTCTCTCCCCACTTCTCTTTGTCTGTTTTTTTCGTTCTACCACCCTCTATTTGTCACGGGGCAACTCCTGTCTCCCTTGCCATAATCGAGAGGCCAACGTCCCGTTGGATCGGTTTCGTGTGTCACACACATGTGTTTCATGAGTACTTACGTACTTACTTGCTACCGCGAATGTTTCTTCGACACGTATGACGTTCGTTTTTGTGCTTAAAGAAATTTTTATTTTTGGCAGTTTCGTCGTCTGAAGCACACGGGGATCGCAACGTCACGTTCATGAAGATCGATCGTTCGAAGAATAAAATATTGGTCGTTCCGGATTGTCTTCCAACGATAGAATTAAGAATTTCCGTCGCTTTTGCGCTGGGGATATATTTTACGTGATTGTTTCGTTACGTAGATTTGTGACGAGGACGAGAGTTTACTAAGGTTAATCGGTTGGTTCGCGATGGAATTAAACGGTAATAGTTTTATTCCAGTACCTGCTGCGGTTGAGAAATTTTCAAAAATACAGTTGGTTGGTAGTATATTCTCTTTCGTGGAAATTTTCCGACCAAAACCAACAATTTCTCTTACACGATGCTGATAAGCTGAACGATAAAATCATATATAAGGTTCGGCGAACAAATTGCAAAAATCACAGCCAACCGTGATACTACGATACGGAGAGCATGGAAATTTCCATTAAACCTGTTTTAAGAATTCCTTATTTATACTGTGAAAAGCAACCATCGCCAAACTTGCTTCGCTATAATTCGTAACACGGATAAGTGTCTCTGCTTCGAAAGAGTATCTGGCTAAAACGAAACACGATAAATTTATGTGTCTAATTTCGTGAACATTCCAATTCACTTATTCGGACCAGAGACACGAGAACGAAACGTCAAAACAAAGCGCAACGTATCTACCAATAATACGATCGATATCCAAACACTAACAAATATACGTATCGTTCATTCGAACATTCAACAGACTGTGACAGTCTAAAATCTAAAATTCCCAAGAAATTTAATCAATTCGCTAATGGACGTTTGCGACACCCTTGCTTGGTCTTCCTAGCGCGTTAAATCCGCGAAAATGCAACGGCTAGGTCGGTTGGCTTGTAGCCCGCATTCCAGGCGATCCCGCGCTCGAGGTGTCCTCCTAATTTTCTGTCGCGGAGCCTTCATAAATTTCGCGCGGAACTTGGCACGCACGCAGCGTGCCGATTTTCCTGGAAAACAGGGAAACACCGCGGGCCAGAATCGGCCGCTTCCTATTTCGCCAGCCGCCTCCGGAATCGGCCGATCTCGTCTAGCGTGTCTGACTATGTCTCTCTGTTTCTACTTGCGCTCGTCTGGCGGTAAATACGGACGATTTACGAGTTTCTCTGCCATCGAAGCGTTTCTTTCTTCCGACGGTAACGAGATTACACCCTTTGTCGATTATTAATTCACCTTGTTTTTTAGTATATATATTTTCTAAGTTATATACGTAAATGACGAAGATTCGTGCTTTGTTTTCTGACCAAGTACTTGCATCGTCATTTACGTAAAAAATTGCTTTTAAATGTTGCTAAATGAAGAAAAATTATAAATATCGTTTTCTTAGGTCTTTTGAAGTCGTTATTTATATTGTTTGTATATCATTTATATTATTTAAATTATACCATTGTATTATAATACTTATGCCAGATACGAGTATTTTTTTTCTTAGAGTCTTCTAAAGTATTATTCGTATTATGTTCTTTTGTTTGATTAATTTATATGCGATTATGGTGAACTACGGATGTTCCGTGTGATATTATGACGACTGTACGACTAGTTTTCACCGTCGTAGAACGGTAATTATTTTATACATTCTCTATATAAATGAATTAAACGATACAAAGAAAGATAACGCGAATGAATCGAATGTTATAGAATGTTCAAGAACTATTATTAAATCGTAAATAGGAATACTAAGAATAAATTAGCATAGAACAGTGCAATAATTAATGTTCGATGCGGTATTAATGTACGGTCGAATGAATCTATAAGAAATTAGATCCGAGAAACGAATTCTTTATTCTTGGTTAACGACCGGAGTAAACTTTTACGTCAGATTATAAAATATTTTAACGAAGTAATTCCCTCGTTCTACGATTCTACTATCGCGAGAATCGAAATTATTCGGCACTAATTAGGCACGATTAACGAAATTTATTTAGTCGAATCTAAATAGGCTCCGCGGACCGCACGATTCGAATCGAATTTCGTTACAATTTGGAAGATAAATGCTTCTTTTTTTTAATGTCTATTGTTTTATGAAACGATCATAGCCTAAAGAAAAGGTCCGGCATTTTTTTCGTAATCGCGTACATGGATGCAAATTCGATGGGTTTTATGACAGGGATCTTTGGCTTCGTTTAATGGGAACTCGTTCCATCGGTTTTATCGTTCGATGCAGTGATCGTTGGAATTTATCGGTCCGCTACATTATCATGCCGAGGGAAATATTTAGACTTTTGCCATTTGATAAGATCGGTTTTATGGAAATTGCTTGCTTTTACGAGGAAGGATTTCGCTACGAACACAATATATAAATGTATATAAATATCAAAGCTTTTCTCTTTCGCTTCGATTCTTTCCCTATTTCTCACGAAACGATCGCAACTATATTCGATCAGATAGTCGTCTTTATGCTTCTCTGTTCTATGAAAAACATTCGAAAGCACGAAACGAGCATTTTCGACCGATTAAACTGATAAATTCGTTCACCTCTATATTTTATTAAAGTATCCATTTTTTTTTTTTTTTTTTTTTTTTTTTTTTTTTTTTTTTTTTTTTTTTTTTTTAACAAAATGTTCCAAGCCACCGTTATAATAATAATTCCTCACTGATGCAACCTATAGATTCGTTCATTTTTATATGACACAGTGTTCTGCAAACCTGTTGGTATATTTTCTACGAAGGAAATAACCTTTCGGAACAAAGAGCGTAATTCTATACGAAATCACCGTCATAAAAATATTTTCTGATCGATCGAGCCGATAAATTCGTTCGCTTTTACGTTCTTTGCTGTGTCTGTACGTTATATATCGTCTTTTTCTTTATTTAGCATTTTCTGCATTAATATATTCTCTGCGAATGTGGCAATTTTTTTTTACTCACAAGAAGAGTAGTTCCATGAGAAATTACTGTCATAAAGGTACCTTCTGATTGATCGAACGAATCAATTTGCTCGTTTTTTAATATTCTTTGGTACTCTATAGATGCGTTGATAAATTTTTTTAACACGTAGACGAAAAAGGGCCAATTTCGTGCGAGACGCGATCGTTTAGAAAGATAAAGAGCAGTAGACTGACCTCGAGAGTCTGTCGTAATGTGAGATCGGGAAAGAAAACGTCCTGCTGTTGCACGTAACAGATTCTTCTGCGCCATCTTTTCGTCAGCCTTTCACGATTCAGCCAGATTTCACCCCCGTCCACGCCTACACGGCCTGACAGGCAGTTCAATAACGTCGTTTTGCCGCAACCTGTTCAAATAAAATCAACATTTACATTTATCAGAAGGACAGAAATGTAACTCTTATCAAATATCGTATCAAATATATATCTCACTTATATCATAGAAAAATTTAACGTGCAAGCTATTCGAATAGCTTATTCTTATAGTTAATTCTTATATAATCGGATGACATTAATTCTGTAATCTCAAGAAGCAAACTGTCTTTAGATCGAGTTCGTTTATTTTTTAAATTCGTCTTCTTCTTTCCTTTTCTTCGCTGTCCGACCCTTTCTTCTCGTTGTACGAAATTTTAATAATAAATCGAATTTGAGTAACTCAAGAAACTAGCTCCCATCCCTTCTTCTTGTTTCGCAAAATCTTACGCAAACACGTCAAGCTTAAACGTACCGAGAAATTGGCTTGAAACCATTGACGCTAATCAGCGACCGACAAAATTTCTCAGCCTTCCTCCTTGCTTCTTATTTCATAAAATTTTACAGGGATTCTAGCGTCATTAAAATTTAAATAAATAAAATAAAATAAAAACAGCCAACTTGGATGAACCAAGAAACTGGCTCGAAATTACTGACACCAATTAGCGACTAAACAAAATTTTCCCGGCCTCCTTCTTTATCTCATAATATATAACACAGAATATTTTACAGGAATCCCAACTTCGTTAAAAATGCCCAACTTGAATAAACCGAGCAACTAGCTGAAAAACACTGACACCAATTAGCAAACCGAACAAAATTCCACGCTCTCTCTTCTTCCTTTTTATTTCATAAAATTTTACGCAAACCCTAGCTTCATTAACGATAAATCTGCCCAACGTTATTTACATCAAGAAACTAAATTTAAAACCACCGACACACCGATAGGAAAATTCCTCCCTTTCTCGTTCTCGTTTCACAAAATCCTACGTTAAAAATGCCTCGAATAAATCAATGCTTAAATAAATCACGAAACCAGCTCGTCCTTTTCTTCCTTCTTTCTTCCATAATTTTACGCGCATCGCGCAACTTGGTGAATAAACGGAGGCAGCTAACTTTTCAAACCACCGACCTCCAATTATCAATCGAAAATATTTCCCTCTTTGCCTCCTATTTCATAAAATCGTGCACGAACAGCTTCATTAAAAATACCAAGCTTAAATAAACCAAGGAAGGAACCAGCTCGAAATCACCGACACCAATTACCAACCGAACGAAACGAAAACCTACATAAAGCAACGTAGTTTTTCGTGACAGGAAGCGTATGCAATATCGAAAGAGTAAAATGTATGTAATCCGACTGCACGAGGTACGCCCATTGAATGCTTAAGTGTTGAACAAGCGGCGTCCCAACGGTCGGAATAGTAGATTTTATTCCTAGAATCGTCGCCGTTCCGGCAAGATATACGATGTCCGACGTGGAAATACGCTTGGCGCGTTCGGTTCGACCGGCGACGTTAACGACAAACCGTGAAACGGCCGCAGTGCACGGATGATTTGTACTCGCGTGCCCCGTACTCGCGGGCTTGCGGCTTGTTAAACGAATATCAAGGGGAGAAAGGACGAATCTCGCGATAAATATCGCGCGAGCGTATCGCTCGTTACCAAGGCACGATACTCGCGTAGTCAGCGATCCTTGTCGCGTTTAAACATAGAAGAACCGCAGTGAATTTACCCTTAGGATAGCGATCAGGCACCGTTCGACGCGTGCTGAATACAATGAGCGGTGTTTCGCCGATCTTGTTTCCCAGGTTCTGATTGATTCCGATTTATTGTCGGAGCAGGATGAATTTCGCTTTCTCGTTTATCGCTAGTATCGTAGTGGTACAGTGCATCGATTATCGGACTGATTAGATAGATCGATTTCCATTCGTTGTTGGCGGAGGGTGAATTTCAATTTTTTTTTTCTTTTTTGTTCGTTATCAAATGGTATATATTGATCGATGTTTGCGTATATTGAAATTTTTGCGAAGAGGATAAAGGGAATAGGGTGTGCGCAGAGATTTGACAAATCTGGTAAATGTCATATTGTATATCCGGCATCTATTCTTTATTTGTTAGTAAATGAATAAATAAGTAAATTTATATATAGTTAATAGCGTACGATGAATTTCACAGCGAACTTCGTAATTAGACTACGTTCCAGACAGAAATGTAAAATCTGACGCTGGTTTATAAATAGCACGTTCTAAAATATATTACAAGTATCGAGATAAACAAGAATTAATTGAAATATCCATTGAAAAAAGAAAAGAAAAATACACGCGTCTTTCTACGTTACTTACGACAACCACGAGCAATTTTTATCATAAAAAGGAATTGCGCGTCTTCTTACGACTTTTGATAATTTGAATTAAAACTCAGAGACGGTTGATCAAAGTTCTACAGCATTTGCCAAGTATATATTCTGCAACTTCCAAATATAATATCAAGAGTACGAACTCCAATAATTCGTCTCTTAATTCCAACCTTGTCCTCGGTAGCTGAAGGCATCTTGTTGATGAACGTTGCGAAATATGGCGAACGTGCGCGCAAGTTCTCAAATAGAAGCAAAGGGGGAGGACGAGTTACGAGCGCGAAATGGTCGAAGCAGAGGAGGCCGCGAAATAAACGAATGACGCAAACTGCCACGAAATTGTCCAATAGAGGGCCACGGAAACCCGATCGGGTCATCAGCATTCGCGAGAATCGCGACGAAACAAACGGTCAATTAGCCTAAACGAGGCGAACGAAATTTTTCTCTGGGTCAAAAATTGCGTTGATCGTTGTACGTCGTGATAAATATGCATGTCGCGTCACGATCATCCTGCGAGTTTATTTTTTAGACGCTGGAAAGGGGACAGACGCGGCATGGATGAATTTAGTCCGATGTAAAAGTAATGACACGCGCTCTCGAATAATTAAACCGACGATACGGTTGCACGTTAGAAACGTTAACAAATAATTTCCACGTGAAAAATCTACCTTTGCATCGCCCCACTGCGTGTATCTCTATATATCGCAAGACTGTTTAAAAAATAAGCCGCGGACTTTAACAATGAATTCGATCGACAAGAAACTCCATTGATTAGCGAACAATTTGATAAACTAAATCTAATTTGATAAACTGAGAAGCAAAACTTACAATTAGAGGAAGATTCGACGACAGAAAATAAATTACATCCTACCGATTCGTGCGATCATTTTTAACTCCTAATTCCCTTAAACCGCAAAGAAAATTCCCAAACATCTACCAATGAAGATTTGCCTTATCTCTCGATCAATCGCTAAATCAATTCTGCCGAGAAGAGAAACTATTGATCCGAGCTTTCGTACAACCAATCTGTCGGGAGATTGAAGGATTATTCGGATTCAGGGGATCGGAGACCAGAGGCTGGAGGATTCTTAACCCTCGTCCCTTATCCCTCGAGTCTACCAACTTAATTTCCAACTTGACGTCAAAGTGACGCACGATGGTAAAGAAAGTTCGTACAACGAAGATACAGACACATGTGACTTTTAGAAACTTTTCCATCGGACAGTCGATGCAACGAACTTCATCCGAGTGTGCATTATGAAAGGATTAACGTCGATTCGTTGATATCAATTTATTCGTTAATATCAAACGTTACCTGAGGGGCCCATGACGGCCAAAAGTTCGCCGGGTTTAACAACGCCCGAGACATCTCGCAGGAGGGCTCGTTTCTCCTTGACCACCTGCAACCCCCGGAAGATTAGCTGCACCGGACGAGAATCCAGCGGGTACACCAACTGCAACGCTGAGCTTTCCACTCTGCAACAAACGATAGAAGGTTCGATTGAAACGCTTTAGTTTCATTCGTTTCGATTTCAAAGATAGAGGTTTGGTTTTCTTTGTTGATCTTCGATCGGAAGATTGGCAGGGATGCTTCTCTACAGGATTGGTGTTCGTGCTCGTCGATGTGTTTGGGGCGAAGGGAAAGTTTCCCGAAGGATTTATTTAATCGACGAGCTCGCTTCTTCGACGTGGTTCGCTTGTTTTCGTCCTTTCGAATTTCTTTCTATTTACTCGCTTGTCGAGCTAATCCGTTTTTCTTCGTCATTCTCGCGCGATACTTTTTCTCGTATTCTATATACAGATACCCGTTTAGCGCTAAATCTACCGACATTTCGTGTATACCTAATCCTACCATGAGCGGTCAAATGACCGTTTCAAAAAAAAAAAAATGTATCTTAATATGGAAAGAGATTTTAGGGAATTTTTATTCGTAAAATAAACGATAAAGACAGTTGTGAATATCGAAAAATGGGTCGTATGTATATTATAGGAAAAGTGAATAAGTTACATGGCGATACAGTAACAAACGTTGTATACAAGAAATTCTAAACGAAATTTCAAAAACGATCGTACGACCGCGCGTGGTAGTTTTAGTGTTGATATATATCTCGCGTCAATCACGCAGGAACATATCGTTCTTGCATCGAGGCGTTGAAAACAAGCTTTTAATCGCAGCAATGTTTAAAACTGTAGTCACGAATCAAAATACAAGGATTCTCTATTTATTTTTCTATGTTTGTATCGATATAGATCTGGTACGTGAAATTTGCTATTAAAATAGATGCGAGTACTTGACGATTCGTATCGACATAACGAACGATTCGGTGGAGAAGCGGAGCTTAAAGGAATTCTAATTAACTATTTGATCGTGCCGATGATTAGGAAAACGTCGTAAGCGCGAAACTAAAGGAAGCGGAATTTTTCATTTCCTTCGACGTCGTATCGATCTAATAAGCGAGAATTTTTTTCATGAAATATACCCGATCGAAGTCACTTTCTTCGTAGTCATCACTGACACAGTTGGTCACAGAAACTTTTCGCTAGTTTCCGACGTCTTTTATATACGGTGTAACACGTAATTCGGATAAATTCTGTCATTTTAAGACGAAGTTTGTTTCTCAGATACAATCGGAGAGGATTTCGAAACCTTTCAGCGAACCGTCCAGCTGCCAGAGCAACCGTCTGACAAACGCTCGGCTTCGTAATAACAATGACGTGCCATCGGAGCTATTTCGCGACAGTAATTAAAGACCGACACGCGTTACGCCACGAATCAGACCGCGTCGAACAAGATCTGGCTCGCTTTCAAATGAAATTTCCTACACGTTCCTCGTCCTCTGCCTCATCGGAATAACCTCCTTCTCCTTCCTATCCAAGTACTTTCCATCGTTCGCGGTACATTCAGACGTACCAGACCATTATTACGTCGAACAATCTAAAATAACAAATCAAATTGAATAGCGACCGGCAACAAAGATCCGAAGCACATTTAGTACATTTCGAGATAAAGTGGCTTTTAAGTTACGCTGTTCCATAACTTTCGAGCGCCTAACGTGCTTCCATCCAGTGTTTAACGTTATATCGCCTGCTGACACAGTCAGTATCTGCAACCTGTGTGCACTAGTAGAACCAGATCTACCTACAGCCACTGTAAAACCATAAATTCACTGTCAAACTGGTCGACGACTCTGACCAAACTCTGCTACAATAGATCCTTATGCCCGGTTGCTATCCGATTCTTAACGTCTTACGTAGCGACACACCGTAACGATTATGCGTGACGATTAAACGAAGAATAGCGTTGACTCGTGTGAATTCGATAACGATCTTCTTTAGTGAGAAAAAAAGAAAACAAGAGAGAGATTGTACGTTGACCGATTTAGGATTTAGAATAGCGATTGAAAGTTTTGAGGATTATTAAGGATTTTAACTGTTCGAAGAGGTGGAAAAAAGAATAGAACAAAGCTGTGAATAATTAGAAAGCTCGGCTCAGCGATTCGCACATTCGTGTCTGAACATAGAAATTAGAATAAACGCGCTGCATAGATCCATGGGCAATTTTAATTTCGTTCCTTAGACGGGAATATCTCGAGATCGAACGATGATAATGGATAACGGCGACGGTATAGTTATTAATATCGTTGAATTTGTTTTTCACGCTGTTCGAGGATATTGAAAAATAAATATAGATATCTAGCTGAAAAGATACGGACGATGTTAAAATCTCGTGTATAAAGAGCGACGGTGATCAAAAATTATTTCCATTTTGAAAATTATTTTTAATGGTGTAACCTTATCCCGAGAGGTTTTCTCGTATAACGATAAATAAAAGCAGACACTTGGATTTCATTTAGCCTCGGAAATTATTCGGAGGAGAGTAAACGAGAAACGGCGTGCGATTTTCGCGTGAAACGTTCGCCGTGATTCTGCGCGTGTAATCGAAATGAAAATTCAGTTTATTTCAAAATAAACCAGCGGAGATTTCAACGAGCGCAAAAACGGGGATCATCCAGTCGCGGCTGGCAAAAAGTTCGTTTCGCAACGTGTCACGATGTTCGTCGAAGAGAAAGGCAAGAAAGAGATGCTTAGGAAGACACGTAAAACAGCTGTGCCTCTGTAGGTTCTTTGATAAAAAACGTTTTCGACTTGAAATTGATTAATCTGTTGGGCACTTGTAACGTCATATGGCTTAGAGGAAATTACATGCAGATGTACCTAATTTTTATCCGCCTAAAAAAAACAAAACTACAGCTTAAAGATACAAGAAGAAGAAAAAAAGAAGACTTTAACGATCCATTTTACAAAATACAAGACGGAAATAAATAAAGATTTATAAAATATAGACGCGATTAGAACGCTATGAAATTTGAAATATATTTCGCACGTAGAACTTTTATCATTAAGAGTTTCGCATTAAGAATTCGTATCTTTACGTTATCGCTGCTACTTTCGAAAGAGAGATTCGATTATTACGTTGCTTTGCTTTTCATCGGCTCTCTTTATTTTTCAAATTTTCGAAGATCGTAAAATTTCATAATTGTTAGACATCGAACACTAATCGATGGATCGTGGATATTTATTTACGCATTTAAACGTGCAAAAACGTACAGGGTATACACGGTAAAGTATTCGATGTAATAGTCAAATAGCGAGGAGTGAACAGTACAAAATCTAAAGGTTGCAACAATGTATGCGATAGCACATGGCGAAAGTTATTATAAAAATGTTTATGTATTTATAGCAGATTTAAAGCCGATTGAGAAAATTTGCAAAATTCGATATTATAATACATGTAAGATAATATCCAAGATAAAGTATACGTCATAATATATGTACCAACTAAAATAATTCTCTCCAAGTTACATTTCCTAAAAATCATCATAGTCGCGAAATTACGAATTTGTTTCAACATCCGTGATCCAATAACTATAGAAAAAAAAAATCCTACAAACCTGCGTAACAGACGAACACGTATCGATTAACATTTCTATTCTAAAATTACGAACTTACTCATCCTATGCAACCCTTTCACTTTACATTATAAATACGTTACGCCATCCTCGATTTACAAAAGTTAAGATTCCCAATCTAGCTAAATCTGCTTACTTCCCTGTCATTAATGTCACGTAATTCTCCGTGGTTAAAGAAATATCCGATTAAGAAACCAACTGGTTAACGAATGCTACTAGTTCGACATCTAGACAGAGACGTGTTAATTTAATCGCGTTGAAAACGATGAATGACGTTGAACTGACAAGAAACTCTCGATAATTATCCAACATTAACGATGGTAATCAAAATTATTTCGTGTCGATTTCAATTACACCGACTCGGGAAGAACTTTAACGACCATCGTCTGGAAGAACACGTTTAATAAAACGATATATCGATTTCGCAAGGACTCTCGGTTGGTCTTCCTGGAAGAAAGGAAAGAGTTGGACGATCAAAGAGGAACGATCGTTTCGCGTTTTTCTCTCGATTAATATGATCGTACTCGTACAGGGAAGAAATTGCGCGGTCTTCGTATTAATCTCAATTATGTTGTCAAACTGCGTGGCGTAATAGTTGTATCGAGTAAAAGTTCAATTTCGTTTGGAGGGAAAAAAGTCGATGAGAGGAAAAACTGAGGGAATCGGCGGTCCGATCGACGTTTCTTTAATTAAAATTCCTATCGGTTGACGAATTAAGTCTCGATCGTTCTACGAACCTGCCCTATGATCGAATCGAACGTTTTTAGCTATCGAAAAAATTGCCTATGAACGATTTCGATAATTTAAACGATATCTTCTTCAATATCCATCTTAGCTTTAATATTTCTTAGTTTTAATATTTCGAAAAATTTTAATAATTACCTTTGATAATTTTCGTAATCGGGATTATCTTCGATAATCGATTTTAATCAAGCTAACAGTCGAAAACAGCTTGAACGATTCTAATACATGATAAAAAAAAACGTCGGCTCTTGTAAAGCAGATGAAGAAAAATGAACGAAAAGGCAGTTCTGCGAAATGAAATTGGAACATGGATTAGGAATGAAGTTTATTTGGAATTTCAAGTGGTGAAATTAGCTCCAAAGTCGATTTAAATGGTTTTATGATTGTTTTAAAAGGCAACGCGATAGCAGGTTCTTTCATTAAAATTCTCCGTGCAAGACGGTAAACTGAACTTCCGTTCGAGGTAACCTCGATTGTTTTACCGCGATTCATTTCGATGCAAAATTACTTGCAAGTGGAAGTTGAACGATTTCGAAGACGAGAAAGCGTGCACTCGGTTCGTTGGATCGAAATTCTTCCGGCGAGAGGGCAATCGAAACTTTTCTCGTATCAATTTCAATTGCTTTTAGATCGTAAGTAATGGCTTTTAACGAGGAAATAGATTCATCGTAAAGCCGAGGAAACTTATAAGTTCTCCGAATAACGTTTCTAATTAATTGAAATTTATATGAAATTTAATAGAATAGAAAATGCCGTTCGTCTTACTCTTTTCCATCGAAAATCCATCGGAAATCGCGATAACGTTACATTAGTTTGATCGGTTAACGTTTTGAAGCGTGTTTCGAGGAATCTTTTTGTCCACCGCGTACGAAACTAATTTCCCAGGAATTGTCACATAATTACAACAACTTAGACCTTCTCTGTACTTAAAGATCTTCCAAACTACATCCGTCGTTCTCTATTTGAAACTCTTCAACGAAAAATTCTGCTCACCGCATCGATTCTCTCGCTCGTAAATAATTTCCTAACAAAAGAAGAATCGATACAACCACGTCGTTACATCCGTCGTCTATCCGGTACATCCGTCAATTAAAAAATTCTACGGTCAAAGTTCATTGTCCGGCCTCGCATTTCGAAAATCTGTTCGAAGCAAAGCCGCCGTTGCGTCAATTTGAAAAATTTCACGGAAAGCGTCTCCGTGGTGCTCGAAAATAATATCCCAACGAAGAAGGGATCGACGTAACCGGTACAGCCATCAACTTCTGGTTTTATGCCTCTTCGATTCTTCAAAAGCATCGCGGCGTTCCTCGCATTTCAAAAATCTCATTTCAGATCGCATTTCGAGGCAAAGCTACGACCACGTCCGTTGGAAAAATTCCAAGGGAGCCTTCGTCTTTCTCCTACTCGAAAATAATTCTCCAACGAAGGAGGAACCAGTATAACCAGCTCGGACTCATAGAAATCCCCGTGAAACGACGAGAAACGCGACGAGAGAACAGCTTTCGATCCGATCGGCTTTCAGTCGGGGCTGGATGTTTTGCGAGGCGATCAGGGACGGGAAAACAGTTTCTGCAAGGCCGTTCGAAAGCTGCACGTGCCATCGAATAAAGCCAGAGCCGTCAATTAAGGCGGCCGGCGAACATCTTCACTCGCGCGAGCCCATATAAGCGGAATCAATCTCGCGACTTTCCAATGGGTTTCCAAGGAGAATAGGAAAGCCGCGTCTCGTAAGAGGGAAGTGAATCGTTCCCATCGAAATTCTTCTGGAAAACGTTGCGTTTATATCACGAGTTGTTTCTAAATAGTAAAATGGCGAAACGATGAGTCGGGGTGGAGAAATTTGTCTTTCTCTCTTCTTTATTATTATTATCGTTATTATTGGTTACGTATCTCATAGAATTTAACGTTTCAGTATTTTTCGTAAAATTCTTTCGAATAATATTCTTAAAAGTAGCGACGATACTTTTTACGGTAGAATTAACGTAACGCGGTTATTCACAGTGTCATTGAATGTTATATAATGTTGTATAGCTACAGGTTAGTGTTTTATTGGTGGTACTTTATAACGTTTTATGTAGTATCCTTACAGCGTCCTTGTATTCTATTTCTCATCGTATTATCGAATATTGAACGTTTTGATAGAATACGAATTTTTCTTTTTTTTTTCTTTCTTTCTTCCTTTGGATTCTTTCTAACTGTACGGTATTTTCGAATGTTCTGAAATATTTTGCGCAAAATTCTTACAGCTTCCTGACAAAGCGTTTGAACAACGGCGACGTATTTGCGGATAGATAGACTGACGAAACACGACGCTGCTTATGATAGCGAAGAAGCTGTATACGAGTAACTCGAGTATTTCCTAGTAAACATCAATAATATCGTACTGTTGGTAATTTCTACACCTGCATTAGATGGAATTTCAGTCGTGAATTTTTCAGATAGAGGACCTTTAATCGCGTTTCGCGTAAACACGTCAACGACCTCAGTCAGAGATACGTAGTTGGAATGTTTCATTAAAAACCTACCAGTTTCTATGCTTTGCAATTAGCACGCGACGTTAGACGTTCGATCAGAATTTTGTGTTTGCACGTATACGAGAGTTCGACGCGAGATTAATTAGCTGAGAAATGTTTGTTGCTGCTAGAAAAATTCTTTGAAATTCTTAGCGCGATTCTATCGCTTATAACCACGTGCTTTGGTATAGCTCGTTTGTTTAAAGGTCAAAGATTCTTTGCTGGGAAAATAGGAATTCGTATTAAGTTACATTGAGTTAACGTGAAATGTAATATAATACTCGGTTAAATGCTGAATTTTCTATAGAAATTCTGCTTGTTATACGTGAACTACTGAATGTTGTATCTTTTCAATTCAAGTTTTAAATTCGAATATTCCAAAAAACTCAGAAATTCAATACTCTAAAAATTTGATCGCCAAAAAGTTTCACCGCCATTCTAATCTTTATAAATCTATAAATAAATGTATAAATCTATAAATCTATAAATTCTAGCCTTTATAAATTAAGCACTGGAAGCTCAAAATAATTTAATAACGTCCAATTGAAAGCAACTCTTAAATTGGAAAAGCATTTCGATCAAATTACAATTCCATAAAAACTCCGCTTTAACGTTCGATCGAATTCTTTATTAATTTTGACAAACCCTGCAATTTCTGAATAATTAACACCCAAACACTCGTCTCAATCCACCAAAAATTAATCCTAATACCATTAACGTTCCAGAACTGATCGCAACCTCTATTCGACAAATTAATGTTCAAACCAACTTTCAAACCAAAAAAAGAAAAAAAACAAGACGTTCGACAAAATTTTATATAAATTTCATCGATATCTGGAATGAGAAGAAATTTCACAAACCTTCGGTCGAACTCTGTATTGATCGTCGGAAATTAGGAAAGGAGACTCATTTAAATTCATCGTGATTCCAATAGCATTCGATTTTCAAATCAATTTTCAAAGCAACTTTCAATCGAAAAGAGCACGATCTTTGACCAAGTACGACTAATATTTCCAATCGTAAAAAACTCCACAAACCTCTTCGCCACAATTTCGACCATCGATCAAACTCTCTGCTATTCTTTGCAAACTCCGTAAATTCTGAATACTTACTTAACGCCCGAAAACTTATTTCGATTCACCAAAAGGTAATCCCAAGAGCATTCGAGGACTAATCGCAACATTTTACTCGGCGAATGGACTTGCGAACTCGCGATCTTCGACTAAATTCCAAATAAATTCCATTGGTATCTCAAAATGGAAAGAAATTTCACGAACCTCTTCACCATCGTCTCAACCTTCGATCGAGTCCTCTATTAATCTTCGCGAAGCCTGTCATTTTCAAGCGCCTACTTAACGCCCAAAAACTCTTTTCGATTCACAAAAAGTCAATCGTAACGCCAACAGCGTTTCAGAACTGATCGTAAGCTCTACTTAACGAACTCGCTTCTAAACGCAAAAAGCACGACCTTCGACTAAATTCCAAATAAATTCCACTGGTATCTCGAATCGCAAAGAAATTTCACGAACTCCTTCACCGTCGTTTCAACCAACGTTTCAACCTTCGATCGATCTCTCACTCTCTCTCTCTCTCTCTCTCGCATAAATACGATTAATCTTCGCAAAGCCTGTCATTTTCGAGTGCCTACTTAACACCCAAAAACTCCTTTCGATTCACAAAAAAATCAAGCGTAATCGCAAGCGGCATTCTATCAACCACGACCTCTATTTAACACGCCAATTTCCAAACCGACTATCGAATCAAAAAAAAAAAAAAAAAAAAAAAGGAAGCAGCAATATCTCGAATCGGAAAAGAAATTGCACGAACCTGTTCGCCACCGTGTTCCTGGGCGGTTGGTACCGTTGGAAAATCGTTGATGGCGGCCGCGTGCCACGTGGTGCCACGTTCGCGCGTGCACGCCTTGCGATCCTCCCCCGGTGAAATCGGAAAGGAACTAAGAAAGAGGAACGGTCGGTCGCGTCGCGATACACAAAAAGCGGGGGTCGTTGGACAACGGAGTCAGATAATAAATTCCCAACATGGCAGTATCACGTCATCCCGGGTTCGTTGAACCTCGACGTTGCACGACGAACGACCGTCGGTGAAGACGTTCGGAACACGGGGCGATGGGGGGATCCTATGACGGAGGGAAGAGGAGAGGCGAAGTTCGTTTCGTGATACTTATCGACGCGTTCCACCAGCACCCATGAATCTTTCCACTTCGAACCGATCGTCGACCAAACTTCGAATTTGGCTATCTCCGCGGCTAAACTATAGAAATCGGATGTGAGGAAACCGAAGCGTGGAATCGGAGCTAGAGATTCTTCCGGTCGCTACGGTGTTATAATTGTCAGGTGTTTCGCGAGTCTTGAAAATTGGCTCGCGAAAGTAAATTATAGAAATTGGGGCAATTAAACTGTAGAACTTGGGTGTAACGAAGCCGAAGCGTGGAATTAGGGGTAGAAATCCTTGCTTGTAGCGTTATATCGTCTCGATTTCTCGCCAATCAAGCAACTTTGAGGCGCTTCGATGTAAAATTGCGAATTCTTGCTCAACAGTGTCGTAGACTTAAAGAATTTCACCCTTTAAGCGTATGCGAGTACATTTCTAGGAATTGTTCTCTGTAATGTAATAAGCACACTTTTAGCGCAACGTCGTTTCATCACTAAGAAGGAATATTTCGATGTAAAGCAGGTAAAAGTAGATGAAGGAATCTATTAGGTTCAGAGATGTAGTTAATAACGTTTCGTAGAAGACAAAAATACAACTTTGGTCAAACGACGTCTCACGAATATATAAAATATACGTTCAACGTTAAAATCAATCCGAATGATCCGAATGGTGAATCTCGAAGCTGTCGCTGTGTAATTAATATTTCATCGCCGTTATTATTTCAATTGTTATCACTGCCCATTTTATTAACTCCACCATCCACTGTTATATTAATTATCATTCATTCATTCACGATTATATTAATTATCATATATTCACGATTATTATTTTAATTATTCCAATTATTCCTGTCCACCTCGCTGACTCCATCTTCCATTGTTCCAAAAATTTCAATCTCAAATTCCCCCAATCTCGTCGAACAAAAACTCTCGCACCACCAGCCGAACGAAGTTCCCACGGTACAAAATTAACTTACGATTTACATAATCTTGCCATAATTTCGCCAGACTTAATTCGAGCAATTGTCGTGTCAAGCCGGCGCGAAATTAAAATTTCCATCGGTTTTCGGCCGATTATCCACGCGTAACGTCTCCGATTTCTTCTGCAACTTCACGGACAATAGGTTCGTTCATTAGATTGGTGGAATTGGGCCGCGATGCGTAAGCGTTGCCGCTCCTTCTCTTTCCCTCGTCTTTTTTTCCCTCGATCATTTTCGTAATTCATCGCCTCAATGCCGGGTCGAGGTTTCACGGGGTTAGGTCTCGTTGAAGGAAGTTCCAGGGTCCCTCCACGAATTGACCCCGAGTATCTCGAGTTCGTTGAACCCGCCTCCTGTGCATGCAAATTACAGCCACGAATTTCGACTGTTCCCTCGGCGAACTTGTAATCACTTGACCTTTTCCCCTCCTATTTCTCCTTTCTTTCGTCGTCCGATTCGTTTGATTATTCCCCTCGCTTTGATTTCACAGGTGTGCAAACTTTTCGTTTCGTTCGAAAGTATTGCAACACCTCGATAGAAGAATAGCAGCACCTTTAATCTCGAAAATAAGAACTGTAAGCTAATAATAACTCTGAATGCCAATATCCTTTTCCTTAATACGTTTCTCTTGTTTCTTCCTCTTAACCAAAATTTCACGCGTACTATCAGTACGTATAACAGTATGTACTATCGCTATATCGAACACTTTACGATGGTAGCTGCGATCGAAGATTGTAACCAGATACTCAACATTAACGATTATTTAATAATCAATCGGACGTACTTGACCAAGAATTTTATATTCGGTTTCTTGTTGTATGTTTGTTCAAGAATCTTTTATTTCCCTCTTTGATCGTAACAAAATCTAATTAGAGTACGATGCGCGGCTTCTCAAAATCTACGAAATAGTTTCGTTTTTCTCTCTGTCGTTAAAACCAACCAGCTTCGGCCAAGCTTCCTGGACCTTTGAACATTAAATTCCAGAAGATTTCTCCGGAAAGCAGTCGTATCTCCTCGTGCATGGATCTAAGCATTCCTAAGGAAGGAACCACCTCTTTCCGCTCTCGTTCATCGGCCGAAAATATCGACACGAAACGTGACAGAGCGCGTGTTTCAGCGCCATCGACAGACCAAACACATTCTGTCCATAGGCTTTTCGAAATTCACGACTGATGACGAGAGAGAGAGAGGGGGGGGATGGAGAGAGGCAAGAAGAAGAAAAAAGAATGGACCGATCAACCTTCGAGAAGCAGTCAATCACCCCAATAAAGAACCAGCCCGCCCCGAAACTGCGCGTCGCGAGAAACGACAATTGAATTACAATCGAAGCTAATCGTTCGGTATCGATTCGAATCTTCCTTGTGACAAGCCCGTGATCTTGGTCTTACGAAACTTTTTTTCGAGGCATGAATTCTTTCTCGAACAGGAGTTTGCGAAAGATCCTGCCATCAGAAAAGAGAAAGAACCTGGACAACTACTCTGTAGTATCTAATCTTTCTAACGGGCTGTAAAACAATTGCAAATTAATCTTTTCGATCTTTGCAAACTTGTTTAGAACGATCGATAGCGCTTGTCCTTTACGGACAGGAAATTTGCGAATAGGGAAACAAAAATTTGTAAATAATCCTGCGAGAAAGTGATTCTAACGATTCCTACCTTACCTTCCAGTCTACGATGTTTCTCGCGATACGAAAAAGGTTAAGAACGATCGATAGTAGTCAATTATCAACTTTTGATATTAACTTGAATCTCCGCAGAGACACTCGCACCAATTGATGACTCTCGTTCTTGCAACGAGGAAATTTGCAAAGTTGCAAGACAAACGTTTACGAGAGATCTTGCCAATTGCGAGCGAAGCCTTATCCTCCAACATTTTGCCTTTATCGCGTTACAAAAGAAAGAAAGAGAGAGAAAAGTAGGAAAAAAGAGAAGAAAAAAAAACGACTAGAAATATTCGACAGCCAAATATCAACTACAAGTATCTTCGATCTACACGGAGTGGATCGAACGAAACTGACGATACACGTTTGTGCGATACGAGAAAGGAACTTTTACGCGCGTACGTATGTACGTGCAAATTGTGAGACAGAGACGTAGAAAAAGTCGTTCGACGGCGAAGCAGAGGGATAAAATAAAAGGAACGAATTCTGTGGCGTTTACACGAGATGTTGGCAAAGGTGGAGCGAATAAATCGCGGAAGAGTTACATCATCGTAAACAGAGGCTGCGCGCACTGTGCAAGGGAGTGTGCTGCGTGTGCACAAAAGGGAACCGAGAACTCGATGCGTTTCGTCGTTGCACGCACGTAGAAAGTTTATCGTGTCGTTCCAGTGAACGATTTTGCCGGCGGAACGATTTTCAGAAGTGGAACGGAGCCTTTGTGAGCGGGCGCGAGTTCGATCCAGCCGATTCGCTCCGTCAAATCGGAGAAATTGCCGGCTTTAAGGCGGGCGACGTTCAACGGCGGAGTAATACGCGAAAGACAGAAACGGCGGACGTAATATTACGTAGAAAGGGGCCATTGTGAGTTTCTTCTGCGCGAGGATTAAGTTCCCTTACAGAGGGAGAGTCGAGCCAAGTATTTTCGTATTATTGTCATGGAAATCGCGGTATTACCTGTGAAAGGGAATCCTTTAAATTTCAATAATATGTATATTAGATATCTGAGGGAGCAGAGAATAATCGCAGAGTACAAGCAACGCGATGAAATTTATATCGTATCATTTTGCAAATACTTTGTACCATATTTCACGTATATCGTGTCCAGTACGTATATCGTAGCGTGTAAAATATTGGAATATTTTCGAAGAAAAATAACGTAACATACGTGGATGGTACATCGATGGAAAATTAGGAGCGTGGTTTACGCGATACATTGATGTATTTGATCGAATCTTTGGAATTTCCTCGCGTACATCGAAAAGCAAAACCTTTTTGATTTCGATCGCGATATAAAGAGACGGAACGCTTATGTAACTTTAACGTTACATTTGCCGAACGAAGTAATCAATATATCCGTCGACTCTCTGCTAACTAAGGAAATCAATTCTCTCGTCGATCGTATTGTAGCTCGTTAGATTAAATCTACATTCGAATTTAACAACGCGATGGGTAGCTCAATCACGATATTTTTGTACGTTGAATTACATCCTCGACCGCGAAGCTCCAAGTACGCTTGGACCATCGAAGCAATCTACGAGGCACGATAAACTTTTATAAATCAGCGTCCTTCGATTCTGTGTCAACTAAAAAAAGAAAAAAAAAAAAAAGTACCTTCCTGTTGGTCATACCGCAGCGGTTAGATTTCATCTAAATTCGAATTTGAAAAGACGGTGACCAACCGCGTCTATATTTATCCGCCATTGCTCGATCTGTTATCAGGTGAACGAACGAAAACGGGCTGCCGCTCATGGCGTTCTCTCGTTTCTCGGAGATCGGTTCAACGAACCCTGCAGCACGAGTCATCCCGTATCGCGGAGGTTAATTGGGGTTGTAACTTTCTCCGATCTGATTTATGCCCGCGAAACATTGTCGCCCGATGTCGACTTTCTTCTTCCAAGATCGTTTTCCATCGCGATCACTCGCTCTTTCCCTTCCTCTGTCGCATAAATCATCGTCGGCTCTTCTTCCTTTTCCATGTTTTGCTCGTGTTCGAAAATTTATTATAGGTGGAAATAATAGCTTTCGCCGATCCCTTAATGGATCGTGTTGACCCGATCGGCCCTCAACTGATAAAGACGAAGTACGAAGCAGTGATTTCGATGACTTCGAATATATTAGTCGAAGAATGGTGAACCAGTGTTCAATTGTGCTTCAAAGCCACAATTGGACCCCGGTGTCTTCTGACATCACGATTGAGGGTTCAATTGCGACTCAAGGTTGCTCCTCTCGTGTGCCTTCGTTGGCCTATTTTTATGGCGTGGAAATTTTTTCAAACACTCCATGTTGCTACACGTACGAACGGGCCGAAACAGAGAAGTTGATAAACTTATTATATAATACTCTAAGTTCGTAAACCTATGAGTTCTAATCTCCTAAAAATCCGTCATAAGAGAGTTCGGAAAATGCGAATTATTTTATCCTGCCGCTGTCGAGCAGGTAACGAGAGAAAGAAGACGAGAGGCAAAAATTAGTCGTCGCAGCGTAGCTACAAATCTACAACGATATATTCTATTTCGTTATTCAGTGGTATCTTCGCGTCGCTATACTGATAAAAGGACTGATAAAAGCTTCGTCGAGAAATTAAGGGTACAGTGGGGGGACTTTTAGTTAACGTCCGATTAACCGAACGTTTGCCGGTAGAATTCGCTCATCCGAACGTGGAAACGAATAGAAAAATTGGTCCTATTGTATGAACTCGTCTCGCCGGAAATCATAATCTCGATTTTTGTCGTTGTTGTTACTCGCAGCGGGCGATATTTGGATGGAAGTGGAATGTTCACGAGGGCTGCGTATTCTCATGTTATTACCTTCTTCGTGGTTGGCCTTGTCGAGAATTTGGGAACGTCTATTTCGATTTTCTAGACGGAATCGTGTATTTTGCTAATGCATAAAATTATTATTTATACCGAAAAACCAACAGCTTGGCAGATACTTTAACTTTAACTTCGCAGTGAAATTTAACTTCGCGTCTGTTTCGGAATCTTCGGCAACAGACTTAAATTGCCAATAAAGTTCCACTCGATGTTACAATTATCGTAAAAGGCATTGATTTCATCTTCACCCTTCCGTCTTTCATATTTTAAATTTGACAAAATAAATGTCCAAATAAATGTGAAAATATCGGCTAAACCGATGCTTTATCGATGGAAAGAACTTGGTACTTGTACACAGGTAATGACGAGCTGCATCGATCAGCGCGTTAGAAAATACCCCTGTGACTGAAAATATCCCTGTGAAAAATCAAAGTTGTCTTACGTAAATCCTTGGCGCGTCCATCAACAACAAAAAAAAAGAACAAGGAGAAAAAGAAAATAATAACGTCAGAATATGCAAACGCTCGAAACTATTCAACTCCCAGCCAAACACTTCTCGCCGCGAATAATAATACTGACAAAAACCAAGATGGTAATTTCAGCTGAGACTTCCTGTATAAACTGTTTGCTCTCCGACAAGCTCGGATGAAGTTCTACTGTACGTTCGAGTATTTTTCATATTCACTGTATATCTATGTATATCGTATATATGCACATCGGACGTCAGTTCGTTTGCAACTGGAACAGCGACAACGTCGACAATGTTCGTTCGTCGAGCGTTAGATGATCGATCAACCGTGCCTGTTCATAAATTTCCTCGACGATATGCAAATTTCTGTGAGCGGTATCGCGAATGGTCGTTCTCGCCGGCTCGGATCACGAGGTTTTCTCGCTCTCGTATGAATAATTATGCCGCGGCCTTTCAAGAGCGGCGTCTCATTCGACAGAAGCCGGAATCGGTCCCATCGTACATGGATCGTAAATTTGCAATACCAATATGCAAATGGTCGAAGCGCGTGCTTATCGTCTCGGCCGACTAACCGTATCACAATCGCGTAATTGTCGGTAAATTGAGTTATCAGCGGTGCGTTTCATCGGCTGCTCGTTCCACGTTTACCCTCTACAGATTCTAGTTTTCTTTCCGTCTGCCAGCGAGAGACTTTTGTTTTACATAACGACAGGTAATAGATAGGCCGCGTGTGTGTTTACAGGAATCTATAGTCTCGCACGTTCAAGACATTGTAACGCATTTAGAACGATTACATTTTACTTTGTACTTGAAGCAACAGGATTCCTCGCTTGTTCGTCGTACGTACGTCCCTGTGTATTTTCGGAGCTTCGCTAAACGCTCAATTATACGTATACGCCGTTTCAATTATCGCGCAGCAAACAGTTAGCAACGAAGAGAAATCAACAGATCCGATGCAAGAATTATACGTAAAAACTTTGGGAAAACAGTACGTCTGTAAACCTACGCTTTCTAACCACCGAAAGATCCATTCATCGTGAACTAAAAGAGTCTCCGATAGCAATTAAAGGATGAAAATGTTCAACGTTACGGGAAATTACCGTATATGATCGATTGCACCGCAGTAGCGATAATATTTAAGCTTACGGAAACATTTCGAAGCTGTTAATCATTGATCTTGCCTTTTTTGTATCTTTTCCGACGTTCTGTATCTTATTCTCTAGGAGGGTTGCAAATTTATTTTCGTTCCTATTCTTTTATTTTTGTCATATTTTCTAACTCTCATAAATATATACTAATAAGTATATATATAATATATAAATAAAGTATATAAATAAATATATAAGTATATATATATATTTATAAGTATATATATACTTATATATTTATTTATTCCTATCATATTTATTTTTCTTATTATTTATTCCTTATCGTATATTTATTCTTACCCTATTATGTATCCATCCTATAAAGATCCATACGGCGAGTATTTCAAGTGATACAGCCAGCGTTTAACCAGAGTGCTCTAGGATGTGCTACATTTTACACCGTCATTTCGCTAATTGTATGTTATTCTTTCGTGTGTGGATAATGTTATCTAAGGAAAATAATCAGTAGATAAAATAGGAGGATGTAAACCGTGAAAGAGCTCGTGACTCATTCTGGTAGTTATTCTTGAGTAAATATGTAGATTAATGTAGATAATATGTAGGTTAAATAGGCTGAGGCGAAGGTATGGTGATTCGATCGTGTAACAAATTACCATCTTACATTTCTATTGACGTTTATATAGGCACAGTAAGCATGTATGTTGCTCTAATGGTATGTAAAAAACTAGCAAAAGTTTCGTTTCTTTCTTAACAGCTCGCAATAAATCCGTGTTATCGAGGAATTTTTAACGGGGCACTGATAATGGTTCGTTCGATTTTGCATATTGATATATATATATATTATTTGCATACTGCGTCTTGAATAGGCGATTAAATAGCTTACTATACAGAAAGCAACAGATCTAGGCTTGTAAAGCGTGAAAGTCCGCAGAACGATCTCTCGACTTTAATTTCTTATCCGTTTGTATCCGACTGATTGATTCGCGAACCTACTTCCTTGTTAACCTTGGAAAATTGCTCTTTAAATTACTATTCGAAGATCGTCGATTCTCGCTTCGTGTTTAAGAGAAGCTTTCGCGGAAATGACGAGTTTCGAAAACTTTAGACGAGTTTAGCTGTTTCAGAGTTTCACTTGTGGAGTTTCTAACGAATCGAATAAAATTTAGCGTGTTTTTTAATATTCATATTATTAAGAATATCGTGCCTGTGACAGATTATTACGATTAAATACAACAGTGTATCTGTACATGTCACAATCTCAATGATTCTCTAAGCATCTTTTGCATTTTACATGCTTCGAAATTTTCGACGATTTCAAGAATTTCCGAGTATTTTTTACTATACCCTATAAATTTTCGTAAGAAGCTCCAGATGTAACGTTCTTAGTATTTTATAACATTCTCTACTACTCGTTTATTTTCCTCCATATATCTTTTCACGTCTCATTTGATATTCTCTTTATCGCCTCTTTAAGAGGCATTTGATAAATTCAAAAATTCATCAGCGTTTCTTCTCTTCCTTCCAACATTCTTCCTACGTGTTATTTATTACTATTTATTAATGCCATGTTCCTACTTATCAAAGATCTACCATTATCCTAATTTGAATTACTATTATACAATGTCACGCTGACTCTTTTAACCAAGTACTTTCTTTGCTAATATACGTCTCTGCACACGTTATTTACTATTATTCGTTATCATTAAATTTCTATCTATTAAAAATTCAACTTTGCTCCGACATAAACTGCCGTTACGCCTGTACAAGAAAGAAAGAAATCCTAACGGACTCTGATCGCTGAGCGAGTTTGAAAAAAATTCAAGAAACGTCAGGATGACTTCTGATGGCCACCAAAAGTCTCTTCCTCTTTATTTCCACGTTTCCTTCGACCATTTTCCATCGCCACGTCTCCATACGCGTTGTATCGCGTTCCCACGTATCAAAAATTCAACTTCGCTTTAACCTAAATCGCAATTCTCCTTGCGCAACGTTCGAAAATCGAAAAAATCCTAAAAATCCGGAACGAGCTGTGATTGCCTGTGATCATTGCCGTGAGCAAACAGTGGCACGGCAGAGCCGTGGTATCGGCCTGTAAATCGAGTTATCGAGCACATTTCGATTTTTTCGCCTAGCTGCAAAGAGTCCGAGGACCGTGCAAGCTATCTTCGCGGGTATCTTTTGCTTGGAAAGTGGGACGCCGCTGCGTCCAGCTCTTCTCCCTCTCTCGACCACTGTCTCTTCTCTCTTTTTCTTCTTCTTTTTCCCCCTCAACCTCTCCCTCTCTCTCTCTCTCTCTCTTTCTCTCTCTCTCTCTCCCCCTCTGTTTTGCAGGACGTTTTATCACTTTGCTATCGCGCATAGCTCGCAATAAGTAGCGTAGTAGAAAGTACGAGCATTTGGTGGTTGTATTTTAGCTTTCACGATCAGATAGCCGGGGCCAGTGTACGCGAATTGCACGCAGCCATTTTATTATCGCGCTTTTGCTTTCCCGCCTCTCCGTTTCTCTCTTTCCATCGCGTTCTCTGTGTCTGTCGCGTGCGCGACAATTTTTAACCCGTCTACTGGGAAAGGCGAAACGATGCAACGATTTCAGACTGTCTATATGGGTTACTGTTCGTACGTAATTACGTACTTGTTTTTGTACCTTTGGATATGTTTATTTATTTCTGCATGAAGTATTTATCATAATGCTATGTTCCTGTTTATCGTATGCAATTTTTTTGCCGGATTTTTGTTGGCTACTATATCGTTGAATAATAACTAGCTGGTTCCTGTTTCGTTCAAACGTTCTTGCTATAAAATACCACGAATAATGCATTTATAATGCAAGTAAAGCCTTCAAGTAACGTCACGTTTAATTGTTTTAATATGTCTATTCGAATTAGAATTCTCGCCTCGTTTATATCTTGAAATTACGTTGCCTCCTTACGATCTTGAAATTTCGATCCTTAAACGATATCATCGAGCTGCATTCGAGCTAAATTATTTCAGTTAACCCAGTGTTTCCTGCGTATCTAAAATTCTTCCGCGACAGTAGCAATTTTTATTATTCCCTCGTTTTTTAATGATTTCTACACAAATTCAAAAATTCCTTAGCACCTCTTCTCTGTCGTTTCAAAATCTTACTGCGATCTCGACTACCCTCTGGTACTTTTGTTCCCTTCTAAACTCGCTTGTTTCGTTTCTTCTTTTCTTTTTTCTTTTGAATCTCGCGAATAAAACAAGAGGAATTTTAAGGAAAACCGAGGATTGGGATAATTTTACGAACCACGATGCTACGTACTTTCAGGACAGAAAATGTACTATAGTTAGCCTGCCAGGCTTGCAAGAACTATATCTCATGGTTCTAAAAAAATCAAGAGAGACCACAATTCGCAATATTTCGAGTAAGATGAGAAGAACTTTAAGAAGAGCCAGACAAACTTAGGATAATTTTACGAACCGTACCGTTCTATGAACCACGGTGCTACACACTTTCATCAGAGAAAATGTAACGTAATTGTTCGTTATGATTCTACGAACCACATTTTGTCGTTGTAAAATACCAAGAAACGATAATTCGTAATTTCTCGAACGAAACAGGGACGGTTTTAAATAAAGCTGCAGATTGGCGTAATTTTACGGAAGATTCGCGAGTTTCTGATTTCTAGAAACGGCATTCTATGGTGGCGTCGTGAATGCAAAAGCGTCTCCCTACGACGAAAGCCGGCTGCAGGAAACCCGTTTCGTTCGCTGCACCCAAAACGAGGTTATCTCGGTTCTCACCGAGCCGCGCGTGCACCACGCGTGTAATTTCGATATTCCGCACAATTTCTGCCGTGTCGACATCGGCCACGACCCTTCTTATCCCTTCTCATCTCTCATTTTTTTCTCTCTCTCTCCCTCCCCCCCCTGCCCTCCTCCTCGCCGCAACCTCTAACCGCGTACCGTTGCAACAGCAAGACGAAGGAATTCCATTTTCGATATTTCCAATGGAAACGAGCGTAATCTCCCTCGATGAATTTCTTTGAACTAGAACGTAGCCAATATAAATCTTGATTAGTGATGCGAGATAAACTTAGAATGGCCTGTGTGTGTGTGTTCTTTGATTCAAGCCTTCTAATCTGTGATAAATAGACGGCGAATACTTATGCAAATATATATTTTTACGAATATAATTAAGAGAATGGAACTTAGATAGAAGACTGTTTTATTTATACTGAATGTTATAAAAAGTATTACACTTTGGACATTTTATATATTTCTCTATATTATACGCGTTCCGTTTATCGTTGCGCCTGCCATTCGTATAAATGCAGAGAAATCTGTAGTCTAGCTATAAATATCGATATCAAATTGTAGGGAAAAATCGTTCTTTCGAAATCGATTTAACCTTTCGCGATTTTTCTAGATTTTCGAGCTCGTACAAGTAATTATCACCGATCAGGCGTTAATAATAAAAATACACGTTTCTCCTGGTATCTTTGAAGCAAGGGCGGTAGATCGAATTTAAAGGGAATTTTATTCATTTATGGAGAGAGATATTTCTCCTTTGAAATCTTCAAATATTAATCGAATGGTGGCGAGAGCTCGCTAGTTTTCTCAGTGAATGTTCTACGAACGTTCTTTCGCATCGATTCGTTTGCCCAGGACAAAGAGATACGTTTGGTCGCGTCACTGGCGTTAATCGAGAGACCGAGGCATACAGGATTGTTTCTAAATTCGACAAGCTCGAAATAAAACTGTAAAGCGGGTCACTTTGTAGCGTTGCGATTCTGTGCTTTTTCTCCCGTTAAATGAGTCATCGACGATCTGCACGAGAATCGTGAACCTAACACCGTAGAGAAATATCCTCTTAATTGACCGGCATCCGTGGCTGCAAGTTTTCATTTTAACGAAGAGAATTCTCCTCTGCGAGAATTATTCCTACGCTTTCATCGCGGGAAAGAACTTCTCTTCAAAACAGTTTTCTCCTATTCCTTCTTCACGGTATAACAAGTTGTATTCAAGTAATGGCCGTAACGCGGTAAGAAATGACTGAGAAATTTTATGCAAATTCGTGTTTTCGAGAATATAATTAAAAAAAGATAGAAGCCAAATGGAAAATTGTTTTAATGTATCAGGTATTATGGAAGGCACTATACTTTGAGTATATTTTTCGTATTATGTGCTATGTAATTTTCCACTTTCAAATTGCCTGTAAATGCATAAATATTCGCAGTTTAATAATAAATTATACATATATGTATATACATATATATATATATATATATATATATATGTATAATTATATATATGTATATATATATATATATACTTATCATATATATATATATTACGACTTATCATATATATATATATGATAAGTATAATAAATTCGCAATAATCTCAAACGTCCCTGTGTACATGCACACAGAAGTAAAGCAATTTTCGAGTCAATCTCGATTCGCGTTTTGTTTGTTTAAGAATGCAATGCAATTTGCAAAATAAAAAGAGAAGGAGGGGGAAAAAAGGTTCGTGAGAAACGAGGCACGTCCAGTTAAAAAGACCGCAAGGAGAAAAAAATCGGGTACAGCGTGTTCGAGCGAAAGAAAGATAAAAAAGAAGCGTTTCTGGCGCACAGAGGAGAAAAACAGGGACGCGCGAAACAAAGCGTCGTAATTTTTCGCCAACGACTCCGCGATATACGCACGTACGGTGTTTCCTCCGTGATTTTCCCGAATCGTGATCGCGACTAGTCGCGTACAACTAGCAATAGCCTCGAATCGCTTCGAAGTAACAGAACTTCGAAATGAAAAACTTTGATAGTTTTTCCATTCTCCGCTGGAATATTGTTCCGTGTTGTTTTTGCGCTATTGAAGGAATCGATTGGAAAAAATATGGCGTACGATAAAAATACACACACACACACACATATATAAAGAACAACAGAGAAGATTGGTTTTACTTTTTTAATGTAAATACGCACGTGGGAGAAAGTGGACGAAATAAAGGAAAAAGGATCCGCGTCAAGAATTTGTTTGAAATATAAAATGTAAAAGGGAAGGGAATGTAAATGGAATGGCGGAGGAGTGAAAAAATGTTAACTGTTTCTGGCTTTTGCAATTGAAAAATAAAAGAAAGGCAACAGAGCCATCAACGACAATCGCGAAGGTACTGGCTCTCGTTTGTTTAATTTCTTAAAATATTCTAAAAGATCTATTCTAACGATCTTAGTATTAGAATTATCCCAACAGCCTACGATTATTCTAATAAGCTTCCTTCGACCCTTAGCAAAATAATAGTTATACTGGATCCTTTTTAACCAGCAATTTTAAGCAAATTTTTCATTCCCTTCGAATCTTTGTTGAAATTCCGCTTCGCTTAGGCGAACCGAAGCATCAAACATCAGTGGAAACTATTGGATGGCGTTCTGGAAACTTGGAAGAATATTCAGTAAATTTTTGAGGACTTCTCAAAACGCAAGGACCTAAAAAAAGCCTGCGTGTATTTAAACGACCCAGTATGCAGACGACGTCAATAAAAATAAGGTTACTGACGGAGGGTTAACACCTCTAATCGAATCTAATTTTATCAACCAACCGCTCTCTGCAATCCCCCTTATTCCAAAAAGCCAAAAGGATAAAAAAGAAGAGAAAGAAAAAAGGAAAAAAAAAACCGATGGAAATTTCACTTTTGCTATTTGCCTGAAAGATTCGCACTCAACGGCAATTTCGATGCGACGAAAATGTCCAACTCCCAAGAGAGACATTCTATAAAATCTCTAAAACGTCATCTCCCAAACTTTCACCAAAAAAAAAAAAAAAAAAAAGAGAGAAAAACAAGAACAAAAATCTCCAAGCCGTTGACAAGAAATTTGCAAGAATTTCAAAAATACGTCGTTGCCTTTCACAAAATTCTCACGCGTGGAAAGACTTTGCAGCGAGTTTTCCAAAATTTCCAACGAAACATTTCCATTCTGCGTGATAATTGTTGTCCACTGTCGAACGATTCGCGCGATTCACGGCGACCAAAGCTACGCAACATCGGCTCCAAGCATCCGCCGATCGCGTCGAAAAGTTCCACGCGGGAGAATCGTGTGCACTGTGCACCCATCGCTAGTCAGCGGCGGTGCAACGCACGGAGGTCTGGGTGCGACGAGTGCACGCGTGTGTCTGTGTGTTACTGGCTGGTAGGTGCACCGGCACGGAGGAGAGTAAACGCAATAACTGTATCTCTGGTCCAGGGGGTCACTGTTCCACGACTGCGAGAGCACGCTCGACTGTTCTCTCGGCTTCTTGCCTTATACACGGTGTCGCGAGACGCACGGTGTGCAGGGTGCGGCCGAAGAACGCGTATAAACGGGCACGAGGCGATGTCTGGTAGAAAAATATGGAGGGGAAAATATGGAGGGAAATTTGTTCGTACGACGCTTCGTTTTTGAGAAGATCGAGTTTGAAAATTTGTCGACCAAGCTTTTAAACTTGCGGTCGAGTGTTATTGCTTGAACGAGCGAACAATCGATGCAAGGTTATTCTGGACGCAAAGGTGAGTTGAAGACGCGAAGAACAGTTTCTCCGTTCGAAGGTCCATTTTCAAGAAAACAAAGTTTCAACATGTTCGGTTAATTTTCAAATATATTTTTCTGGGAAGGAAAGAGTCTCGCGAACGAATTCTATTCTACGTTCTCGACTCATCTTCGCGCGTAGAGTAAGCGAGGTCCCGTCGTTTACTTGCTCCTGTTCAGTGCAGAATTTATCATGTTCCGGTATACTCGATCAATTTTCAAAATGGATTTTCTCGAAAACGAAACGCCACATGGACAAATTGTATTCTCCTGTGTGTCTTCTTCTTACTTTGTCACGGAGAATCGCCTCCGTGCTCGTGTTTTGTTGTACGTGTTATTCGGCCACACCCTGTGTATAATGCTTCTCCATCCAGGAGAAAAAGCACCGAGAATAAATGTAAATTTGCCTCTTGGAAGTTTAGGAATCGTAGTTGAAAAAGATTTGATGAAAGCAGGGAGAAAACATTTTTAATATCGGACACGAAGTTTTCAACTGAAATTTTCTTTAACCGACTTTAGCGAAATACAGATTCTGCGTTGTCAGTTACTGCTACTACTTGCTGGTTAGTCGCTTTGAAACATGCTTGAGTTACGTTAGATATTTTATTTACATGTAGATAGAAAAATATCGGTGAATGTGAACTAGAAGAAAAGGAAATAAAAAATGGTAACGATGGACATGTACTAAGAGAAAATAGAATAACAGCGAAATAATATACGTATAAAATAAAATAAAATAAAATAAAAGGCAAAGAAGAAGAATCGAATCAAGTAAGCGAATAATATCGATTAAGAAAAATGGGAAAAACGAGAGAGTAAAAAGATCAGTTCGTACGAGTCGAAGAATGTCGAGTGTGGTGACAATAATTCGTTTATTAAATCATTGATAAAAACTGAGTAAAAATAAACCGATGGCATATCTATGTACAGACATTTTCAAAATATGTAAACGAGTGCAAAAACAAATGGATAAACGATACAAACTCCTGTGTAACAATCGTCCACCCGTTGAATAGGGTTTGATTAAAGTTTCCGTGGCAGATCCTAAAATGCGCGGGACAGCTTTACTATTACAAAACTTTTCACTCGAGTGTCGGATGAAACATTACAAGAAAAGAATTTCACGGTACTTTTCAAGTTTGACAAAGTTATAATTCCTCGGAATATCTTTGTCGGGATTCGAAAAGACGCAAGACTCTTTCCCCTAATTTTTCCGTTTGCGAAACGTAACTCTGTGCGTTCGAAAGCGCTGGATGTGAAAGAATCGTCTTACGGTCGAAGACTCTTGATATTTCCTAAAAGGGACTTTGAGCTTGCCAGGATCGAAGTTTTTGAAACTTTAACAGATAGGAATGCGAAAGAAGTATCTTCCGGTTGAAGGTTCCTCAGATTCCTAAAAGCGATTTCATGTTGAAAGATTCCTCTCTTGAAGCTTTCCAGATAAAGACACGAGACATTTTCCATCGATGGTAAACAGGAAACATATTGTACGCTTATAAAGTATATTCGTCAAAAATGAACAAACGCTCGTTTCGACGTTTCTCCAAATTCAGCTGCCAAAGCCTGTTCAAACAGGGGCTACCGAACGTGTAAGTTGAAATACTGAACGAAACGACGCGCGGCTAGCTAGTACGTACATAAATGTGCTCGCTGATACAATGTAAATATCGTACATATTTATGACCAAACAATACTAAAAGAAACAATCTAACGCAACGTTTATTTAAAATAATTTTTCTATGAAATATATTAGGTTGTCCCGAAAGTTTCTTTCGTATTGTAAGGAATGCATTCTCTGTTTTATATTATTTTTATCGAATCATTTTCGATCGTAACGATAGAAATAGAACAAAATGGATCGTACGTGATTCGATAAAATAATATAAAATTCCGTTATTTCCTTACCAAAGGAAAGAAACTTTCTGGACAAGCTAATACACTTGCGTAGAACCGAGGTAGCTAATAGCCTTGAGAGGTGAACGCGACTCTAAATAAATTAATTGAAAGAAAACCTGTCGGAAAGAAACGCCTCATTGAAAAATAAATACTTTCTGTGGCCAATGTACGATCATCCATCGATTTCTCCGATTTTTCTCAAAACAATTAACGATTTTCCAAATCGTTAGAGCGGCGTTACTTTCTATTTTACATGGAACAAGGATCGTGCTCGTTTCGGATCGATAACCGTTTGCCCCAGTTCGGCCACCCTTGCTTCTCGAAAAGTGAAAACAATCGGATGTCCACGTGTCCCTGGCCACGTCGTTTCCCTTTCGCTTCTTACCACCGGACCCGTGCTACCCCATAGGAAGAGCGCACCCTTTCCCTTTCGCTTTCCCTGCCGGTTTTCCGCCACACTGAACGGAATACCTACCAGAAAAGGGCCTCTCCGCGCGAACGCTTCTATTTTTTTTTTTCACGCTGAATTTTTCTCCACTTGCTCGCGATTCCATTAATTTTGCTTCCACGGATTAAAAATGCTTCTCGGTGATACGTGGTTCGTTACGTACGCCACGTTCAAAGCAAAACGCTTCCGATGTATGTCGATCGACCGATTGATTTCACGTGGAAGATCTTTGGAAGATTTTGAAATCCAAGACGACACCAGAAAGAGAAAGGATGAATTGATCGATTGCGATTATCACCGATCGATTTAACATGGAAGATTTTTAGATTTGACGTAGATGGTGCGCGAGATTGTTTTCGTTTTTTTTTTTTTTTTTGTACAGAAACAGGTAGGTTGGATTTATGGCTGTAGTTGGAATTATGTATTTCTTGCGTATATCAATGTTGATAGGCTTTGTGGAGAAAAAGCAATTATCGGTAGTTGCAATATGCATGTATCTGGAGAGAAAGTTGGCTAAGAAATATTTCTTGTCAACAGAATTTCTCAATATTCTATATATTCGCAATTTATCTAATAAGGCTAACTTTCTAACGGTGAGAATATTTTATCTTATTAATATCTCATTAACATTTTGCTTCTTGCCAAATCCTTTTATTACATACGTTCGCGCGAAACCGGTCAATATAGTAATTCAACTTCCTAATACACCGATATGAACGAACTTATTGGAAAACCTAATACGTTAGTTACGACTGAAAATACCAAACGATCAAAAATTATATCGTTATAAAATACCGTGATAAGATAATACGATGAAACGAAATAATACGATCGCCAGAGTAACACAAGACATTATATATATATATATATAATAAGACATACACACACACACATATATATATATACGATCAAAAATTATATCGTTATAAAATACCGTGATAAGATAATACGATGAAACGAAATAATACGATCGCCAGAGCAACACAAGAATAACGTAATTTCCAAGAAAAAGCAAGGAGATTGCAAATTAAACAAAAAATCTTCCTCGATCCACTACTCTTTTTTCCAATCGATTTACTCGAGCAAAATTGATCCGGTGACGTGAATTCGCGCGAACGCTCTCGCTCCTGCAGCTCGTTTTCCAACCCCCGAAGGGTCTCCCTCGTTTTTCTTCTTCCTCATTTTTTTTTTGCGCGCGTGCTTCCCCACGGTTTACCCGGAATAATGACCCAATAATACAGCTGACCGGGATTTACGTTTACAGTCCGTGAACTGGATCTGTAAGGCGAGAGCGTTAACGAGTTGCCAGGAACAATGGGAGACGACGCGCTCCTCGTGGAGAAATCGCCCGCGAAATTTCCCTTCGAATATTCCACGTTGCCACGCTTTCGCGCGAGACTTGGCCAATTTCGTAAAACAGAATATTTTCTTACTTCCTTAGAGCGAAAGTTCGCAATTTCTTCCTTTTTGAAAAAGTTTCTACGACTATCTAGGGAAAAACTATTAGTATTTGCACGAGTTATTGCGGATGTCGAAGGGATCGACGTTCTGAATCGACCCTCGAAGGTCGTTAGGGGTGAGAGGTTGTTTTATAGCTGCGCGTCATTTTCATCGAGAAAATTAATGGTCGAAGTTAACGCACTTTGTAATAGACGTCGAAATACAGAATAAAAGATTCGATACAAACGAACAGGAACGATGGACGTTTCGTTAGTATTCGGTGTTGCACGAACGATCCAAAACTGGCTCTTCTACAAAACACAGGGAATGTGTCTCGTCGGATCTTTCATCCGTGATCTCCAAATGGTAAAACTCGAATTACAACAACGAGGTGTACAACCACCGCGTATTTGTGAATGACAAAAAACCAAGGACGAAGAGGGAAGGCGTAAATAAATAAATTGTCTAAGTGGATATCACTTCTAAGAAAACTCTGCGTCTGATCCGTTTAGTTTTCTCAATCACCGAGGCCATCGAGAGTGTTTGAAATAAATCAAGACGATAGACAGGAGACGATGGCAGACTATGGACGATAGACAGGCGACGATGGCAGACAATGGACGATTGCTTTTCGGGGATTCAGTTAGAAAGTAGCATTGTCAGCGTGCGGATCTGGACCAGCTGAAACTGTATTCGTACTTGCACTTACGCTTCTATTTTAAATATATTTTCCATTTTGCAATTTATCCACGCGTTCCTCTATTCGCATATCCAATAACCTCAACATAAATAAATAAATAAATATATATGACGAAACAAGTACAAAAAAAAAATCGAAAAATCAAACGAAAAATCAATTGGAAATTCCTTGGCGAATGGGCCCCGGTTAACCATTGGAAAGGGGATCGTGCGTCGGACCATAGCAAAGGATGACGCATCATCCAACACCGTAACCGTGCTGCCCACTTTGATCGCCCACGCTGCCGCGAACCCACGTGTATATGCAAAAATCGAATTTCCCGATGGCGGGTGAAAAGACAACGGTCCGTTCCCCATGGACAAATCGGGTGCCCCTTCGAACTGACGTAGCCGTTTTCTGTCGCAACACCATATTACCATATCACACCGCGGCTATTCCGCGTTTGTCAATGGCGTCACGTTAGACGCCCGTTCACGTGGCACTCAACGATTTTCCCAGTTAGTGGGTGTTCACGATTGTTCCCATCTCACGGCTAGATGAAACGATCGTTCACTGTATCGGGAAAAAGTCGAGCGATGACGACGCTCTCGATGCACGAGTCGGTGGGTAGCAGGCTGACGCGATGGTACGCGCGTTTATATGGTGGTGGAAGAATTGAAAATGATCGACGAGGTGTATTTTCGACGCGCGAAGTGCAGCGATGTTTGTTCGTTTAGAAAGATCGACGACGTTGCTGGAGAGGATTCACGTTTGTATTTTTCTAAGTAGAAAAGATCGAAGATACATATTAGGTTGTCCGGAAAGTTTCTTTCCTTTTGGAAGGAAATAATAGACGCTCAACCTCTTTTCCTTTTAATGTTATTTTATTGAATCGTGTACGATCCATTTTGTTCTATTTCTATTGTTACGATCATACGTGATTCGATAAAAATAATATAAAACAGAGGACGTGGTGTATCCGTTATTTCCTTACAAAACGAAAGAAACTTTTCGGACAACCTAATATATAAGTGAAAAAGAAATCGAGGCATAGGTTTACATATTTCACTAGTTGAAACGAAGAGTGCTATTATCGCGCGTTAGATGCGCTGGAAATGAGAAACGTCTTCCGAAATCTTCCAATACTAAGATAAAAGTAACTTTCTCTGCATTGTAGGTGTGATGTTTGGTAAAACTGTTGATCGTATCCGATCGTTCCTCGACCGATTAAAACCGAGAAAAGTCTGAGAAATTGAAGGAGGGAGCAGATCTTTCGAAACCTACCAATCTTAAAATAATTTTCCTCGCGAGCATTTAATAAAAATGCTCAATTATCTTTCAACGTATTTGGTCTCGTTAGAACCGAAGAAAGTCGGTAGAATGTTTGAAGAACCGAAGGAAAAACAAGTCTCTCGATATCCTTCCAAATGTAAAGCAAATAATGTCCTTCGCGTCACAGTCGCATAACGGAAATTCTAGTCATTTCCCAACGTGTTTCGTTTCATCTCGTCGGAACCGAAGGAGAAGCTCTGGAATTGAGAAGAAGAATCGAAGAGAACGAAAAAAGGAAAAAAGAAAAGATAATGGATCGAGGGACGTTATTTTTCCCGATCGAAACTATTCTTCTTTCTCCCCTTCCTTTTTGCAATAACAACGACGCTGAACTCGTCGCCGACGATAACACGGCGTTATCACCGCCCAAAGCGAGCCACATCAAACAAAGCAGCCTGGCAAGTATTCTTAGCCCCGATAAAAAAAAAAAAAGAAAAAAAGAAAAAGGAAGCCTCGAGTTACGAGTGTCGTTGCAAATAAATCGCAACAGCGAGACTCGTATTTTTTCACCGTGGCGTGATCTCGTTTTTTCCACTTCTCTCGCGAGATGATAACTACCCGCGTATCGCTTTTACGAGAGAACGATACGGGAATCGAGTGGGACAAAACAGATCTCGTTCTTTTCTGTCCGTTTGTGAAAAATTTCCCTGCCGATTCGCGTTCTTTTCTTCTGTGATACCGCCTGATTTATTATAGCGAACTTATTATATTATATACAGTTGCAAACAAATTGTTGTTTTTTTTTTGATTTGTTTGATTTTATTTTAGTCGCCGTTCGATTCCGTTCTGATCGTTGTTTTAGTTAGATATATAGTATAACTATTACGACAGGAGCTGTGTTAAATATTTGTTGGAAAATTGTATTGTGTTCAGTGTTTTTGCTTTGTAAGACACGCCTGATATCAACGAATATATCGTATCGACGAAACAACAGATTTATAGTAAAATAATGAAAAATAGAAACAGCGAAGAGCATTCAATTCGTATCAAATATTACATCCATAATTGGTTTAGCTACAAGAATAATAGAATTAATTGAAAAGGTAAACATTTTCAACAGGTTGACTTAAGATAGGAAAAGAAGTCGTGATACATACGTAAATAATGATTTTGGCAATGACATAATTTTTGAAAAATAATGGTCACCCAGATCACGAGTCTTTTGGCACAGTCGAATTAATATCATCGGTGAAATATTACGATAAAACAATTGACGATTTGCAATTCGTCTGTTGATTGATATTATTAGTCGGTAAGTTATTGCGTGTAAAGAGAAACGAATGAAAATCAGATTCCGGAACGTCCATTTAACCAACTACGCAATCGTCTCGCTGTGACAATGTTACTTTGATAACCCTAGCTTGTGTTTACAACACGTATCAAAGCACGTAACTTTAATTGTAACTTTATCGCTATAATTATCGGAATAATTGTCTGCGTTATTGAAATCCAGCGAAAATACAAAATTATTTACAAAAGTGATGTATTTATTATGTTTACTGTTTATAAACGACGAGTTTCTTCTAGAAACAATAATATTTAAATCTCGACGATCAAGTACGACAGTCCCAATTTCTCAACAATTCATTCTTCGTTCTCTGTATTATACGTGTGCTTTGTAGAATTATACTTAAATGGAGAGAAGGTTTCGACCTTAGCAATGAAAGCAGCCGTGAATAATTTTATCGTCGCATCGTCAAGATCATTTGTCTTATGACCGAATTCTCAGTGAGTCAAGGTTGACGGTGAGTTGGTCATTCAGCGCTTCATACTCTACATAAATTATCAAGAGCTGTATACCCCATTTTTAAAGATGATTCAAAATCCGCCGTGTAACCGAGAGTAACGCAAAGAAAAGAAGTAGAAAGTGTAGAACCGAGGATAGTCTGAACGATGGCTGACCATGTACCGCAAATTCCACTTGTTACGTGATTTTATACGAATACGATTGCCACACTCGGGCAACTACAGTCGAAAGACATCTTGCGGACTATTGCGTTATTCTTGCGTATTTACTCGCATTTACATTGGTTGTTTCGTGTCAATGGTGACGTTACTCGTATATGTATTATTTTTAAATGGAACGTAGCGTTTCAATTTACTTTGAGGAGAATAGTCTGTCGCTTATGGAAGAAAAATTCAACGTTCGAAACCAAACAGGATCATAAATTTCGCAATTAACGAAAGAACTAGGATACCGATCGTCGAGAAATATTTTCCTATCGTTCTCTTGTTAGAAAATCGCGAGAAGATTCGTTGGTACGTCTCAACAACACCGTCTACGTCCTCCAAATGTCAATATGTTGTCCCTAAAAAGCATTGTACTCTAAAGTACCTGATTACTGAATGTGACGAAAAGAATCTCGGAAAAGACTTGGTGCGGTCACCGAAAATCCTCGAAAAGAAGAAAGAAGCGAACCTCTCTCCCTCTACGTATTACGTAACGAAATACTTTCTCTTAAACCTTCCTACTTTCCAAGCTTTCCAAACGATCCGATACGCGATAAAGAGCTAAATCAGAGTGATATAAAGTTGCCCTTAAAACGAAAAAAGAAAAAAAAAAACAAGCCAAACTCTCCTCCGCAGGTCATCCAACGAAATACCAATTTTCTTCTAAATTTCCCTACGAGTGTTCTCAAAAGATCCACGGACGAACGAAATAAAGGGAAACTACGCTAAAAATTACATATTCGGCGGTGCGTTTGACGCGATGCAACCGCGAGTACACACACACGGACACCCATACACGAGAATCGCGTGCGTGCAAGTCGGACGTTGAGTGATGATATCAAGTATATATACGACTGTGTGTCACGGGTCATCGGCCCTCGGATATTCTTGGCAATTCTCTCTCGCTACCTCTTTCTCCCTCCCGCCCTCGTTCGCTCGATTTCTCCCTCTCTCTCTCTCCCTTCTTCTCACTCTCCTTTTATTTTTCCCTCCCTCTCCATCCGTCCCTCGGTCTTCGACGACCCCAGCGAGAGAGGAGGAGGCTCGTTTCGCTCCCCTCGATATCTCTGCACACATTCTCTCCTATACCTCCCTCTCTCTCTCTCTCTCTCTCTCCTTCAACCAGAGAGGAGAGACTTTCTTCTCTTCCGCTGCTGGTAGCTGCATGCTGGTCCGTGCATCGTTGCTCTTGCCGGCGTCGCAACTGCCCCCGCCACCCCCTTCGATTGCCTTCTAATAGTCCGACAATCCGAGGGACATCCTGCCCTTCCGGACGCGGCTAACGAGAAAAATCACCGAGAGGGAGGGAATAGATCCTTTCCTGTCGCTGTCTTCTCGCCAAGGTTTCAATTGAAACGCGCCGGCCACGCCGGAATACCTATTTATTTGTTGGATCGCTTCTAGTCAACTTTCCTATATCGTTTCTTCGTCAATCGTGAATCATACACACCCGAACACGGCACCGATTTGAACGTTAAAATATTAGCACGCCAGCTGTGCGTATCGAAACGTTGACTACAACCCCTCGAAAGCTGTTCGCCCGTAAAGCAATCGCCCACTTCTCCAATCCGTCCGATTGCCTGTTCCCTGCGTCTCTTAGCAAACTGTGACAGATTTTCCAGTGGAATATTCTGACGAGTTCACGAGACGGGAAAACAACGCAGGATTGGCTTGTTCTACAGACTTGTGCTACTTCTGCGTTTGTCTTTTAACACTAAACCTGTCGACATTTCATGTATACTTATGTATACCATGAGCGGTCGAACGACCGCTTCAAAAAAAAAAAAAAAAATGTATCTTAATAGAGAAAGAGATTTTAGGGAATTTTTCGGAAAGTAAAGAATGAAGAAAGTTGCGAATATTGAAAAATGGGTTGTATGTATATTATAGGAGAAGTTACATGGCGATACAGTAACAAACGTTGTAGACAAGAAATTCTAAACGAAATTTCAAAAACGGTCGTTTGACCGCGCGTGGTAGGTTTAGTGTTAAATAGCTGTTGATTTCGGTTAGACCTGCTTTTTATGGAAACGTGGATATTCGATTCTTGAGAGGAGAAGGGGTGAAGACGATCGAGAGTCGTCGCTGCGGCTAGACGAGATCGGCAGATCGAGAATGCACACAGGTAAAATGGTTTGTAGATTCTGTGGCGAGTTGCTCGCTTTTGAAGGAAGGAATCTTCCTAGGCGACGTAGAGTTCGATGACGAAATCGAGGAACGTCGATCGGAAAGCGTAAAGTTAGTTACGTCGAAAATGCTGGATTTAAAATATTCAATAAAATTCAATAAAACGGATTTAAAATATTCACAAAAGTAGGACATTTTCCAGGAATATCAATTTGATACGATTTAGCAAATCCCCTCTGATGGTGCTGCGTGAATCTTTTCTTTTACAATTGCAACTCAATGGCCACTAACGAAGTGTCTTAAATCCCCCTTTTTAGTCGTTAATTCCTATCAATACCCTGTATTCTTCGCGTCTAAATTATCAAAATTTCCCATTATCGCTACCCATGTCAGAATAAATACCTGTAATCGAAACTTTCTTCTCTCTCCACAAACAATACTCTAGTTACAAAAAAAAAAAAAAAAAAATGATCATCCCTTCCTTTCAGCGCAACTCGTATCCCTTAATCTTTCTTTGTAAGATATTATATTCGATTAACGCTCTAAAGATAAGATATTATATTCGACCAACACTCTAAAAACGCCTGCCTATCTTAATCGCTCTTCAAACCGACCTAATCCACACCCTCTCTCGATCTTCATTCGCGAAACACCCTTAGAACGTCCCACGCGTCCTTGGTCGCCGTCAACGACGTTCTCAGACCTCGAACACGGCTGACAAGGGCCAATACGTCGACACGGATGGATTTCAATTCCCGCATCGACGAGAGGAAAGGGGTGTCTGGTTTAATTCGCTGGTAAAGATTTTACGAGGGTCTGTCACCGAGACAAGACTCGTCGTTCCTCTTGGCGAAGACGAGACGCAACAACGCGGCGATAAAACGACCACGTAGACGTCTCACGACTTCGGTGCAAAGGTCGTTCGTCGAACGTCACGCGTCGGGGAAACGACGATTTTCATCGACTACCGTCCAATGGCAAAAGAGATGGTCGTTGCAATTATGCAGTAAATAATTGTAATTTAATTCCCGTCCAGATGCATCGTTCGAGTCTCTTGACTCTGTTACAAACGCAGGCTCGCCAAGGTATCGCAGTTGAACGCTTATAGATTTGTGAATATATTATTATCATCGTTGCTACGCTCTATGTTATTAGGCGCATATTCAATACCGTGTAACGTTATAGAGTTTGTTTTATGGTTTATACCATGGTTATGACAGTCGAAACCTCGTAACAGCGTTGATGAAATTTTTGAATGTTTTTTTTATAACACGCGTGTTAATCAACGTCGAGCGAGCGTTTGGAACGGTGACGTGAACTTTAGAACCGAAGAAGTCAAAGCTGAATAATTTCGGTAGATTGTAAAAGGTTAATAATTCCAACGCGTGTCGATTTAAACAAATCAGAACTTTGTAGTCTACGACACGCGAACAATATTTTCGATACTATACTGATATGCGAAAACAGTTGCAATCGATGAGCAAGAATTATAGAAGCGTTACTTGCCCAAAATGACGGAGGATATGAAAATCGTTCGGGGTCGAAGGATAGAATTCGCACGGACTCGTGTATTCTTACCTGTAACAGAAAAAGCAACGAAGATTAGAAAAATGCGAACGTCGTGCAAGTGTTTCAAGTTCAAAGTTGGCGGCTGGTTTGATTCTACGCGAGAAATAAACGCAAATAAAACTCGGCACGATAAAAGCTAAAAATAACGAGAACGCCAACAATATAAAATTAAAATTAAAAATTAAAATTCACATTCCTCTCTCTTTAGACAGAATCAGAGCGCGAAATTGCAAAACTCGTTAGAATCTTCTCGATCCAAGTGAACTAAATCGATATGTATGTTTATTAAAAAAAGACGTTTCTAAAATTCGCATTTTCGTCCGATCTAATAAATCTTACGATATAATTTATAAAATTCACGATTCGTTAAATTCCGGACAGATGCGTTTACACATGTATATGTATAAAAGCTTAAAAACTGAAATTGTTACCTATAAGAAGATGTGCAGTTTTAAAACTGTATATAAAATACGAAATGGAAAATACAAAGGTAGCTGTTGGGAAAGATGAATTACAAAACGAATACAGAAAATTAACGCGACAAACGCAATTGCTGCAATATGGTATATAAAAATGTAGAAGCTAAAATAAATAGTAAAATTCAATCGATAAGAAACATTTTACAGAATTTGTGGCTCGAGACAATAAAAGATACTTTAAACGACGACTAATTGATGATCGAAGGATTTTTCACTGATCTATATCTCGTTTCCCAATGTACCCTTTACACAGAAACAGAGCATAACGATGGAATAGAGAGAGAGAGAGAGAGAGAGAGAGAGAGAGAGGAATACTGCTTCGAGGTGATCGGCGAGGCGTCGAAGATTCATGACGTAAAGTAACAGAGAAAAACAGAAACGAAAGGCATTAGTTATGCCCGACAACGAGCGGCCATTAAAATCGCAACGCGTTCGAGTAGCTTCATCATCGTCATCGTGATAGATTGTGGGCAAAGATCACCGTGAAAACTGACCCGTAGTTTACAGTCTGCTTCAGTTTTCATAGAAAACCAACGCTCGAAACTTAGCGAATATAATAAGAAATATCTGTAGAAAATTCTTCCAAAATCTTGTATTTATTATTAAGGAGCCGTAACGTAAAAATGTTACATTTGCAATTTTAATTAGTATCCGGAATTTCTATTCAGAATTTGTTATTAGATTTAGAACGGTTCGACTTTCACGCTATTGCATTATTAATATCCTATTTCAATGGTTTACTTGTTTGCAAATTAAACTTTTAAACGGAATCTATATTCTATCCTAATTGATTTTGCCGAACAATGAACAATCGCTGTGTTACACTTGCCTGATTCGCAATTTCTAACACTGATCGCTGTAAATGGATTTCTTTTATGAAATTCGCTTCGTTTCAGAGTTTCGCGTGGTTACAGCTAAATAAACTAGAATCAAATAGAAAAGGAGAAGAACGAGATAAAATTGGTAATTGTGGCAATAAGAGAGTAAATATATGTTTGTTGAGTGATTAAAAGTGTCTCTGTGATTGTTCCAATTGTGTAGTTTCGTATTGTTTTTGCGTATAATGATTTAAGGAGAGCAACCTTTGACGGCCGTCGCGTTTTCCGTAGTTTTATTCTACTAGCTTTCGATCGCGTACGAAAAATGCTTGATACTCGTTACTAGTTGCTCTTTCTCTCTATCAGAAACCTTCGTATTCCATTTCGAATTCTTAATGTAATCATTGAAAGTTCTCCTTGGAACATTCCACAATTAACATATTAATGTTCGAATCTCACATATTCAATTTTCTCAATTCCAATTAGGCAGCAACAATTCACTTACAGATTATTAAACTCGAGAACAATTTCAGAATTTTTGCTGAATGCTTTTTCAGTTTATCTTCGTACAAAGGCCATACAACCAGTCAGTGTGAGCTACTAAAAATTCTTCCAAAAGATCTTTAAATTTCTCTCTAAGAACCGAACGTTTCTCGTCGATCCTCGATGAAAGTAAAAATAAAAGGCGCAATGAAACAACAACTTCAAAAGTTGTCTGTAATAGTAAAAATGGGGCAAAGGACAATTCAGACTGTGAATTTGGACAATTTAGAGTACAGTGGCCCAAGTTAAATGGAAGTTCGTATTTTAATGGATACGACTAAAGAAATGGAGTTTGGACAAAAGTTTGCTTCGCTTCGTAAATGTTATAACGACTGTTCTACTTTTGACTTTTTTCATATTTTTCTATATTATGTACAAAATGTACATTGTACAAGTGTATATGATATACGTGTATATTATTATGTACACTGTGTGCATTTTTGCATCTTGAAATTTCTCATAAATACACAAACATTCGTCGATATTTTATTAACGAGGAACGATCGATGTCGTTTCGGGAGATGTTCGACTCTATCGCTGCACCGCGGGTCGTCGCACGGAAAGTCGATCGTAGGACAGTTTCACCGTCCGGGAAAAATTCTACTTCTCTCTTTCCCTTCCTCTTCCTCCGTGGAAATTTCTTTCTCTTTCTTTCTCTTTCTCCCTGTCCCCACCAATTTCCCCTTTCATCAGCCGGCGTTCCGCCTACTCTTACTCGCCTAATGCTCTTTTTGCGAATGTACCAGCACGGATCGCCGAGGAGGATGTAAATAAACAAGATCGTTATTTCTTTGCTGCCAGTGAGTGGGAGTTTATGCGTGCTCGTGAGAAGCAGATAGTTTTCTACATTTTTGTAGATTTTCTGTTCTCTTTAGACAAATTGGCACGTTGCGCCGGAGTACGAGGACGATTGGCATTTTTGTCAAGTCCAAATTATTTCGTCCAAATTGTTTCCAAATTTTGTGGCTTTTTCTTTCGATATTTATTATTTTTTCTTTTTTTTTTTTTAGAGAAAATTTAAGTATTCGATCGTCAAGTCAATTTATATAGCGAATTATACGGAAACAATAAGGCGTATTAGCGATAGTGTACAGTTAGAAAGTTTTTGTCAGAGGAATTTAACGAAATTGGATAACGTATACGTTATCGAGTTTTTGTACAATACTGGCTACTTCGCTCGCACAGCGTTAGTTCTTATGCCAATTTATGTTTATTACCCTCTGTTTGAATACCATTCGCGAGTTGAATTTCACGTGTTTATCCTTTGACAAAAAAGAAAAAAACATACCGCTTTTCACCCCCATAAGAGATGAATTTCGAAAAACGCTGGAACAAGCGTGTTCGTTCAATTTTAACGACGAGTTCGTACAGCGAATTTCGTGTCCCCAATTTCGGCAAATCGTGGGCTTTCGATATCCTTTAAGAAACAATGTTATCCCTTTAAGGTAAAATTCCGTATTAGGATCCGTATTTCCAAAAATCCTGTGTCGTAAAAGAAGTACAATGTCCAAATGTCGCGTCTCTACGTACAGCGGTTTTGGGCTGAGCGTTGATAAACGACTCCGTCGTTCTTACATTGTATATACATATTATATATATATATAGTAAATAATCCGTAAATCTGCTTCGTTCGAATCTATTCCTCGCGTCTTTCTGTGGCAAGAAAATTTCTCCAATTCGAGGCAAATACGAAAAGACTCGTTCGTCACCTAATCGCCCAATCGTACATCAAATGAATCTCTTAGAACGCCGAAGGCCCTGTTTCTCTTGACGCTAAAGTTCATACAAAATCGAGTCGTAAACGAGACGTAAAAAGGGCCGTAGTAAGATCAACACAAAAACTGTAACGCGACGAGCCATCGACGATTCTACTCAAGATATCGACAGTCAAATAAATGCATCGTATACCGACCCGACTCGTAAACGCTTCGAGTTTGCTCGAAACTAACCAGAAACCTATACCCCTAAGAAATCATAGAGAGAATGCTCCATCAACCGAACCTCCTCTTTCCCTTGCACAAATCTACCGAACAAATCCCAGGCAATTGCACGGTACGTTCTAAACGAGCAAAACGATCGAATTGATCGGCAGAGGGAGAAATAACCCGGGGAAAACAAGCGGTCTCCGATAAACGCTCGAATAAAGAGGCACTCGGAGCAAACAGCGCCATAAATAAAAACGGACTTGCTACTCGACTGCAACAATCTTTCCCTCCCCCCTTTCTCCCTTCCTATCTCCCTCTCTCCCTCTCTCTCTCTCTCTCTTCCAACACTTTCGATGCATTTCCCGGAGTGCAGAATGAACAAAGGACACGCGCCAAGGGGTTAAAAAAAAAAAAGAAAGCAATCGAAATCGCTGCGATAGTGTTGGACGACCGCGTGACATACACTCACATCTGCACAGTATACACACATACGTGTAATACGTGTAATACGTGCAACGTAGAGAGAAGTATGCAGTAGTATGCAACGCGTGTGCAATACTGTACCGTCGGTTGTTTTCCAACGTGCCGTTGACCTCGTGTCGCGCATGTATCCGTTTACGTGTCTCAGTGTGTATAAGAGAGTGTGCAGGAGAGAGAGAGAGAGAGAGGGAGAGAAAGTGAGCGCAACAGTCGCGTTGGCGATGTGCATAAACAACGGTGTTAACTTCCTCGAGCGAGGAAACCAACGATCGCGTTATCGAGGCGGTCGAGTACAATGTTGATAAGGGTATTGGGATTTTGCATCGATGAGTCGAAGTTTCGCGTGGTTTTCTTTGATTGAGTTTGTAAGGTCGTGCGTGAATTTCTCTTTAATTTCGATCTTTATCTGTTTTACTTTTATTTCATTTTATTTCGTTCGGACGACGAAAATTCCTTCATACACAGACACGACACACGTGGTGTGGAATAGTTCGTTAAAGTTGTCTCTGAGAAACTCAAAGGAGAATCGTGTTACTTTATATGGACGATGTTTCTCTTGTTTCTATTGATTTCTAGATACGACGGAGATAAGAGTATCGGGATTCTTTATCGATAAATCGATGCTCGATGGTCGAGTTTGCTCAAAACTTTTGCCGGATAGTACGATACGTGCTGTTTGAAGGTTTATCGAAAGGCGCTTAATTTGGATAAAATTGGCGCACGTAAGACCGTAAAATGGCCGGAGCTTCTCTGTTCGAGATCGAAAGTTACTTCACGTAGACGATTTTCCTCGTAGTTCGATTGATCTTCAAATACAACTTGAGATAAGAGTCGTACGGTTTTATGCCGATAAATTGAACTCCGGTTTGGTTCTGTTTAGTTAAGATTACGCGTGATCGTGCGATCTGAAGTGTAGATTATTTGGAGGTTCATCGAAACAGTTTAAAGTTGATAGAATAATTCAAAGTCCCTCTTGAAAGATCGCACGGTTGTGTAAACATCTTTCCTCGTGAATCCATTGATTTGCCATTAAGCCACGACGCAGACGAAATTCATCGATGGTACGCGAATCTATGTCGATTTATGCCGATACGTTCGCGTCTAAATTAAATCGCAAGCAACCCTCCAGCTTGTACGTCGATCAAGGCCCGACGTACAATTATTTGGATATTTTACATATTTTCGCGATATCACGTGTACTCTATCCGCTTCTACGACTTAATGCTAAACCTATCGACATTTCACGTATACCTAATCCTACCATTTCTCTATTTATCTGAACTGCGTTTATCGAAACATTAACGTTTAACGCTTAATGTTCGATTCGCCCGACTCTTGCCGATTAAATTCGCTTATCTGTAAATAAATTCTTTTATTAAATCTCGCCTTCTTTTTTTTCCTATTAAATTTCTGCAAGCCGACAATAAATTCTCTTCTTCTCTAACTCTTACTACTCCGATTATTTACATTACTATTACTATTGCTATACTATGCTATACTATACTATCGCTGTGCAATTGCTATTTCAACCAATATAATGAACAATAACGGGTAGCGGAGAGAATTAATCGACTCGTATTATATGAATGAAAAATGATAACTAGAGGAGAAAGATAGCGAACTACGATTATGTTAAACGATAGTTAGACAATGAATGAAAATTCATGTAGATTACAATGATAAGAATAGTTCATTGAACAGTTGTCTTGCGAGCACTTCGCATGAATGGATTTCTACCGTGTAAGGAGTATGCTTTTATTTAACGCTAAACCTACCTACATTTCACGTATATCTAATCCTACCACGAGCGGTCAAATGACTGCTTAAAGAAAAAAATATAATATGTATCTTAATATAGAAAGAGATTTTAGGCAATTTTTTTCGGAAAGTAAACGATAAAGGAAGTTGTGAATATCGAAAAATGGGTTGTACGTATATTATAGGAAAAGTGAACAAGTTACACGGCGATACAGTAACGTTGTATACAAGAAATTCTAAGCGAAATTTCAAAAACGGTCGTTTGACCGCGCGTGGTAGCTTGGAAATGTATCTTATATACATATAATATGTATCTTAATATAGAAAGAGATTTTAGGCAATTTTTTCTCGAAAAGTAAACAATAAAGAGAGCTGTGAATATTGAAAAATCGGTTGCATGTATTAGGCTGTCCGAAAAGTTTCTATGGTTTTGTAAGGAAATAATGGACGCACCATATTCTCTGTTTTATATTATTTTTATCCAATCATTACGATCGTAATGATAGAAATAAAAGAAAATGGGTCGTAGACGATTCGATAAAATAATATAAAACGAAAAAAGGTTGTGCGTCTATTATTTCCTTACCAAAGGAAAGAAACTTTCGGGACAACCTAATATATTATAGGAAAAGCGAATAAGTTACATGACGATACAGTAACAAACGTTGTACGCAAGAAATTCTAAACGAAATTTCAAAAACGGTCGTGTGGTAGGTTCAGTGTTAAAAATTCATTGGATATTAATTACCCTAAAACCTCCAAGCATATAAATTCGGTATTAAGTATACGAAATTAGTGGAAAGGGCCGACCATTCCATCCGTTTCGTCACTGAAACGGTACTTTTCACTGGCTGAAGTCGTTGCAAGCGAATCGAGGGAAAGACTCCCCTGTAGGAGGCTTTTATCATCGTTGAGGTTACTTAATTGGGGAATAGTTTATCAGCGCGGCGAGGCACTCGCGGCACGGCTGCGCTCCGCTCGATAAGCCGGCGTCCTTAATTTCCAATTATCCTGGTTATTAAGGCCGGAGAGAAACTTCGCGGATGCTTCCTTTCACATTGTATGCCCGCGGACTTGTTTATCGTCCCCTTTAATTGAACCGACATCGCGAGGCACACTTACTTACAAGCCTCTTCTTCTTCGCGAACCCCTTCGAGATCCGCATCCAGATCGAATTTCTGCATCGATTAATTAAATCGCAGATTGCTAGATCGTTGATTTTAATTTCGTGGTAATTGTAACGCGGCCTTTGCGAAGGAATTTTTACGGTGGCAAATTTCCATGGGGACTGTTTTAATATTTGATGGGAAACGCGCGAGGTCGATATGAAAGGAATTCTTTGAACAAAATCAAAATACAAATAAATGAACGATCGGAATACGATTGAGGCATGAAAGAGGTTAAAGAGCGTTAAACTCTGACGAGCGTGATCGATTAACTTTCGGTCGTTTTAAATCCTTGCGTTAAACGCTGATTCAATTTTCTCGCTGTCGACGTGAAAATGTAACAGGACGGCCTTTTTAATCGAACAATTGGATATTTCGTTCTGGGAAGCGGACGAATCTAGGGAATTTAAACGAAGAGAAAGATCGTTCGATCCGTTTATGAAGTTAATCTGGTACTTTCGTTTCTCGTTTTCTGTATCTTTTTATTTGGAACGTTTAGGGAAGACGTGTCGGGGTTGACGACCAGGCTGGTCGCGAAATGCGGAGAAAATATCCGGGCGCGTGAAAGTTCGCTTCTAATCGCGGATGCTCGCTCGCGGGATGCGGTTTTTAAACGCGATGCAGCGCTTTCTATCGTTTTCCTTTTACACCCGGAGAATGTTCTTCGATTATCTTACTTACGAATCATTTAACATTTTCCGTTCTCTAAACTAAGCGAAACTCCTTGGAAATCTTTGGAATTGACGCTAATACACCGAACGTTAATTTCGAAGAGGATACACAGCAGGACGATCTCTCGAGAATCGAACGTCGAAGGAGATTACAAATTTCCAACGAGAAATTACGTTTCTAAGACACGACGTACGCGTTGATTAACGGCATTGTGTTAAATGCAATAAAAAGTTTGGTATTAAAGAATACTTGACTCGAAACTGAGCGAGAAGAGATACAAGTCGAGTGGAACTTGGACCGATCATAATCGAACGATAGAAATATTAGCTCGTCCGAAAAGTTTCTTTCGTCTTGTGAGGAAATAATCGATGCACCATATTCTCTGTTTTATATTATTTTTGTCGAATCACGTATGATCGTAATAATCGATAAAATAATATAAAACGAAAAGAGGTTGCGCGTCTATTATTTTCTTACAAAAGGAAAGATACTTTCCGGACAACTTAATACATACGTCATTTTAAGAGATTGTCGAAATACCAATATTCGTGTATCATTTGAGAGCCGTATTTTTCACGTCAACGTGAAAGATCAGGCGACGAGCTACCCTGATACAGATACGAGAATGTAGTGGCATCGGGTGATACTGTTTTGCTACGTCGCGAGAAAGAATCTAAGCGCGCATATGCACTAGCGATTGCCATACTTTGATCTGATTGTTAATCGTCTCCAGCGACGTTAAGCGTAACTTCGTTTCGAGATAATCAAGTTTTCGTCGCCACTACTGTCTTTGTGGCAAAACAGCTAGAAGATAGAAGTACATTGGATCTGCGCTAAATATCGGTAATAGATAGTTCTGATACTGTCTGGACGACACATGTATACATATATCGTATACACGTGTATATATATTATATGCCAATATATAAATTCATTTTGTACATTTAACATTAGCTTGTCCGAAAAGTTTCTTTCGTTTTGCAAGGAAATAATGGACGCGCCACGTTCTCTGTTTTATATTATTTCGTCGAATCACGTACGATCGTAATAATAGAAATAGAACAAAATGGATCGTACATGATTCGATAAAATAATATAAAACGAAAAGAGGTTGCGCGTCTGTTATTTCCTTACAAAAGGAAAGAAACTTTCCGGACAACCTAATATAAAAGACGAATAGAGAATGTGGAAGTTTCATGCGATGAATATTTGGACAATGTAATAGAATAGGTGGACAAAAGAGACGAGAGAGATGAATTGTTATCGTATCGCACATCCTAATTCGTCATCCAAAGTTAGAAAAACTGAAACTCGATGAACGAGGAAACTCGTTTCATCGATATTTCCACTCTCTGAGGATTCTCCCTTAAATTCAATAATCTCGATGGCACTTGAGGTTCCAGAGCCACGTTCTTCCAATCAACACCGCTTCTAATTTTTCTCCCTTCGTCGATAACTGCCAATGTGATCGTTAAACTTAAACCATGGGAAATCGAAGTTTGGAAACTTTGGGAAACGAAGAAATTCAGAACGAACGAGACAAAATAAGGTGATTTCGATCCTATGCGACTTGACGTCGAAGGAGAAAATACGAGAAGCAACGAGAGAGCATCGACTGCGATCGAAATTAAAGACGAAAGAGTTTGTCCTCGAACGTTGCTCTTTGCATTTGTAATTTCCACTGCTATCGTTAAACGTAAACCTCGAAATGAAAGTTTCGCGATTAGGAGAAAACGAATAAGGAGATTCGCGAAGAGACCAAAACCGAATGATGCGATTTCGATTCTAAGCGATTCGAGTAAGTCAAAAGGGAAAGTTCGTAAAAGTAAAAAAAAGAAATAAAAAAGGACGAAGCAATGTGGAAAAGTTCTAAGAAACTCAACGTATAACGCGTTAGTGCTGCCGCGATTCTCGAATTTCCAGACTTCGTACCGCAGTCTTGCTCTCGTTTCTACGAATAAAAAGACTTTCGACGTTCCAAGAAAATGTTCGACATAAAATTAAAAAAGCAAGCGATCGCGCTTATCAACGAGACAGAGTTCTTTCGTATTTTCAACCTTGATCTTTCGCGCTCGAGATACTTCTCCGCGTAAAAGAAATAGAATTAGTTGAAACAGACTGGAAGAATGCGCCAGGATTAAAAAAGAAAGCTCGTGAAATCGACGAGAAACGGAACAAAATATAACACGAGCTAAGCTATTTGAAACAGGCTCTCTCCTAATTTCACCCCTTCCATCTGCAACCTCGAATTAAGAGAATAATCGTCGTCGCAGTCGTTCAACTTATACCTTGGAAATTCAAGTTTCAATGTTAAGAGATCAAATTGGTAGAAACGAAAAGAGACGACGTCGATCCTAAGCGAAAATTACACGAGAGCAAAACGATCGGGAGGGACTCTGCCGTGGTTCCGCTTAATTGTCAAGAGTGGCCTGGCCGCCATTCACGGATCATTTTCGAAATAATACGTTGGCGGAGGGTTCGTTACTTCCAATTGACCGACTGGCCTAATTTCTACCGATTTCTCTCCGGCTCGCTGTTGCACTACGCGATGCAATTTGCACTTCGCGTGCACTTCGACGTCCGCGTCCCGACCATCGATCGTTGGTATTCGCTTCACGCCTTTATTTTGCACCTGTTGCTCGGCCCTTTTGTATCGAGGGCTCGTTGCATGCAACGAGAAGCTATCTTTTTTTACTTTCTTCTTTCCTTTCGAGTCCTCTCGTGGATGTTCGTGTAGGTTTTTCGGGGGATGAAGATCGATCGACTGGAAATACGATTGAAATCTAGCGTAATTCTTCCTCGATAAAAGAAAACCCTTTGAAACGTTCTCTGATTCGAATCGGACAATTGGCCGAAAGGTTGGATCATTTTGAACGAACCGAAGATTAATTTACGTTTGCGTATGAAACTTGTTGGATGTTTTGGCTCTGCTATATCGTTCGAAGTAACAGTTTAACGTATGGTCGATATTATACACGTAAAAAGCGTCTACACTTGAAGGCTATTTTTGTGGCTAGAGGCATTTCAAGCTGTTAAAGATCGAAAACTCCAGCGTCATTTGTACGAATCGACGCGTACGTATGTATAAATTGACACGAGTATTCCTTCTATCTGCAAATGCGTTTGGTATTTTTCTACGTGTACAAGACGTGGCCGAACAACACGCACGAACACGGTGAAACAACAAGAAGAAGGTATAGGATACAATTTTTCGTACGACTCTTCGTTTTCGAAACAATCGACTTTGAAACTTTATCAAGTATACTCGAACGTGGTCAATTACAGGCTAAACGGGAGAAAATAATCGGTGGCATGTTATTTTAATCGTTAAATGTTAATTTTTGTCATAATACCTTTTGTTTCCGAGGAAAGTAAATTTGCAAAAAATCATACGCGCCTACTACGACCGATCATTGGCTAAACACGAACGAGCCCTGTTTCCTTGAAAATGAAGTTTTTCCTCGAACGGAAAAATTCTATTTCACGCCTTTCACTTGTTTTCGCACGTACAATAATCTGTTTCTTATTATTTACTCGTGCCTGACCGGTAACCAGGTAAGTTCGCGTACACGTATCAAACTTTCCAAAGTCAGTTTTCTCTAAAACCGAGTCTCGGACGAGCAAATTTTATTTTACATTCTATTTTTATTTTTTTCGCCAGGAATCGTCTCGTGCTCGCTTCTACGTGTTATTCGGCCGTATTCTGCATAAATTTCATGGTTGTAGAGACTGCAGTATTCGACAATCGAGACCACGAAATTCACTTGGCGTAGCGGACCGAGCGTCTTTTGCCAGACCCGGCAGAAAATGTGCGATCTCATCTCCCCGGCGAAAGAAAAGCACACTTTCACGACGTCGCAACTCAACCTGGATTCCACGAGCACATTCTTCTGCCTCCTCGGAAACCGGAAGCCTCGCGAATCAATATTCCTTCCATTTAACAGCGATCTCTAAGCGATCTTTTTTCAGATTTTACAAACACGATAAAGTAATAGCGATAGATACGTTGCCATTAATATCGACTTCTGGGTTATTAGTATCTTAATACTGGTTTGTGAAATATAAGCTACAGTATCGAACTTTGATTTTCCATTAATTCCAACAAAGCATTTTTTAAGAGAGGACGTTCTGCGCCAAGCTAAAAATGCGATTGCAACAAACTTTGTAATTCGGCAAATGCATGAAATATATTCTCCAACGAAACGATAATATCGAATCTGAACTTTCGTTCGCCTTTAAACATCGGCTCGGAGAATTTTCTGGAGCGAATTTATTTGGGAGTATCTATTCACGACGAATTTGAAACAAAGAGTATCGTTTCTCTTGGAATCTTCTAATAATTTTAATAAAAAAAAAATTTCCCGACGAACGTGAAAATGTAATTCGAAACATTGGTACGAGACGAATTTCTCGGTTTATTTTCAAATAACAAGGCAACTTCGCAAAGACGGCAATACCGGAGAATACGAATGTTTTTCCAAAGGAAAATGAGGCGCGTTACCTACCATTTTCAGCCGAGAATATTTCGCAACGATGTAAAAATGTAACTGGCGAAATTTGCGTAGGTTGAATTTTAAAGTTTGTTTTCTTTGGATTAAAAATTTTTTTTGAGTCTGCAAATTTTTAATCAACAGTGCAACTTCGTAAGACTGATAATATTAAATATGAATTATCTGCCACGAAGAATTTTCTGGAGCCAAGTGTGAATTTAATTGGACGGATTTATTCGCGACGAATTCAGAATTCGTCGCGGCACCAGACGAGGGTTTAATCGAGTTTCCGGTCCCCGACGCGGCCTGTCGGTTCACATAATTGATACCTCGTAATTTCCCTTACGTCCGCCTCTAATTGCTCGTAATGAACACCAACGTTGATCAACATTCGCGGCCAAGAGGAAACGTTGGCTTGGGTTAGAAAATTGTCGCGCCCTTGTGATGGATCGCTCTGACGATATAAATCAAACGACACGTACGTATGTATGTACATGCTCCGTGAGTGCCGTACGATTAGTTTCCAGCGCGTTCAAAGAACAAAGGAGCCAGTGCGTCTCGATAACGGTTGGACGTGAAATAAACTCCCACTTCCATGAATAAAGTAACCAAGATGTTTCGTTTCACTTTTTCAATTTAATTCGCTGCTTTACGTATATCGTATGGTATTGGCGAAGCAACGTTGTTTCGTTAGTTTCGTCCGAAAGCAACCAAGACCATTTCATCTTCTTTTCCCAATGGAATTCGTTGCTTTGGTAAACAGGGAGGAAATAAAAATTTATTTTACTTCTGCGATTTAGTTGACGTTAACGCGATACACGCAATATGAAACAATGGTTGTAACGAAGAGATAAAGAGACAAATTTGCGAGTTCTCTCGTCGAAGGCGAGAATATAAAGTTTCCGTGCATTTAAATATTTAGTGCTTTTTTATGTTTGTCCGACGTGTTCGTTACTTTCGCCGATACAAAGTCGAAAAGAGGAGAAAGTTATTCTATAAATAAACCTACGAACATTTAGCAACGTCTTCCGCTTAAAAACAAAGCTCTTAACCTAAAAAAAAACCATCATTGTCAAGAAAAATGTGTTAAAATAGCCGGATCCGTGGTGCGACAACGATTCTTCAAGAAACAGAGTCTCTCGCAACCGTCTCCATTGTCCCGTTAAAATCGAACCAACGCGGCAACGATTTTTACCCGGGCAATCGTTACCATTAATCGCTCGTCCGTTTCTCGTTAACCGGATCGAAAGATCGAAAGGGAAAACGTTAAGGAAGATGTAGGATAGAAGAACGAAATCGAAACGAAAGCAAAACGATGCCAGACGAAAACGGAAAAGGGAACGAAGTACGAAGCGGCGATAAGAAGGAGGCAACCGAAGCGCGAGAAAACGCGGAGCGTGTGCAAGTCAGAATTAGCAGAGTAAAACTACGAGAAAGGAGAAGCCTAGCGGCGCAATTAAGTCTTCAACGGAGAAGCGTCGTCGGGTTTGCGAGTTGCATCGAGATAAGCGAGAAGGGGGCCGCTGCTAATAAAACGCAATCGAACGCGGCGGAGGCAACGATGAAGTCATTTCGCCGCGATCCGATAAAAAATCGCGACAACCCCGCTGGTCGCCGGCAACAATTAATCCACGTCAGTTGCCGGTACACCCTGTGCACGGCACAGGTTCAACGACTGTCTTTTCTAGCGTGTACAGTGTACAGCCTCGTGCTCGACCCGATAGAGATGTTGTTTCCCGATGGTTATTACACGGTAACGCGTTATCCCTTTGCATATCGCGTTTCTTCTATTTTAATTCTAATCCTGGTCGAAGAAAGAACGATGAAACTTGTTTTCCGACAGATTTCCTCTTCGCGTTATTTTTTGTGGTTCGACGCGATTTGAAGCGTCGATGATTAATATTCGCGATCCGGTCAATGGAACGGTCTTGCTTCGAATTTTCCAAATCTCTTGGTTTTTCAACGTTTCTTTTAATTTACTAGCGACAACGAATCTTCTTTCGGAGAGCAACCGTTTTTTAATGTAGTTTCTTAACGTATGCTGTATCAACTGCTCGCCTTGGAACGTCGAGCCATCGATTCGACCAAGATCGATTGTACGTACGTGCCTGTAACGACGTTTGCTTCCAGTTCTAACTGTACTTTCTATTCTTCGGATCGAATACGTATTTTTTTTACGACGTTTGCTCGCTACTCTAACTGTAGTCACGATTATTCGGATTATCGAAGATTAACAAAGTACAAATTGTATCAATCGTCCTTGCACTCTTATCTTTTGGCTAAGAAAACATCAACGTTCTTTATATTCGATGTACTATCCTCTCGTCCATTCACGTCGTAAATGAATCAACCAAAAAGGTGCAAGACACCTCGTATTCAATATACCGATCCTCAATCATACTCTAGTAATCTTCTCTGATAAACGAACGAATCAAAGCAAATTAATTTCCATTAAAAAGTCTTTCCGACTCGTCGATCAAAAGTCTTCGTACTCGACGTGCTAACTTCCTATTCGTTTACACCTGAGCAATCTGGCGAATAAATCAACCGAAGAAAAAGTCTAGAACCCCTCGTATTTAACATATCGATTCCTTATTGCGCTTCTGTCGTTATCGTGCTTCGACGAAAGCAGTCGCCGCTTAGCTTCGACAGCGGCACAGTCGGAAAACTGTAAACTTTGGACGAGAGACGTTTTACAATTTCTAGAGAAATCTCGGCGAGTAATTCCGGCGACGTTGCGAGGCTGACAAGGTAGGCCATTATCCGCGAGAACGCTACGACCTTCCGCTGGTAGCGTGGCAAAACAACCGAAGATGAAGTTTCGCAGCCAGTGTTGCTGCGAAACTAAGGCCAAGTTGATGGCGGCGTAAAGTAGTAATTCTGCCCTCTGACGCGAAACTGATGGAATTATAAATATACCGTTCTACGCGTTTTCAAAATAGAAAACACAACGCAGACCTTGTACTATTCGGTAAAGGTAAGTTTGAAATTCGTCGAGTCGAGTGGAATCGCGTCGCGTCGCTATCGAAGCGAAGCTAATAAGCGAAACAAATGAATTCCGATGAAAACAGCGTCACCTCTAGCCCTTCCTTTCACAAAGCTCCTACTTCCACGATCAACGACCTCAGCATCGACTGGGAGCGCGATTATCGGCCGCGTATTTGCATCTAACAGCGGCCGCGGCCGACGACGATGACGAAAGAGGGGCGAAACTATCTTTCACCAGAGGCGACCGACCAAAGCCGACCCAATTCCCCTTAATTGCCCGTGAAGGGAGTCGCGAGAGGCGCAAGAAATCGTTTTACGATGATCGGGAAGTACGTTTTACGAGCGACGCAGGCCGGAACACGTGGCGAGGCCGATGAAAAGCAAACCGGCGCGGCGGGAAAAGTGTGCTGAAGAAATTCCCCTCGTTCGATATCGTTTCCTTAGATCGTCGCTCCACTTTTTCCTTTCCTTTGTTTTATTCCTTTCGGTTATTCGCTCGGTTATCTCTCGCCAGCGTTACGATTAGAAAACATCGAGATCGAGGATTGGCCGGGGCAAAGAAATCGAGTTACGTGCGAAATGCATCGGAAAAGAAAAGAGAGATTTCGATCTCTCGGTGTTAAACAGAGGAGGATACGGTGGACGTTGCACTGGCTGATTATGGTTATTATCGCTCGCTCTTACTGTGACCTACACTGTAGGTTTGCTTGCGGAATAACGAGGATAGGTATATGAAAGTCGCAGATTTCGTGTTGGCGATTGTTTTCGTTTTGGATGGTGTTTCTGGGTTATAATCGAAACGACGATGAATATCAAGTAACTCGAAGAATAAATTATTACCTTGCAGCGATTGTATCTCCGTTTCTATTCGGCTGTCTCGTTTTACGTAAAAAGAGAAAAAAGGAAAGGAAATGAAACTTTCGTCTAAGAATTTGAATTTTAATAAATACGTATAACGTTCAATTACAGAAATTCCAAGCGTTCGATGAGAATCGTCATACGTAATTAGGGGAGAGGATTTTTGCGCGATTTCGCGTTTTTCCTGTAGAAGACTAAAGAACCGGAATCTTCGTAATAATTTGTTTACTAGGAATTGACAAGTACCGCAATTTTCTATATTTTTGTACGTTATCCGCGCTCTCTGGATCTTTGGATCTTTATTATTGGAAATGCAGAATCACGATAATAGTACATGGACTCTCGCGCGAAAATATCGCGTTATTTGAGAGCTATCTATACCGACACATGGGTTATTTATATTAATAATCGAAGCGATGGTTCGTTATCGAATTTCTCGCCGCTAAATTCGACTCTCAATTCGAAGCGACTCGTTCGACATTCATGGAACGCGTATTTCCGTTTAATCTCGCGGATCGACAGGAAACCGCGCCTTCTTAATCATTCGTCTCCAACCGTCTCCAACTAGGACATATTAGCGCCAACGAGATTCACGGAATATTACCAGAAGCTTATGATTAATGAACGTCGATCAAATATCCCAGGAATCTTGCAGATAATCGAAAAACAAGAGGATAATCGGTGCGCGAAATCGACGATGGATTACGCTTTTTCTCCTGTCTACCTGTATGTTCCTAATTTAGCTATTGAAGATTCATGAATAATTTAACATTCTGGAACAAGTTTGCGTAACGATCTAAATCTGTTCATAAATGCTGCAACAAATTATCAGATCAAATTCATGTAAACCAATCGAAGTTGATAGCTATGAATAATACAAAGATTACCAAGGTGCTGCTTGAATGATGAGAAACAAACTCAACGATTTGAAGTTAAGTTGTCGAACATCGGGCTACTTTGTTTCAAGTTGTACTCCTTATTTTACTTAACAAATACGATCGACGAGAATATAAATTACACGATGAGCTAGAATTAACATTACTTACAAAATTAACATCGTCTTACAATATACAAAAACCTTGTTCCAACCTTTAGGATTTGCGCCATAAGGTGTAACGTAACGTTCAAGATCCGAATAGGAACATATTTTTGCAATTTCTCATCAACGTAAAAGCAACTCCAACATACCCATCCACACGCACAATCTCCCAAATATAAAACCTCGATCAAACGTTCAGAATTGACACGTTAGGAAATCAAACATACCTCGAAACACTCGAGATCGCCTCGCTGAATTTCCTCTTGCAATTTTCTACCAACGTACATAATCCCGACTACAAATTACCTGTAAAAGGAACCTGACATACGCTCGGCCATACATTCTGCCAAATATAAAATCTCGATTAAATGTTGAAAACCGACACGTTGAGAGATCCAACATCTCGGAAAACACAGAAGGTGCGAGAATCGCCTCGCTCGATTTTCTCTTTCAATTTCCCATCGACGTAAACATAATAACTTTCATCGCACTCTCGTATACAAACTATATATATATATAACCAACCTAGTACTCGCGCATACAATTTTCCAAATATAAAACCTCGATCGAACGTTCAGAATTGACGCGTTAGGAAATCAAACATTCCTCGAAACACTCGAGATCAATTTTCTATCAACGTAAGTAATCCCGACTAACACGTACAAATTACATGTGAAAGCAACCTAACACATGCTCAGCCGTACATTCTGCCAGATATAAAATCTCGATTAAACGTTCAAAATTGATACGTTGGGAACTGGAACGTTCTGCGAAACACCGAGGATCGGAGAATCAGCTCGCTGAATTTTCTCTTTCAACTTCCCCCGGACGTAGATATGATAACTTTCATCGCACTCTCGTCTACAAACTATATATATATATATATATATATATAACCTAGTACTCACTCGCGCATACAAATTCCCAAATATAAAATCTCGATTAAGCCACGAAAATTGACACGTTAAGAAGTCCAACATCTCGGAAAGCGCAGGAGGCCCGAGAACCAGCTCGCCCGATTTTCTCTTTCAACTTCCCATCGACGTAAATATAATAACTTTCGTCGCGCTCTCGTACATAAACCGCGCGTATAAAACCAACCTAATAGCCGCCCACACGTACAATCTCTCGCAGTCACCCACGAACGCGCTAACTAACGCACCAACGACCGTAACACGTCGGAAAGAAAAATATAAAATACAAAATACCTCTCGACCAAAAGGAGGACCCTGATGTACGAGTTCTCGTCGATGCAGCCGGCCACCATGTCTACCGGAAAGGCGGCGAAGGAGAGTACGAAGCACAGGCCCGCCGCTGGAAAGAGACGCGAAATCGAACACGAATCGTCGAATGGGACACGCGCTAATTAAACGCGACGAACGAGGAAAACGGCTGATATTTGTATCGTCCGAGCGAGTTCGTGCTCCTTGGCAAAATCCAACAATCCGAGAATTGTAAATGACTGTGAGAGGAACGTGCGCGTCTCTCGTCACGTCTTGTTTACCGGCGAGCAACACCGTGAAAAACCTCCGTGGGCGTATGTATGTTCGCGGCCGGCCACGGATCGACGACTACGCCAGTGTACGCCGCTCCATCGACCATCGAGCGATCGATGCACCGCGTGCCATTCCGCGCGTTCTGGCGTTTCCTACACCGCGAAATCGATTTTTCTCTAGACGGTCGATCGCGTTGGTCGGCCAGCGCTCGCGCGTTCTCGTCTCTTTTCTTCCACCTTTTACTGTCACGCGACGCCTGTTCACTGGATGGCTCCACTGTTGCCTGACGGCGAAAGGGGAGAGAGGAGGTTGCTTTTGGGACAGGCGGTGGGTGTCCAGAGGAGGGAACACGCTTTGATACAGTGGAGGTGGAGAATGGCTCGCTGCGACGTGATTACGATACGTAAATCCTCCGATGAATCGTTAATCGCGGTACGAGCATCGAAAGTAAGCATCTCAGAGGTTTTACAGCTTCTGTCCATGACCGATGCGATTGCACGCAGATGATCCATTTATGGCACGCGATCGATCGAATTTTCCAAACCGCGTTCTTTGGCGTTCAGCGACAGGGAATTCGGTCTGGTCCAGCGCAGACGAAGCGTGATTTCATACGGCGTGATTACGATACCCGAATCCTCTGACGAACCGTTAAGCGTAACACGAGCGTCGAAAGTAATTTACGAGTTTCTCTCGATATACGATCGGATTTTCATCGTCTTTTCACGTCTAAGGGAAGAGGCACAGACCGATCCAGTGCAGAGGGAAAATGTGAGCACGGCAAATCTAGCAAATCCTTCGATCGATCGTTAATCGTAATACGAGCATCGAAAGTAATTTTGCAGTCCCTGGCGGCCGCTGATCCGATTGCGTCTCGCGATCCTCTTATGGCGCGCGATTAACCGAATCTCGTAAATCTTCCCGAAGGACGATATCCTAAATAACGATTAACACGGCGAACATCCATACGAGAATTCGCGGGCGTTTCGTATGGTTCAAGATCACGTCCCACCTTGTAAATACAATTCTTGATAATATAGCTCCCTTGCCCGCTCAAGGGGTTACCCTAACGAAGAGCAAACGCTCATCAACGACGCTGAAAGATGTCCACCTCCGAAGGCCGCACTCGATCGAACAACAAAATACCCGCAACAACGAAACTCAACGAGTAAAGAAAAATCATTCGCGTATCTGTGCGTCATGCACAGCATCGATCTCTGGCCAGTGTTCGCGAACCTCGCGCCTCGACCAAGCTCGTCCTAACCTCGACTCTCTTACGTAAAATTCTCTGTAGACAAGTAACCATTCACCGATGGAAAAGGAAAAGGAGGATGAAAAAGGAAAGGGAAAAGGAAAAAAGGAAAAGGCGACGCGTCTCGAAAGACGGACACGCGTTTCTCCGGCGAGTGGAAGGCGGCTGGCTTCTCGAGAGTGTGGCGCGGAGAGAAAAGGGGCGACGAAAGAGATCACAGAAAGCCAGGATACGATAGAAAGAGAGAATAAGAAAGAAAGGAGAGAGAGAGAGAGAGAGAGAAAGAAAAATGGAGAACTGGTCACGCCCGGCTCGCCCAGGCTGGGCCTCGACAATCGCGACGTTTTCAGGGCGAAAAACCGACCCGGAACCCGGGTCTCTGCGTTCGCTTGCACTCTGGCTGGCGGCTCTCGGTTGGCCGAGTCGATCGGTTGTTGGCTGGCTTGGTTGCGTGCGCTCTCGCTCTCCCAACTGCGGTGCAGCAGGCCACGCGGAAGTGAACGGCGCTCTCCCGCGATTTTTCGGCCCAGAAAACGTTCTGGCGTGGGTGTCAGCCTGGATACCTCGTTCGATGCACTCCTGACTAGGAGGCACGGTCACCTTCGCACAGCACGTGAACAGGTAAGCCAATTGCGGCTGCAGCTGCATCCATGGGTGCTCTCTGTGTATGTCTCTTTGTAGGGATTGTCGCGGAGTGCTTAAACAGCGTACAACCCCGTTCAAAAGTCCTAGGGCGATCGATACCGGGCTTGCTTGGATATCCGTGTGAATTTACGCGTTTACGGGTGTAGTTAGGAAAATGAAACTTGGATGGAAACGTATCAAAAATCGTAAAGTGTACTTTACGGACGCTTTGGGTAGTTGGTATATTTTTCCCTGTTACGCGCGTAACTTGCATCTTCAAGTTTGCCGTAAACGCTCGAGGTCTAATTATTATATTCGTCTCGATACCGACAAAAGTTAAGTAAGTCGAGTTGAAACGTATGGTATCGGCACGCGCTGTTACTTTCTAGCCAAGTCAGTTTTGCTTTTCCGGGTCTATACTTCATTTTCATAGTATCGAATTGTCGTAGTGCCGATTAGAATCCTGGCAATACGAAATTTATTGTATCTGCGCCTGGTCAATTAACGTGTAAATAGCGGAATAGATATGGTAATGTTGCAAATGCTTCTTGCAGCCATTGTAATACGATGAAATACCATTTACCGTATGATAAGGAACTCGTATTTAATCTTGTCAGTGTATATAGTCGGTGCATCATACGATAAACGATAATAAAAATCAGTAGAAAGTGACCAACGAGTGGTTTTCTTCTTGATATTGCTAGGTTCATTCTGGAAATGATTAACTGAAATCCTGATTCGATTGAGTACGGTCATGCGAATGTGAGCTCTTATGATTTGAATGAGAAATCATGGGTAGTGGGGTGAATCAATGAACTCCAGCTGTACGAACCGTTTGTTCTCAATGGATTCTGATGTTTATCGGATTTCTACGAGCTTGGATTTCGACGAGTTTCGTTGCAGATCAAAATTTAATGGTACAGATATTATAGATAATCGAGTAATCGACTTGACGCACGATCGTTTTATGGAAGCTATCGGTACGGTTACTTCTCCTTTTAAATTAAAGCCAGCTATTGATCTTAATCTGATCTACAGTAACATTTCAACTTCTTGCTTGGAATCGTTTGTAGTAGTTGTTGTAATGGTCGAGATGCATTTGATGCTGCTTGTATCAACAGACACTGCATTTCGTGTAACACCATGCAGAACGTGAAGTTACGAAATGGTAGTTTAACACAAATAATCCATTTTGACTATCCGGTCCAGCAACTGCGAATTTAAGCAACGATCTCGCTCTTTAAAAGCTGGTCGGCAGCTTGCAAACCTAATTTCCAGAAATATTCGCGTGTTTTAAAACTCTCTAGAATCTTAAACTTTGAAGAAAAAGCGTGTGCCCGGTTTTGCTTAATTTCAGTTTGACAATTTGACAATTCCATGGACCTTGATCCATGATAAACAATTATCCTACCTGCCTATCCTACCTTCTCGACACCTAGCAAAAGTAAATTTCTAATAATTTCATTTCCAAAAATGTCCGCATTGCTTGGAACCCTTGACAACCCCCTTAAACATTCGACAATGCACGCACCACTGCGTTTAATCCCATTTTCTTAACCCAACACGACGATCTCTCGAACAACTCGAATTTAAACAATCGCCTCATCCTGCGAAAGCCTCTCGACCACCCGGCACAGCTAAATCTCCGAAAACTTCCACGTCGCTCGACGATCCGAAACTTTTCTTAACAGCTACAAACAACTGCTTTTTACCAACTTCCAGCAACTATAAACAATCTTCTTTTAACTTGGAACAATGACGTACTCCCCTGCGTTCAATCCCCTGTAATTAAATAATCTAATCGAATTCCATCGTCAGCCGAAACCTTCTTAAAAGCCTGCAACAGCCATGAACTTTTGACAGGCAGTGTATACCAGCCAGCGTTTAATTCCATCCGTGTCAACAGCCAGAGAATAAGAGAGATTACAGGCTGGTCGAGCCGAGCCCAAGCTTTCCTGCAACGGGACACACAGCCGAGAGAGGAAAGAGGAAAGAGGAGAGACAGAGAGAGAAAGAGAGAGAGAGAGAGAGAAAGACGTAGTGGAGAGGAGAGCGTTTCTTGGATATCGGGCAACGATACCAAGCCAGGCACTTGGATTCATAGGCAGATTTAGGTGGATATTGTTTCCGACGCGACGTAGCCGCTTGATGTGGGACGTTGCCCAGTTACCGGGCGTCCGGGTTCCCTTCTCGTCCCCCGGTTTCTCGTTGCCGATTTTTCTGCGACGCCGGTGCCAGCGTGTACTTGCTCTTCCGAGACGATTTGCTGCCCTGGATCGGTGTACGCTGGTGTTAGGATGGATCGTTGGACCGATTAGGTTAGCGAGGTTAGGCCCGTGGGCGCTCTCTCGTCTTTCTCGTGATTGTTTCTCGTCTTTGATGTATGGCTTGTAGATTGTTCTGAATTCGATAATGAATTATGTTTCCCGAGTAGGTGGAGGTGTTTAGTGTTAACTAAGTATCGCGTGGTTGTGAGATCTGTGGTGGTGACTGTAGGTGAATTGGATCGACTCGGCGATAGGCTCGGCGCTTTTTGAGAAAAGCAAAGAAGATCTTCTTTGGAACTTTGGCGAATGTGGATGCTGGAATTGTAGATGCTGATTTCGCTGTTTGTTGAATTTTCATCGAGATCTTTTATTTTAGGGAATTTGAGAACGTTTCCTGATTATCGTCGAGCAAGTACTATACTTTTCGCTTGGTACAGATTGATGCGAGCGGATCAGATCGATTTCTTGTTTCTCGAAAACGACAGACGTATGATATTGCACGTGCATTTTAGATATCATAGGTGCTTTCTTCCGGTGTTTGTCGAATAATTCTTCAAAGTTTAGAATATCAAAGGAACCAGACGTTGTTGATGAAAGTTTGACGATGATTTAGTTATGTCTCGTGAATAGCGACGACGTTCTTGCTAAATTAATAATTTAAATTACATACGTTTCGTGCAATTCCGATCGTAAGATCGACGATGGTCTGACGAAAGTAATCAAGCCATATCCTTGCTACGTAACGCGTTACACGATCTTTCTTTCACGAGGACTGATCCGAAACTTCGTAGCAAGTTGAAGCTACCGGTTTCCGATCGGTTCTATCAGCGATCTGTTCTAAAAGGCTTAATTAACGAGCCACGGAACTTTCCTCGCCACACGCTTTTCTCTTCTTTCTCGAAACTTTTCCTGGTAACGAGCCGAGAAACTGTGGCGCGGAGAACCGCCTTATCGTGTCGCCACGAATAAGAGAATTTCGCGTGATTCAGGATCTCGTTCGTTCGAAAGAAACTTTTGCCCGGCGCTTGCTACACCATCGCCAGCTTTTCCAGCTAATTAAGTTACAGAATTTTTTTTCATCGCCGTGTTTCATTGTGAGTTGGTTGAAAAAGTGCTGATTAAATTGAATGGTTTTCACGTTGGCTGAGAGACGTAAGAAGCACGTGAATAGTAAATTCAGAAGAGGTATTAATTAAGTTGCGAAATTATAAAGATTTCAAAATAAATTCCTAGATTCTCGAATGTCGGTTGTCGAAGCAAGATCTTTCGAGTAATCGAATTACGATGCTTTTCGTGATATTTTACCGCAAGCAAGGACGAAACGAAATAAACGAACGAAAAACTGAAACGTCGATCGATAATTTTACACTTTGCTCGCTTAAAAAGAATTTCTTCTATAAACTATCTTCGGAATTACAAAAATTTTCGAAATTTCAATCGATCTACGATTCTGTTTGTCCTGATGCGAGGAAACGATTTTAATATGTTTGCTGCATCGTCGAGAATAGTTTGAAAAATGTCTCGAAGATGCAAACGAAACGGTAAACGCTATCTTATCGAAACTAATTAAAGTCAAAGATATCGTTATCTAAAATAACGACGAGATGATACACAACGCCTCAAAAGTTTCAATTTGCTGTAAAAATTTCCTCCGAATTGCTAGATAAAGTATAAAACTTGCAAAATTCCCCCTCCCCCCCCCAAAATTGAATTTCATAGAAGAACAAAGTTGTAAATAAAGGATCGATCAAACTGTCAGGAACTCCAGGCTGGAAATCGTTTTCTCTTTTTCCGGTGTCACCCGGTTTCCCTTCGTGATCGATAAAAATGCGAACTAGTTTTGTCGGAAGCGAACCGACACGGTTCAGTTGTCGAATTAAAGGCGGCCGCGTAATATCGCGGAGAAAATTACATGTCACCGATCCATTCGCAAGTGGAACGCTCTCCGCGGGGACTTTCGAACAGAAGATGGAAACGGGCACGGTTCGAACGCTCGCTAATCGCTAATGAACCACGATACAGTCTAGAAAGTGCTCCTCTATCTCCTCCATTATATCCATTTCGCGGCTACTTCTATTTGTCGTCGTTTTTTACCGCCATTTGCGGACTCGCGTAGCTCGAACAATTTTTACGCTATTACAATGTTACGCGAAATTGAATTAATCTCCTAAAATGTACTTGTAACGCTTTACTTATTTTCTTACCAAACGTGTTATCGGCAACTGGAAGTTCGCGCGGTAAAACTAAAAGAAAAATAATTTAAGAGTAAAGATACAATAGCTACTTATACCGGATTATCTAATGGACGCAACGTGTGCGTCAGTAGTAAGGGATATCTAATGTTCGACTATGTAAGGTTAATACTACTTACTAGATTCGCCGGTTGATTCTACGAGTATTTCAAGATTGAAGATATACTATACTATCTATATACGACCGATTTTACAGTCACATTGCTCTCTATTTATTACAAACAAAATATAATATACGTATTTCGTTGTCGATAACGGTGGAATGTTTATTTCTTCGAATAATTATTGTATCTGCGAGTAACGTGAAACTATTTTCTTCGTCTCGAAAACATAGCTTCTTTATCGTTGCGAAATTGAAATTCTATACGAACTATCCCATCTGTTTACTTCAGGTTCCCTCGAAACGATCCAGCATCGCGCATTCTTTTCACCGGCAACGCTCTACTCGCGACACAAGCGCAACAACTACTATCGAAATAGCTACGGAAAGTCTTAGAAATTCATAAAAGACCAATCTTTCGCGGAGATGGCTAGAAATATAATTCCGATATAAACTTAAAATCATCCGAATCGCTTAAAGCATCGAACGCTACCTGCTAGAAACAGACAAATGCCGAACAAAATGGCGAGAGAAGATCTCAAGAAGCCAGAAACAAGCGATCTTCCGTAAAGGAGCCCACGAACACTATTCGCAAACATGGTCAATTATCTCTATCTTTACAAACATCGCTGAATAAGAAAGTTCACGGCGGAGAAGGCGAAGATGGTTAGCAAAAGCTCGCGCGCAGTCAACGTTTTACATAAGTCGTGTATCGTGCTATCAACGAAGAAGCGGAGGGCGGCAGAGCGAAGAGGGACAAGGGAAAAACCGGCAGGACCGACGAAACAGGTTCCTGGTTGCGCTCGTTCCGGCGCACGTGAGCAGGGAAGTGGTAAAAGCCCCGGCGGAATGCGCCTCGCCGCAGCCTTGAACGTGGTTGCGTCCTGACGCGTCGTTTTTCGCGATAACAGCCCCTCGATCGGTGGTGTAACGAAGGAGTTGAAACCTATGAATCCGCCAGGTGTTCGATTTCAGCGTACGGTGTTAAAATTCAGAGAGAAAGAGAGAGAGAGAGAGAGAGAGAGAGATAGAGAAGGAGAGAGAATAAAAAGTGGGTAGAAATTGTGCGAGGTTAGGGTTTTAAAGACACGCGAGTGTCGAAGTTTGAGGAGACCCGTGGCTGCGCTTGGCTGACAGGCCGAAGGAGGAAAATTATTAGTATATAAATTAAAAGCGCGAAGGAATTTTTCCTCTTCTTTATGGAGAATCGTAATGTGTGTTGTTTAATTTTTGTGATTTTTATTGCGGCGCGAGGATGTTATCCTCTTATCTTTCACGGAGAAACGTGTATATTTCGCGTAGTTTGATCTGTTGAAAATTTTTATGATATCTCCAGCGAGGTTTACGGCGTCTTACGACGGTGAACGACGATGATAAAGCGAAGAAATATCTTTTCTCTTTCGTTTGTGGACAATCACGGGGATATTATACGTAGTTTGATTCCTCCTCGTCTTTTTAATATTATTCAGAATGTGATATATAGCGTGGCACGATACGCGGCGTGCATGGTACACGATGCAACGTACATCACGGCGTGCGTTACACAGTGCCAACGAAGTTTCAAAATGTTTTACACATCAGGCACCGTACGAACAGAAAAAAGTTTCTATGATGAATGTTCAGACACATTCGTGAGTCAGCCGCAATGTTCCAAATTAGAAGATAAAACAGAACTCCTTCGCCTTCGTCATTCATAAATCAACGCGTATGCAAACGCGCGAACGTCGTAAAACGTTTGCTTGTTTAGAAACACGTCGCCGTAATAAATTATCAGCAGCAATTAATCGTCGACCAAGAAGCAAGAGATCGCTTTATTGAAACCCCACGAGCACCTTTCCTTTTTTGTTATGACTCGGCTTGCTCATCGAGTTTCACCCCCTTCTACCGCAATTTTCACTTTTACTTCTCTTTAGTCGGCTTCGCTACTTCCACCTTGATACCGGGTGTGTTTCTTTTATACGGTTAGATAACAGTTTAAGATAAGCAGTATGAGCGATCGTCAAGTGGGATGTCACTGTACGCAACAGAGCTATTATACACGTTGTTATTACATAGTAATACCGGGTTGCGAGGTGCGCTATTACTACGATGCAGCATTGCTATATATCAATTAAAAGAGCGAAGGGATATTGCCGTTTAATAAGCCCGATCACGAGCTTTCCTCCTTCCATATCAATGCTGCCCATCATCGCGTATGTTAATTACGGTGTCGTTATTATTAGTTGAAAATCCACCCTTGTGATTATGCATACGCATGTTGTGAATTATTGTTTCGAATATCCTGCCTTTATATGCTATATTTATACATCGCGCTTTGTTCCTTGTATTTGTGTTTTATACGAAAGGTGGGTCGAAAATTATCGTACAAGTTGAAAAGATACGATACTTCATATTTATGCGTCCATTATTATTCGTTGCTCGAAAATACGCCCGTATGATTGCACGTAACGAGGTTATGAATTATGATATTTAATAATCGATGTATAAACATATACATATATGCATTGTGTCTACGTATGTTTACGTACGAATCGGTGTGCTTTATATCTCGTAACGTCTGCTGTATCTTATTTGTTCGTTTGCGTATTATCCACAGGGTGGCAAGTGTTTATGGTACAAGCAGAAGAATGTGGTTTATGGTCCGAATATTAGCGGAAAACATAGAATGTATATCTGAAATGTTTATGTAAAACGTACGTGTAAGTTTCATATGAAATCCCTTAAAGGAAAACGAACTTTGACATCGAAACGAACAAACAATGTTCAACTTTTGAAAAACCAAACGATTCATCTTAATAGAACTAATCGCTCGTAACGAAAATCTGCAAAACAACAATCGCTGGATATAAATCTGCAATTTATGTCCAACAGACCTAGCTATATAAAAAGCTATATGTACAAAAAGCGAGAAAAAAGAAGAAATTCAAAAATAAGATATAAAACACTCTGCATGTACGATTTCATACCAAACGTCCCTTCATAATCAAAACCACAAAAGAAAAAAAAGAGATCTAAGTCTTGACATAAGCAAGACCACCAAACCGCAACGAACACACACAAAGCCCATCGCGATCGTTCTCTAACGCCCCACCATGTAGCCGTGTCTCATCCCACAAGTTCCACTGACACGAATCTCTCTCCAAAACGACCATCTCGATCTCGAATTTCTCCGAGCTATTCAGGCTCGCCTAATCGGTCGTCGATCATCATCCCTCTAGGTCAGAGCCGCCCTCAGAACGCATGAACGTTCTCGAGGTGTCTCGTTATAAATATCGAGGCGAACTAGGTTGCAGGTGGGAGTGTCGACCAACGTGTATGTACATACACTAGCTCGTGAAAATACATCGACACTCACCGTAGAAATCTTTTACGTGCGTATCGTACGCGTCGTATAAAATATTCTAAAATATCGAAAAACATCGAATAGTCGAGGCTTCGCGTGAAATATTTCGAAATTTCGTCAACGATAATCGACGGGCGCGTTTACGTAAAATATATGGAAATTAGTACGAAAAAAATTAGCGCACAACGCGAATAAACGTCTCAGGTGTACAACAAGCGTTAAACATGGTCCGATTGCAAATGGACTTTTTATTAGGGCTGTTTAAATACTTTTGTCGTATCTTCGAAATATATATTTACATCAAATACCTTGTCGTTTCCATACACTTCCTCAGATTGGTTTCAGTCGTTGCCAACAATTTCATATTTCGTAGCAGGGTTAACGAAATTTCGAAATGTAAAAGTATAACGAGCGTAATACATATTCGTAAGAGGCGATATTCAAAAAGGTTCGAATATCTTGACAAGCTTGCGTATGTGCGCCTCTAACACGTGTGTCGATATAATTTATTTGCATGCGCTATGTTTCGATACAAAACGACGAGATGCACGCGATTGCTTTCCACGACACGAGCATGTAAACGAGAAACCCGAGAGCTTCATCCGGGATAGAAGGATTTACGGAGGAGATACCGATCGTGAATCTGCCGCGGCCCGATCGCGGATCAACGGTAATCGCCGTGATTCTAATATCGGCGAGCGACTTTCTAATTTCACAGGGAAACCACGCTCGAGAGGCGTCGACACAGTTTCAGAGGAATGGCTGTGATGGGGTGCTTTTTCTCGATTGCTCGTTGGTCACTGCGACAGATCGGATGCTGCAATATTGTAATTAGGTGGCACGAAGGAGATTTTTAGGATCGTAGCGTTGGCGTTTGTTCGTTTGCGCCGAATCTCAAACTTGTTTCTTAACGTTCGCGTTTCGATTCGTTCGGTTCTTAACCGTTCGAGTCCCAAGAGATCACGCTGTTTAGATTTCGCGTCGAAAAATCCCAGTACACTTGAACGCTACGGACAACTTCATTCTTATCTTGTCAATAATTTTTATTGGACAAAACTTGAAATATTTATTAACTAACAGTACGCATTTATAGTGACATAGATGTATTAATTTCGCGGGAAGATCGATCGATGTCTTCTCGGACTAACCTTGCAAACTCTCTTACGTCCCGAACTGAGTGTACCTCTATCCAAACGATTGAGCGCACGTAGTCTACCAATTGTTTACTTAGTGGAACCTTAATTGTAAAATTTACGGAATAAATAGGTTTTATCTCCTAAACCTAATCTAATCTAACCCTTTTCCATAACTCGCTGGCCGATTCTTATCTATGGAGAAGAGACTTCTAGCTTCGTCGACTACAACGTTGATGCTTGATTCGGTTTGGATCAGCAAGTCTCTCGACGAAATATTTCCGATCGTTTAAAAATAAAGAAAACCTAAAACACAACGATGAGTGCACCTCTATCCAAACGATTGAGCGTACATAGCCTACCAATCGTTTACTTCGTGGAATCTTAACTGTAAAAATTACGGAATAAATAGGTTCTATCTCGCGGCCCCTTCTCCATAACTCGCTGGCCGATTCTTATCTATGGAGAAGAGACTTCTAGCTTCGTCGACTACAACGTTGATGCTTGATTCGGTTTGGATCAGCAAGTCTCTCGACGAAATATTTCCGATTGTTCGAAAGTAAAGCAAACCTAAAACACAACGATGAACACGAATATGAGCAACATCGCCGACAATCCACCCCCGAAGAGCTATGGAGCTATAAAACGCAGAGGTTCGTTGAAGCGAGAGATGTCGCAGTGTCGATTGCCGGCGGCGTAGCTCTCGTTTAATGGGTGCAGGGTCAGGAGGGGTGGTGGAAAATGGCGAAGGGGAGTAGGGGGGAGGGAGGGGAGGGGCTCGTTGTCGTCGTCGGCGACCTCCGGCCGGGAGGCAATGCATGGAGGAAGGAGGCAGCAGGCAACGCTCTCCGGCTGGAGAGGAGATGCAGCCGGAGGAAAGTGGCGGAAGGGCGACGAGGGGGTGACGCCGGGGTCAATACACCCGTAATCTCGGTGAAATGCACTTGGACGCAACTACCGAAGCGCTACTACTGCTGTTACGCGAGCCCTGTACCGAAGGCTAGAAATAAGTATCGAGAGAGACGAGGCGAAGTTCGCCAATGCGTTCGATGCGATCTCGTGGTGCGTAGTCGATCGGACGAATATAATTTTGGGCGGCTTGCGGATTCGCGAAAACAATTTGCGTAGCGGGAGGCTGAATTTTTTTAATTCGACAGTTTGAGATTTTCGATGGGCGGAGAATAGCAGAATATCGCGAGGGAAGTTTCATTACACGTAGCTATTTTCCGCTTTTCCGTACGGACACTTTCACGCGAAAGGGGTAAGACGAAACAGTTCGAACATATTTCTCCACTCTCTTCGTGATTTCGAAAATATCGCCTGACGTGATATTAGAATATCGAAATACTATCGAAGATAGTAAATAATTGCTTTTATACAATTTGTATAATTGAATAAATTACAATGAATCACGGTAATACAGATTTCTAGTAGAGTTCCGCGAATCTCCTCTATACCTACGTAAGGAAATATCCAGCAGCTGCGGTTGTAGTAAAAAAAAGAATGTAAAAGAGTCTGAACCTTCCGATGCCGCGTCTATTCGAATCTAGACGTTCGTTGAATAATGAAATTAATCCAAAGACACCACCTTCTATCGTCTATTACTCGACAAGAATGCTACAAGATCAAGAGTTACGATACTTTCATCAAAAGTGAAATTAGAATGACACAAATTTCTAAAAATCTCCGTAAAGCACTGCGAGTACGTCCCGTCTATATTAACCGCAGCTGACCAGAAAGAAGAAAAAGAGAGAGGCAAAAAACATCAATAAAGCCCAAAAAGAATCATCTACCATCATCCATTACTTCTCCGAGTCCAAGAGGACTACACAACCACGAGTAGCTTTCATCAACGTGAAATTGCGATAATACCAATTTCGGAATATTACTGCAGAATCCCCCGAGTCTCATCTATATCAATTTACAGTCGGTGTAGAAAGCCACGAAAGACAAAAAGAACCACGACTCTCTAAATTACCCCTATTTAAATCTAACTATTCTTTCGGTAATCAATATCAATCCAAAGACGCGTTCCGCCATCTATCATTAAACTTCTCCAAGACCAAGAGCATTACACGATCAACGGTGACTTTCATCAACGTGAAATCGTCGAAGGGATAGCAGCGACACGACACAGGAGGGTTCCGAGACGAGGGTCAAGGTATTTGCACGCCAGGAACTCGCGAGTTTCGCAGAGGGTTCCTGCGTATTTGTCCTGCTGATGGAATTGATTATTATTGAAACTCGCGAAGAAGAGAGCGAAGATATATCAACGCGTCGTTGTGAAGAGTACAGAGGCAGGAGAGGCGGGGTTGATCTTCAACTGGAAGGTTCGTTGAAGAAGGTCAGGGTGCGTTGGATTGTCGGATTCAAAGGGGCGTCGATGTTTGCAGGGAATGTGTATCGTGAAATCCGCGCGCATGGGGTTTTCAGAGAACCTTGATGCAGAGAAGGGTTGCTGAAGAGGGATCGTGCCTGGCTGACGGTCATTGGAAAAGGTCAAGGTACTTGTCTCTTTTGAAAAGAATCGCGCATGTATTTGACTGGCTGGTGGCAACGTTGTGCAAAGAATACGAGCCGAGGGGTTGCTTCTTCTTTGAGCTTGCTGCTTCTTCTTTTTGAAGAAGCTGTGTTGGAAATTGTTTGTGCAAGCAATTCAGAAGCAAATGTTAATGGGCTTGAGTAAATGCGCATAAGTGTACATAGATGTACAGGAATGTGATTTTTCTTGGTGATTTTTTTTATTCCTGTTTAAGGGTGAATAAATAGTTGATCAGATAGTTACATGAACGCGAGTCGGGAAACAATCGAACTTCTACCGTACTTCGGCAAAAATAAATATCTTTTTGTTTGTTTTCGGGGACGGATAAAATATTCCGTAGGAATTTCTATTCCAAAATTGAAAGATTAAGAAATTTGGTGGAAGACTCGCGATTGAAAACGAATTAGTCGTTCGCGTTAGATCTTTGGACGTTCTACATTTGGGTTGATTTCTTAAGTTCAGTTCCATCGATTTTAAATTCAGATATAACCGAAGCCGAATAAACTGAAACGATTTGATGGATTCTCGATAATTCTAAATTCGCGTGGATTTCAACGTTTTCGTCACATCCTTGTTTAATTCGATCATTTATAATAAGTTGTAACTTCGGTTAGGTCGCGAATCCATGTGTCAATTTTCTAGCAACGAGTATAGTCGCGTTTGGCCAATGCAACCGTAATAACCTTAAAACGGCTCAGAAGTCAAGAACCTCCGCCGTAGCCAACGCGAACTGCACAATCGCACACAGCAAAGCACAACTACGAATCAGAAGCTAATCAAGCGAACCTATTGCAAAATCACGCTGCACCACTACGATTCAAGCAAAAGTTCAACAACCTCCTCGCTTTGAACACACAACGTTACTCAATGCAACAACTCGATATCCATTATCAGACGTGGACGTTACATAACGCGATATTCAGCTTTGATTGGACGCGCGTTTCGACCTTTCCGCGACGCGAGTCGCGAGGAAAACGCGTTTGATCGATTGGCCGATGGAAGCGGCCGTTGCCGAACGATCGTCTGGCGAGATTTCCGCGGGCGATCGGCGACGGATTTGCCAGGCGAGCGGCCGGTTGCAAAACGGACCGCGCCGCGGCGGCCGCACGCAGTGCCTCCAGTGAAAGTAACATTCTAGACACGTGATGCGGCATCACGCTGCACGCGCCGCGGAAAAATGCGCCAACCTGCACCTGTGTGCGCGTCACGCCGCTTCACCGACGATCGCGGAGGGCAACGCGCCCCGGAGTTACCCGCTCCGAGGATTTTTCAGAGTTTCAGCTATCTCTGGAAAGCGAGCTTAAAGACAGACGCATCGTTGACGAGAGACGCGCGTGAATCGACGTATCTCATTTTACAAGTAGGCCACACGGTTTATGCAATTTCATATTTCTACGAATGTAACTAAAAAAAAAAAAAAAAAAAAAAAAGTGAAAGCTAGATAGAAACGTGTCCCGTTTGTTAAATATCGTAATAAATTTGCTTCGGATACGTGATATATCTTTGTACGTTGGACGAGTGCGCTGTGCATTTTTGTAGCCCTAAAATTTTCTGAAAATGCACGAACGTCCGCGGTGTAACGAGAGAAGCGAAAGTTGGAACAGAAATGTGTTTCATTTGTTAAATTTTATATTTATCGGTTATATATTATGTACGCGTTGTATATTGTTGCGCTCTTAAATTTCCTGACAGCGTACAAACATCCGCCGTCTATTTATAAACGTTGAGGACGAGAGACGCGGATCGACGTTCTCCGTCTCATAAACGTTGACATATTTCTCAAAAATATGCCGCTACTGCGGCGAAATTTATTCTACGGCGTACTGTCGACAATACGTTAAACACACTGCCCGCTATAATTAGCGTATTACGTAAATTAGTATAAACTGAACGTGTTTCGTTGTTTTTAATCTTCAGTTAGTCTTAGTTATTACCAGCAATTCGTCGTTTCCTTCGCATCCTACGTATTCTAACGTAAACTATTCGATAAAGTGGAATTTGTCAATTCTCCGATAATTCTAATAAATGGGCGTGACAACGTTTACGATTGGTAGTTTTATGATCTCCCACGTCTCGCTGTACTTTTGAACTTTTATTAGGCGAAGGACGTTATTGGAGTTTTCTCGATTAATTTTAAAGAAAGTTAACCACATGGATGAAAAGCTTGATGACTTTGATGAAATGTGTAGAAATTACGCCGAAGCAAATGTTTCGTAAGAAGTCGTGTTTGAAAATGTTTTCAATTAATTTTGTACATATGTAAGATACGCGCGCGATTCTCGACTTTTCTTAACCGAGAAAAAGACTTAAGAACGGAAATATTCAAGTTACTGGTACGCGTTGTTTTATTATGTAAATTGAGTGAAATTTTTTTATCGACCGAGTTGCAAGAAAGCCAATCAACTAACATTTAAGAATCGTGGAAGAACGCGTAAGATTTCGGTTACCAGAGACAACTTGAGTAATTTTGGGGAAAGTCAATGAACAGGCGTTTAAGAACCATCGTAGGAGAACATCTTCCGTATCGATTAACTTTCGAACCTTCGTCGTAAATCTTACACTCGTCTCTGGTCACTAAAAATTTTCTCGATTAATCTCCGCGGAGCTAAACGAAAAGTTGGCGCACTTCGCGAAACGATCATCTCTGCGATCACAGTCTCGACGCGATGAAATCTCAAGCGGTTGTCTCTTAATTTTAGAAGAACATAGCCACGCCACGCTTTCCTACGTTTCTCAAGCTCAAAATCAACCAAAGTAAAAGCCCCTGGCAACAACCTCCCCTAGCAAAAACCGCAAAACCACAGCAAACCTCGCAACGTCTCATCTCAACCGCCGAACTACCTCCGCCGGTAACATCATGCTCCGACTATAACTTCCGGTCACTCTATCGCCATACCGTCAGCGCCAACACAGCTTTAAAGAGTAACAGAGACCAAGCGGAAGGTTTAAGAAGGATCCAGAAGAAGATAGGGGGCGAAGGTTCGTCCGAGGCAGCGCTGCAATTTTCTAACGAACCGCGAACGGGATTCGTTCCTCGATAAACGAGCTGATTTATAGCGGCTTCTACGCGTTTATGGACAACAACGAACGGGCCGCGTACTGCTCTCGATCCAGTCGAGCCGGATGGGCGCAAGGACCCCGCGCGCTCACCGACGCGGAGAGGACTCGCGCGGTGCGGGGTTCTTCGCCGCGCCGGCCACGCTCTCGCACTCCAGACAGACCCATAAAACGCTTTATATTCTTGCTCGCGAAGTACCAAGCCAGGCCTGTATACGCCACTTTTCTAAGCGCGCGCACGCGCGAGCTGGTAGCCGTTCGCGAGAGACCACGAGATGCATTTTGAAGCAACCTTCGTTGTGAAATATCGCCATTTTCTTTCGACTGTTTTGGTCGGTTGGAGGAAACTCGACGGGGTTTCGGAATGTTTCGAGAGGATATTTGCAGATGTTTGAGAAGGTCTGAACGAGTTTGAACGTTATTCGCGGTAGGAAGATTTTTTTCTGCGCGGATCCTTCTCCCTTCTTGGTAGGTTTGGAAGAGAATGCTTCGCGAGCTTGGGCTTGAGAAGCTGTAGAAGAGAGCGAAAGGTCTTGTTTGTGGAGACTGTTGTTTTGTGAGAGCGGAGGCGATCGGTTTTATTTGAAAAATCGCGATTCCCTTTGGCGTATTTTTGGTTGATTGGAAGAAGTTTCTGGCAGAGTTTCGAAGAGTTTCAATGGTTTCTATAAGTGTTTGACGACGTTCCAGTGGGTTTTGATTTTATTTGCAGTACGAAGATTTTCTTCGCGACGTTTCCATAGATTTGGAGAAGGATGTTTCGTAGATTTTTGAAGAGCAGCGGTAGGAGTGTAGAGGTATGTGGACGTTTGAAGACGATTGGTTTCGTTTGAAGCGCTATGATTTCGCAAGATCGTGCGTTGTTTCCATTCTCGTGGAAAGATCTCGAACAACTAGTACTTTCCAAGGAAAGAACGCAAAGTTGCCTGGCTCGAGATAGAAGGATCGATAATGACAAATCGATCACCACAAATAAAACTCACGGCGACAATTCTTATTCACATAACGGTTTAACCTTTCGTTTGACAAAGTCCAATTATTCGAAATCGGAGATCTCGTCCTAAAACGCTCGTTCGAACCAAACGAACCCGAAAACGTCGGAGAAAATTGAGTTTCGAAGAAAGATCTGGGCCAATTAGCATGGCTCTTCTCGTAAAGGAGCCAGCGATCAGATCATGCGGTTTGCGACAGATCGTTAGATAATTTTGGATTTCTTCGTCGCGATGCCTTCCTCGACACTGGACCATCGATGACGCTGAATCGATAGTCGCGCGTCCAACTGTCTCGAAAATTACTAATTTACGTACTGATCAATCTCATCGAATTAATCGGTCGAACGATGGATTCTTGACATTGAACGATTTATTCTAAAAACGTCCAACGACCGATACAACAAAATGCCTAAATCCAAAACATCAAAGGACATTCGATTTCAAGGAAAAATCTGCAATAACCGAATTTCAAGGAGAAGTCTGTAGGAATTTCAATTTCAAGGAAAGACCTGGCCGAATTAGCATGCTTCTCCTTGGGAAAGAGCGCAGGATCGCGCGGCTTGCGACACGGAGCAATCGATAATCCTGGATGCTTCCGCTATGATGCCTTTCCACGAAGCTGTGTCATTGCACCAGCGCGGAGAAGAGAGACGGGTTGCATACAGAATAGAGGATGAAGGGGGCTAGGCACCCTCGTGCACGCATGCACAATGCTCGAGGAGGGTGCAACAACCTCCTCCACCTTGGACTAGGAAGAGGAGAAGGAGCCAAAGGAGAAGGACAGCGAGGCGACTGCCGAGGCGAGAGAATAGTCTGCCACGGTCTACAGTCGCGTTTTCAAGCACGCGTTCCTCGTTACTTGCGGTAGAAAGAAAGAGAGAAAACGAGAGAGTGGGAGTGAAACGTTGCTGGAACGTTCGGTTGCTTTTTTCGTTGGTTACGTTGGGGAACGTTAAGTTCTTGAGTCACTGGATTCTTTTGTTTCTCGCTGCTTTTGTTATGGAGAACATTAAATTTTTGAGCCGCGCGGTAGCCAAGTAGTTCTTACGTCTCGCTCGGGTTTGCTTCTGGTGATCTTGGCTATAGGATATTTTAGATCTTCCAGTCGTTGGTTGCTACCTTTGTTTTTGGTCAATTATTTCCATTGATCGTTGAACGCTTTACGTTTTTGTTTTTCCTTCTTTTTTTTTTTTTTTGACGATAGAATACGAAAGATTTACGTGTCGTTGATCGCATATTTCCTGGCTGATAGAACATTACAATTTTAGATCGCTAATTATTACGCCTCTTTCTGGTCGATGGTTTCGTTGATTGCTATAGATCTCAGTTTGAAGTAATGTATTTTTTGGTTAATGAGATGCTTTAGATCTTTAAATTGATCGTTGTGTCTCTTTTCGGTTAATGTCTTCCTTGATCGTACGAGTATTACGTTTAATTTTGTTCGTTGCAAGAGAGATTACACTTGGTCATAGTGTTTTAATGGATACGTGTTCTAACTAAATTACTTTATCAAAAATTCCATTTGGATACCATTTACGTAGTTTAACCAAGATGATGAGAATGTGACCAAACAAAAATTGGGAAACGAGAACAAGCTAAAATTCCCTGAACGTTTCAACGATGCTGGATATTTCATCGCTCTGAAATGTACACGATTCCCAAAACAAATAAAAAATTCAACCTCGAACTATTTATTTTATTATTCGCCTTTGCTATAACCGGCTGAAAAAGCTACGAGCAATCTGAAGGCATGGAAAATCCTGTCTAACCGTAATTCTCATTAGAAACCAAGCAACACGACAGAGTTATTACCTAACTTTTATAATTGCGAGACAAGAACTTAATGGGCAAATGAATTTCGATAATGAACCACCTTCAACTCCTATTAATTTAATTTCTAATAACACCATAAAACAAGATATAAAATTAGAATTAACATTATTAGAACGTAATATGCCGCGGACAATGTCGGCACAGAGAAACCATTATATCCAAAAGATCCGCAATCCAAACGACGAATCGATTCATCGTCCTTTAACAGCTCGAAACAATTCCTAGACAAAGGCTCATTAATTCGTCAATTAGAAACCAGCAATTAATAATGAAACGGAAGATGAAAGGAGTCGATATCGCGTAATAATATTCATTAAAACGATACGCACCAAAACGATAATCGATAGGAATGGCATGACTCACGGTGGCATAATGGGCTTCATACGGTGTCTTGAACGTTTATCCAGGCGTTTAATTACATCGGCCCTTTATCATGCAGATTAGAAAGGTGTCGATGTCGGATACGGTGTCGTTTGGGATTCTGACGCGGCTAATTGTCAAGCCGGTCGATTCGATGACGGGTCACCGACACCGATCCGACGATGCTGACGATTCTCACCGTTTTCCTTGTCGTCGTTGTCGTCGTTGTCGTCGTTGTCGTCGTTGTCGTCGTTGTCGTCGTTGTCGTCGTTGTCGTCGTTGTCGTCGTTGTGTCGTTATCGCCGTTGTCGTCGTTGTCGTCGTCGTCGTCGTCGTCGTCGTCGTCGTCGTCGTCGTCGCCGCCGTCGGTTTCTACACGCGAGCGGCAAGGGAATGCAGCCAGAGAGGAAAGAAAGCGACGAGAACTTCCTACGATCCGCGGACGTGCGGCGTCGCATATTTATCGACCGGGCTAGCAGTTCTACGAGACCTAAATGCGAATCGTGCCTTCTGTTCCATTCATGTCGCCAGGGGAATCGACCCGTGGAAATCGATCTTCCGATCGATCGAAGAAACGACAGGATTCTAGCGGATTCTTGCATTTAAATTACGTTTGACGCGCGCAATAAGGTAGGGTTATTTGAGCCGGTCACGTTCGAACGTTTTACGATTCATTTTTGACATTTCGCAGAGAAATGACGAAATTCGGGACAGATTTGTGCGCGTTAAGAGGTGAACCGCCGCATAAAAGATGTGAAAGATGCACAAAAATGGGTGTTGTCGTTATGCTAGAAATTTTATAGACAATCCATTTGTAACTCTTGTGTCGCTTTTCTGGAGAGGAAATTCTGGAGAAAGAGAGGAAGCTTTTTATCTCGACGAGCGTGCAAAAAGACAGCGGAAAATTCGACTATACAGCGTCAGGTTTTACAGCGTACATGCGTATATTTCCTTCGCGTGTTCCTTCGTCGTGTAACGTAATATATCGTGTTTCTAATTTTTATTATTGTTTTTCATTTTACTGTTATTTCAGATACGTACAAGTATATTTAAATTTACGCAGCTGCGACAAACTTCGTGAAATCTATCGATAGCCGCGATACATGAAAAATAAATCACGCGTAAGGAACTGACTCAATAATAAAGCTTCTTCTTCGTCGTGTTTCTACGTTTTATAGGGCTGCTACTTCGTATATACGAACGAATAGATGCAAAAACTTTAGACTTGTAGTGGTTTAGAATTTTACAAGAAAGTCTGATCTGTGTAAATATTTTTGTTCGCCACTGTATACGTTTTACAAGGGTTGAAAGAGAGCACGGATCGAACAAGATACATATTACTATGAAAGAAACCGGATACATTTTGATAATATTTTCTATATACTTGATGAAACTGAAATATTGTGATCGTAAGATCGGTCGGAAGTCGTTAAAGTTTACGTGATTGGTGCGTCGAAACGGCAATTTGCTACATGTAAGACAAGACAAGGAGCTCTTTAAAAAAAAAATGTTATATAGCGGACAATTTGAAAAACAGGTTCTGGAAGTACCTCGATGTAAATGACATAATTTACTATTTTCCATGAAACCCGCACATCTTATACAATATCAATTTACGACTAATTTTTACAATGAGTACGAGTACTGTGATTTGAGGAGCTTCTATACACGCGTATGATATTACGTGTACTCTATTTTGGTTCCATATTAACAGCTAATAACAATATTTGGTACGTTCTGTCTACAAAATTTGGCTATTCTTCTATATCACGTTACTCGACACATCGGTTTTATTACAATCATATAGCGGAATATCATTATAATCATAGAGCGAATTGTCATAATCACGTTGATACGATGGAAATAAGGAATCTTTCCAGTGAAGAATGGTATTAATTGAAAGAAAACATCTACGTGTTATTTTAATAATTATAATAGTCAAAAATCTGGATCATTTTGATACGTTTGGCGATTCCAGCGTTAACGGAATAAAAAAAAGGATAAACGGCGCGGAAGAATATCGTACAGAAGTTTCCAATTTCCTATGCATGAGACGATTTACTTGCAAATGTATCTAACTCTCTGGCTTTTTAACGAAATAAAAAAATCGTATGTTTCTCTATAAGAAAGTAGATTTTTAATCGGATTCTGAACGACCAATGTCAGAGTTTCCACATACTCGGCATAGATTCCACCACGAGTTTGACTCGTACACGGTGAAAATTCCAACAACGGAAAATAGATGTTACGGAGAAAGAGAGAGAAAAAGAGGGGGGGAGGGGTGGAGAAAGACGCGCCGGGGACGACAACCTTGCATTAGGTCACGGCCTTGACATCGTTTCGAGGAAATCTCGGTACGCTACTAATGCGCTAACAAGCAGCCTAGACCACGTGCGTGCATCAATCACACCAGCTGCGGGCTCGTTAAAACTACCCATCCAAGTTTTACGTTTCAAACATAATTATCAAAAACGTACATTCGAGTAAAAGTTATTAGCCAAGTGGCTACGATTACAGTGGCATACATACATAAAAACTGTTTATAGGTACATATTCTTGTTTTCCAACGAAACGTTTCTCCATCAGGTCTCCACGTTTCATTGTATTAAATTTTTCTAGTCGTACGAAGGTATTACCGAACGATATAAAACTTGATTAATATACTTGGACTTAATTAATTGGTATATAAATGATACGATAAATGAAATGGAGTGCGAGTACTTTTTCTATATATGTTATACATATATCGTACCTTGAAGATGTTACGTTTGTCAGGTCCAGTGTTTAAATGCCTTCGAAATTGGAAGTGGAAGAATATTTGTAAACGATGACATGTGACTCTTACCTGAAAGCAGAAAAAGATGAAGCGTCATGTCATTGATCGCTTGCAAGTTTCAAAGTGGATATAATTATCGCGACGAAAATATTTTCTTGCGTCATTAAGGATAATGGATGTGTTTTAGCTCCCGGGCTTACATCATTCTGTAACCATGTTATATTAACCAGATTTTAGCGACGACATAATATCGTCTAATATCAACGTTCCCTTATTGGCCTTTTAGCTGTTACCTCTTACACCTATTCTATTAAAAACTTCGTTATAAATTCTATTCGCTATACATGCTTGTCGTAAGTTCTTTATAAATCGAGCTTCAATCGATACTTACAATTGTCACAATCTCCTGTCAATGTTCCTTTGACGTTGAACATCCAACTAACATACACGTACGATATATCTTAAACACGGTCGTTGACGATTCCATGTAAAATCACAAACCGAAAACTCGTATTATAAATCCTACGTACTGATAATTCCAACCACGTATATACACACTACCAGACATATAGAAACGATACCTCGTTAAATTACAAAACGTTCACCATCTTCCGTGTCATTGATCAACTTTAATCTAATCAAACGCTGTAGGAAAATTTACTGGACTGCTCTTCGAGCAACAAAATTGCAGCTACGAACCAATTACCCTTATCCATGTTCCTTCGCAAAGACGGAACACATTTCCATCTGATAAACGGCCCAAGATTATTCCCCATTCTCGAACCAAAACCCACAAAACCAACCAACAATCATATACATCGCGAGAGGAGAGAAACAGTTAGCCAAAGCGAAATACAGAGAGAGGGAGAGAGAGATCGGCCAGCGATTTAGATAAACATCGAGGCACACTAGCGCGTGGCTATTCCGCGCATAAATCTCAGCCAGCACGGTCACGCGTTCGACACAAATTATCCTGTTCGCGGTACACGTGATACGTGCACAAGCAGACGGAAACGCCGGTAATGCCTGATTTCCCAATCTCGCGCCTGCCAGCCAGCCGGTAAAGGCTATCGAGGCCCATGAGCCTGCCCTCTCTGACTCATTGCCAGTTATCACGAAACTGGCAGCCGCTGATCTACCATAGGTTCAACGTACCTTGCGTTTGTTCCCGCGACCTGGTAAACATCACAGAATCAACGGAAGTTTTGCTTCTTCTAGGATCTAGGATCTTTAGATTTATGATACTCTCTATCATAGTCAGCGTTGCTCATTTTTTGCCAATTTTCTTCTTCCGCGTCAATTTCGTTTCGTCGTTTTTTACTTGTTACGACATTAAGTCAAAGAAATTCCTCGTTACGATAACCGCGTTTCATTTTGCGATACTATTTATATAATCGTGTTAGGTTTACAATGGGGAACTATGTATCTTGATTAGGGAGATTAGCGGAAGCAGAGTCCAAGTAATTAAAAGCAGCCATTTCGAGCAACTTTTTGTCTAGTGTCGAACAGTTTGATCTGGAATCTAAATATCGACGTAGTTTTAATCGGACCTAGGAATCGACACTTTCGAAACGCAGAGATTGACGCGTTTGTCAACTGAATGCCAGAAATCGACGGACTCTCGACTAAAAGTCAGAGATCGACCTGCCCACGCGATCGAAACGCCCGCGTCGATGTAACTTCAACGAAAATGCAGAAATCAACGCGTGTCAACCGATAATCCAAGCTTCCAACTTTCAACGACCCCGAAAATCAGCCGAGTACCAATGACCTCGACAAAAGCCTCGTGAACCACACCAGGTCGTCCATTAAACATCACGAAAGCTCGTTTCACTTTCGTTGAAGCACGCGTCGGGTTATTTCCAAATATCAGTCCATTCGAACGACAGAACGTCACGAAGTCTACCGTCCAACCCTTTTCATTCTACCGCTCGTTTCGTTCAATACGGTCGTTTCCCTCTCTCGTTGTCGCTGGCACGAAGGGCTTACGCGTTACGCTACGTGACACGAGAATCACGTTACACCCATATAACACGACCGCTAACGATCACGGCTAAACGAGCCGGCTACGTGACTAAATCACGAGCCACGCAAGTCCCGCGAGTCATGAACGCGACGACCACGACCACGTCGACGACCACGATCCTCTCTCTGTCTGCATATCGACGTGGTAGATGCTCTTCTACGCTGTCGGCGATACCAAGCGAGGAGAAGAGTGTGCAGCATGGTGAAAAGTGCTCGTTAGCATTTCCACGCGTATTGACATCTGCCGTGAATGGTGTAGGTTGTGGTTAGAGAATAGTAATACCAATGACGATGAGAGTGCGTAGAGGTGTGGACAGGTTGAGGGATGACGCAGGAAAATTCAAATTTCGACGTGTTGATTGGTATTTGCGGAGTTGACGCGTTGATCGTCGTTGGGTGTCGTTTTTCTGATGCAGGGTTCTACCGACTAACGCGTAAAAGCGGAAACGATGTGATTCTTTGTGTAAACAACAAAAAAAAAAAAAAAAATAGAAAGAAAGATATATGGAATTTTTTTTCTCGGATAGAAATCGTCTGGTAAAAAAATTTTATTCCACGTTTTCGATTTAATTTCACGAGTGGAATAATCTCCTGTCGAGTACTTAGCCCTGTCCAATCCGAATTTAGCATTTTCAAGTACGCTTGATAAATTTTCAAGCCCGACGCTTTCTTTGAAAACTAATTCGAAGACGAAACAAATTTTATTCTACGTATTTCTCTTGTTTTTACACGAGGAGTCACATCAATCCCGTTTTTTGCATGTTGTTCTGACGGAGCTTTCATATTTATATATATATATATATATATATATATATGTATACGTTTTATCTTTGAAAACTGTTACGAAGGGAAAGATACGACGTCAAAGAGATACGAATATATCGAAAATTAATTGAGATATTTCGAATTCTTTTTGTGGAATTTGGCAACAGTTTGTCGATACTTGTAGATTTTTTACGCTATGAGCGTCATATGTCGAATTTCTCGGAACTACGGTACAGGTAAAGGTATAACACCAAAGATAGTTTTATCTGCTAGTTATTAATTTTGTAATCTATTATTTATTGTATATTTATGGAGGTTGGAGGTAATTTGTTAGCGTGTGTGGCTTTTTAACGCAGTTAGTTGTATAGATACTTTAACTGCGGGAATTGTAATAGAGATAAAGTTACGGTGTCTGAGATAGTCTTATAAATACTTGCCATTTAGATTCTGTTTCCGATAAGTGGGCCCTCTAACAAAATGAAAAACAGACCAGTCAGAAAATGATAAAATACAAACATCAACTCACAAAGTACCAATAAATCTCCAATTTTTAGAATTCTAACGCTAACCACCTGACTTTCGCGGACATACGAGTGCATTAATCTCTTCGTATAATAACGATCACTGAGATCACCATTGGCAAGATTTTGCGAACAAGAAATCGAATTTCTAACTCTTGCAAAGATCGCTAGTAAATCAATCACGAGAGAACAAGAAAACAATTTGCAACCGTACGTACATAGCACGGGCAATTGCAGCAACGTGCACGTAGGAATTTTGGTCGTGCGAGCAGCAATTACGTAAGTTTCGATCGCGCGAGCGATCACGCGAACTATAGATCGCAGCTGCGCGTGTTCTAAGGAAATTTTAGTCGCGCCAACGATCACGAGACTTTCAGTGTTCTTTCGCCATTCCTATCTCAGAGACAGCGAGAGGACTGTTAACCCTCCATAACCGGATTTCTCGCTGATTATCGGAAAAAAGATTACGATTGATTGCAGTTTTTCACTCTAATAGAAAAACCGATAACGGCTTTATAGCGTTATATCTATCAATTTAGTTATATCGACTGCTCGGTAGCTGCGCGTTTGTATCGGTACTCTCGATATCTCTGAGGAATTGAAATGGTTTTATTTGGCCCTTACCGATCTAATTATTTATTTTTCCTTTTTCTTTTTTTTTTTTTTTACTGATCTACTCTTCTACCTTTATTTTCATTTCTACCAGCGGCGGACGAAATGTTTCAAACTGATATTATCTACGAGTGTTAATCATTTTCGTTTTAAATCATCATACCGGTAATAGTCGTTTATATTCCATAATTTACTATTACAGTAATTCGTATTGCATCCTGGAACGTAAATTATACCAATCTAATAGGTATAATTCCGGTTTCGAAACGTACGACGTTTTTATAGCTTACAACTGTATTGATGTTTTATATTGCTGCGTGTTACCGGCTCAGAAAAACAGAAAAATTAGAAAATGCTGAATTGGCCGATCGTTGTCAGGAAAGAAACATAGAATATTGAAAATGGATGCTGGGCAGCGAAACACGAATTAATATTAGGAAAGGTTAATCTGAGAAGACCTGGAGAGTACATGACCCGCGTGTCACGACGACGAGAGGCCAATCCCCGAATCGTAGAGCGAACCTTTCAAATCCTCCCACTGAATTCGAAATTTCCAAAGCGATTAATCTCCGAGACCCTTACTTTACATAAAAGTTCCAATCAAACGAGCTGATACGAGCCACAAGTAGGCGCTATTAAGATCATAAAAACCGCATTGAACGCAACGTTGTAATCATCCAATTTAAAATTCAAACTCGAATCGTATCGACATACGATCAACATACGATTAAATAAAATCGTTGTTCGCGCGTGTGTGTGCGCGCGCGTATAATTAAACAAAACATCTACTGCCGGGACAAATAAAATAAATCGGGGGAATCGAGGTCAAGATGGAAATCGAGATCACGAAGCGTGTCACGAATTCAGTTTGGAACCGCGAGAATCACCCGGTAGAAGGACGAACGGATTCGAGGAGGACTGTGAAACGCACGAATACCAAGGACGAATCGCAGCACTGCCCCACATTTTAACCGGCCAATGCACATCTCGACCCCTTCGCCCGATGTTCAGCCAGCCTGTTCGCCGGAGGAACGCGCACGAACCACACGCTTGAACCCGCGACCCGGTGATCGTTCGACCCTTGGGGTCGGCTGTCCGACCGAACCAACGATTTCCGTGGTTTCTCTCGTCAGCCAGAGAAAAATCGATCGACACAGATACATATATATATATGCTCTTCTTCTTGCAGAAAATGTAGTAGATTGGATTTATTAGATTGTTTCAGAGTGGCATTTTGTAGCGAAGAACTAGCTAATTTGATCGATTTAACGAATTGATTCCAAATTAGAGTCTAGCTTGTTAATATAGGTATGTTCTTTCTCCTTTTTTTTTCTGGGGGACATATAATATTATATATTGGGTTTATTAGATTAGTTCGGTAGAGAAGAAACGATTGATTTGATTCGATCGATTCCAGATTAGAGTGTGGCTGATTTATATACGTTTCGTTATCCTTGGAGAGGGAATAATATCATATAATATTATACGTTGAATTTAGTAGAGTGTTTCGGTGGCTTTTATGGAGAAGAAATAATTAAATTGTGATTGATTTACCACACCGATTGCAGATTAAAGAGTAACTGATAAACATGCCTTTTTTTTGAACAAATAATATATTGGATTTGTTAGACCGTTTTTTACTGGTTTCTATAGGGAACAAGTAATTAATTTGACATATTTAGAAGATTGACTTGAGAATACAGAGTAGGTGAATTATTTCCATTTTTGCGTGCAAAAAGTAAAACAGTCCTGAAAATTGAGAATTTGATTGGAGGATAACTTCGAGCTGGCTCGAATGGAGCCTATGTCAACGACACGAGAAGCTACAAGAGTTTTCTACGCTAATAGATACTATATTACAGCTATAACGAGAGAAGGAATCGTGGTCGCGAGACCGTTTGAATTTTACGGCCGTCCCTATTCTTCACGGCTATCGTATTTATGGTGCACCGTAAGAGAAACACAGTTCAAAGAGGTCTGTGCGAGTCCGATCGAGCCGGCCATAAATAATTCTCATCGCCTGAATTCGCTCTGATTTATAGTTAATTCAACTACACCTTCCTCCTAGCCAGTCGTTTTCTTTTCGCATATCTGCTTCTTTCTTTCCATCGCCATTTTTCAATATTTTTAAATATTTTTTTCTCTTTCGTTATTTATTGTAAAGAAAATTACTATCGAAGATTTCATACGTTAAAAATGATAATTGGTACTTCTTGTATTCCGATATCCCCAACCTGTTCTAACACTTACAAAATTGGCACAGTATTACCATCTACATTTCACATCGATATATGAATAATAAAAATGACAGTTTGTATAAACCCATTCTCAATCCTCCAAGAATCGAGGCGAACTAAAGAGCTTGCGCTGAACTTGTGAGCGAAGTAACCAAACCTAACTCAAACCCAATCCACAAACATTTCTACTAAGCTCAAATGCTACAAATAAATGTGTTATTGCTAAAAATATGAACGTGTATAAAACCATATTCTCATCGATAAAAGGTATGAATTTGTATGAACACATCCCCAACTAATGGAACCTAACCCGACTCACATGCTTCTTCAAACTCCCACAAACAAACTTCTCTGAACGAAGATACGAATTTCCATAAAGCCATCCTCGATCCACCAATAACTAAGCGAACCTAACCCAACTCACAAACTTCTTCCAACGCTCCCAAATAAATTTTGATTCTCTACGTGATCGATATCATCCTAACCCAATCAAACCTAATCCGACTCACATGCTTCTTCAAACTCCCACAAACAAACTTCTCTGAACGAGGATACGAATTTCTATAAAGCCAACCTCGATCTACCAATAACTAAGC